>CM023452.1:27966930-28392901 GCA_013339765.2 Haemaphysalis longicornis | reverse complement strand
CTGCCCTCGGCCAACTCATCCATGTAAGATTTTGCTGGTTTATTCTCACACGAAATGTTTATGCGCATTCCAAAGAGCCAAAAGTAAGTAAAAACCATTCTGCCATGGCTAGAGTATTTCGCGAGTGCACAGTCCAGGAACTACTAATGAATTGCACACGCTGCAGTTGACGTTTTTGAGAAATGAGTTGGCGCTGTAGTTTCCGAGAGACCCTTGCAACTAGAGGGCCAACAGTCCACTTGCAACGAATACATGGTTTTTTCCAGAGAATTGGGCAGCCTCACCTCCTTACAGAGGAATTTTTTTATTTGAGTTGATTTTCATTTAGAAAGCGCTTACATGAAATGTTAAATGTTACAGAGGCACGTGGAGGTCCCGAGGTAAGGACCGCAGGCGAGAGCTACCATGATGATTGAAAAATAAAACAAACAATAAATATCAAGCAGCACTGGAGTGCAATGTGAGCGATTTAACACTCATAATCAAACAGAGAACGATGAAAAAAAACAAAAGAAATTCATTATTACCTGAAAAACCTCGCGGAACGTTTCATTCAGGCGGTTAGGAACGCACTTACTAAATCCACCTGGGCCATCATGTTGCATACGACATCTGGAATTTGCTTGCTGCACTAACTTCAGTGTGCGTGTCGTGCTGGTGAAGGACGTAATACAGATTTGTTACTGATGCTATACATTTGATACTCCTACTTAACACTGGTTTTTTTGTCTTCTAACAGAAAAAACTTCAACAGCCAGCAGTGACATTAACTTCCCCTACTGCGACTGGAGTTGCTTCACGCTATCAAGCGGTAGTGGGTGAAGACCTGGAGAGAGAATGCTTCAACGTAGTCATATACTAGTTCTTATGCCAGCGTGAAAAAATCGGCTTGATTCATTGCTGGTTAAGTAACAACCAAATTTGTTATGATGAGATCGCACAAAAACGCAAGAGGCCTTCATTTCTTTTGCAAGAGGCCTTCATGATTTATTAAAAACTCGTGGTTTTATTGGTCCTTGAGACAAAAGACAAGTTTGTTTAATTTGAAAGATTTGGTGATTTATAGTCCCCCCTGTTCTTATCTGAACCTAAACTATGCTCATTTTTTAGAAAATTAAACACTTTTACTAGTACTTTTTATTTTTCGGCTGAATTCTGTGTTCGTGATGTCTGAGGTCAAGTATCCAGGCAAGTACTGAAGTTAACGTAAGTATGAGCACTACAGCTGCAGAAGAGGGCAGAACACAATTCCTGTCGGTCTTCCTAAACCGCTACACCGTACCGATCGTTACTGCAGTCTATCCTCACTTCGTTTTTGACAGTATTTGTTGCGGGATAATGTTTAAGGTTGCATAACTCTGGTTTCTTGCAAAATTGGGGTATTGCTCGACAAAACAGAGTCACAGAAGACAATTTCGGCAAGTGTAAGCGGTTCAAGCCGGACGCCTGCAGAGCAACTAACCTGCCTAGCGCGCAGCAGTACGCCCTGGCGCTCCTGTATTTATGTGCGCGTTCGTAAGTATCATATTTGACTCAAACTTTCTTCATCTTCTAAAACTTATGAATTCTATTTAAGCACTAATACCTCGTTCTGCAAGCGAATAACCCATTTTTTTAGCGTTGGATTTAAGGGGCCGCTGCTTATCGCCCAGACGGCCTTAATGAGTTATAGGCTGTGTAGTACGGGGAATCAGCTTCTGCGTGCGATGGCCATTCTATTATTCGTAAATTTATAGCTCATTTGGGTCACGTTTGCCTGGTAACAAATGGTGTCAGTGTTATTGTAACCCATTGCTACAGAAATTGTTTGAATGAACCCAAGTTGCGTAGTGTTTGCGCGGTCCCTTTAACCTGTTGCCTGATGCTCACCGGTAATCGTTACGAAGAAGTGACAACCTGTTGAAATGAATGTTGGGACGTCAGTATTTCTCGAAGATTTTATCGCTTTCTCGCCTACCAGCAACACATTTTACAGAGTCCTGGAAACAACACTGACTGTATTGTGCATACACGAATGTTTGGTGTGAACCGAGTCCCATCTGGAATTGCGCCCGCACCAGGGTTCTTTAAAGAATATTGGATACTACGCTTAATACCCTACCGGGAATTGATTTCTATCGAGATGATACACATATTAGGGGGAACATGGACAAATAGCATTTGAATATATTGGAGCTGTGTTTAAAGCCCTTCCAGAGACAGGCCCACATGTAAATAGAGAGAAAAGCGGATTTTTATAAAAAGATCTTCGCTCTTCAAGAACTAGTACTAGTATTTGAGTTGATTCAAGCGGAATCAAGCCGATTTTTTTTTACGCCGACATAAGAACTAATATATCATAGGGTTGAAGCATTCTGTCACGTGATCCTTACCCACTACCGCTTGACAGCGTGGAGCAACTCCGGTCGCAGTAGGTAAAGCTATTGCCACATATATCATACACATATGCGTTCCACAAAAGTGGGCTGATAGGAGAGCCCTGAGGAGAGCCTTTTGAAGTGGTATGGGTAGTGATTCCTGCAAATGTGTCAAAGCAGACGGTGCGACCCTTTAGAAACTATTCCAGGAGCTGGTAGATGTTGCGGGGGCAATGATGAGAACGGAAAAAATATAATAATCGGGGATGCCACATACCATCAAATGAGCCTGTAAAGTCTAGTGAGATTACGACTGAAAGTCCCCCAATGTCTTTATGCTGCTGCAATCGATTGCGTAAAGGAAAGAAGGCAGACGTTGTGCTTTGACAGGTAGTAAAACCATATTGATGTGGGTGAAGCAAGACAGATCGTTGTAGGAAATAATATAAGCGGCCGTTCAACATTCTTTCCAAAAACTTGCCAATCATAGATGTCATGCATATTGTCCGGTACGAAGAAGGTGCAGTGGGTGAGCGTCCTGGTTTTAACCGAAAGGTGACACGTGCTTGTTTCCAGTGGGGGGAGGGGGGGCGAAGTGACCATTCGCGAGACAAGGGTTGAAAAGACAAAGTAAAAAATTAGGAATATGATGAGCATAAAGACGAACCATGGGAGTTGTGACACCGTCGAGAGCTGGCACTCCATTAGCATTTAAATTTCGAGAGGCCAATTGCAGTTCTTCTAGCGTGAATGCATTATCTTGTTCTTCCGCGGGGTATGGAGTTGAAGCGAGTGTGGTTCTAATTGTCATGTGGGCCAGGGTATCATCCCGTTCATCAGTAGGAAAGTGATTCCGCATAAGCAGATCCGCCAACTGTATTGTGGATGATGTCGAAGTGTCGTCCATCACATGTAGTGAAGGTAATACAGAGAGCGCTCTAAGGTGGTGAAACGCCACATTAAAAGGTGGTACAAAAAGTTTCTTGCCACACGCTCTCGAGTATGCCTGTTGCACAGCCTTGTCTTTTGCAAGTTGAATGTTTTCCCTTTACGCAGCAAGTCGCCGATAGTAAATGAATTTGTAATCCGCTCGTAAAAAGGGCTCGCGATACTGCTGGTACGGGCGGCGCAACACTCGCATGGCTGATCTCTCTCTCGCAATGGCGTCACTCCACCACATGTTTCCCTTGTGCTGCTTCGGAAGCAGAACAAAGTTTCTTTTGAGACAGTCCAGCATACAGTAAAATCTGTCCAATGACGAGTTCAGTGAGCTTGATGTAGCAATATCTTGATGCGTGAAACCTTCAATCCAGTCATCACTTGCTAATTCTTCAACCAGATGTTGTAATGCGGCCTTCCTTAACCGTTTTTTATGGGGTAATTGCACCATTCCGGGACCAAATGCCACATATTTATGATCAGATAGAGTTGGTGTGTCTCGAACTTCCCACAAGGGGTTGCCATCCCAGATTGTTCCGGAAACGAGGGTAAGATCAATGCAAGACACGGACTATGCATTGTGAAATGTGGTTATGGACATGGGGTCGTTTAATATTCGGAGTGGCGCACCATGAATGAAATGAGCAAGTTGAATGCCACGAGAGTTTAGAATGGTGCCAGCCCAAAGAGAATTCCTCGCATTAAAATCGCCCGCCAGCAGCAAGTTCGGTACTCGGTGGTGCTGAAGAACGTCTTCAATACCGGACAACGTGAAGTCAAGAGGTACAGATTTAGCCGCATAAACGGCTTTTATGAGCATGGTGAACTCCTGGTGCTGAAGTCGGAGAGCCACGATGTATGGAGGCACTGCCATGGGGAATATGTCGAATCTGCGCTTAGGTATGAGAACCATACAACGTGGGGTGATTGAGTTAAGGAACCAGAGCCAATTGGGCGGCACTCCGGGCACTGTTGATCTACTAGCGTAAGGGTCAGACACAATAGCCACATCAATGTGCCTAGCTTCGATAAAATCAACAAGGAGAGAAAAAGCTGCACGGGTGTGATCCAAATTTCCCTGAATAAATATTAAGAAAGTCATTTGATATATTCTTGTGACAGTCAGCCGGGAACAAAAAGGTATTTTATGCAGAGACAACGGAGAAAGAGCGAGGTGCCTGGGTGCATTCATAAATGGTTTTTTGACGCATGCGTGAGACCCTTGATTCTACAGTGTAGCAGCAAGGCGCATTGAAGACGTGATCTGTAACGACGCCCTACTGCCCAACACTCCCTGCAAACAACCTTTTCCTTGTCAGCCAAAGTGCAGTCTGCAACGGCGTGCTCTTCGGCGCAGTATGCGCCGAATACACTTTCAAAATTGCATCGTACCGCTACGTGACCGTAAGTACAGCAGCGGCTGCACGCTGCCACGTAAAACGTTTCCTTAATGGGACATGACGTCAAGATGTTGCACACAGAAGGCGAAACTTCCACGATATGTACGTTGTTGCCCGTGCGGTCTTAGAAATAAGTCCTGTGTATGAAGTCTTCTTCTGGGATCTCTAATCCGTTTCGAGCATTGATTTTTGTGCGGAGTAGGCTGGGAACAACGCTTGGGTCAACTCCACTGATCTTAAACTGGGGAAGGCGGCGTAGGAGGGCGGGTGACTTTGATTGCAGCTTTGAATTGTAGATTTCCTTGAATTGCTTTTTCCAAATTTTCAATGGATGCGCGGGCTGCAGATATCACTGTGAGCCCTGAACGGTTGGGGATACGTTTCCCCTGTTTGACGCCAATTCCTGATGGATCATTTCCGAAAGTTGCTTTTAACAATGTGATAGTTTCGGGGCAGAGATGAACAGAAGAAAGGAACGGAGTAATGTGCAGTACATGATTCGGATCCGAGGCGAAGCTGACGGCGTTATCTCGGCGTTGTAGCGTGGGCTGAGGAGAAGCTAGCGATGGTGCGGGACCCTGAGGGCCACGCAAGACATTCTGGTGGTCTCTAACCGCGTTCACCTGGGACCGCCGTGGCGTAGAAGGTTGTTGGGCGGCTTCACAGACTCGGCACTCAGCTAGTTGTGAACGAAGTTCGTCAATTGTTCCTTCGGCACGAGAAAGCTTTGTGCGAAGCGCATTGAACATTGCCTGAATGTCAAAGAACACTTCCATGATTCTTTCACGCGAGAGACGTGGCACTTTGTGCTTGCTGTCGCTGAGAACATTAATTAGCAGCTTCCCTTTGTCACATAGAAGACAGGTATCTTCCTCTTTTTCTGTGGATAATCCCTACAAAATGTGTGTTGAAGATACCGGAGAACATCCACCGCCACTGGTACCAGCTGAGGCATGTCCCCGCGGGGCATTGGCCCCCTCCAGCTGATGATGATTATTAAGGGGATTGTCGATTGGTAAAGATTCTTGCTCGCGAGAAAGCAGAGCGCTGTCGCCGGCTACAAGTGAGCCTCGAGATGTAGAGCGGAGCGCAGGAGAGTGCCCGGAAGCCATATTATAGTCGTCAAGAGGTCATGTCCAAAATCCAGATTTGTATCGGAAAACGTATTAGGCAAAGTACACTGAGCCAGGACGTGTACTAAGCCTAACCGCACATCGCAGTCCCGCGAAAAAACTGCATGGCCTCAAAAGAAGACTGGCGCGGTCACCGACGATGCTTGAGATGTTCCGGCGATGAATCGTAGTGCTGGTTGGCGATCTCGTAGCCTGGGAATCTAAAAAAACGCGTTCCGAGCACAGAGCCAAAAAAAAATCACTGCTTCGTTTTCCTCATTTAGGAAATTGTCCTGACTGTTCCGTATCCGTATCCATGAGAAACTGTACATAGTCACCTGACCAATGGCAGGGTCGTAAATAACTCTGGAAATGCCAGGGTCTCTCCCGCCGCTGATGATTAGTTGCCGATTCAGCTTCCGCGTTCGACAGATCGCGCATTTGTAGTCTGTTTGTTGGCCGGCTCCTTCGTTAGAGTGTCCGTTCCTTCGTTCATGCGTTCCTTCTATCACTCGCTCCCTCACTCGTTTGTTTAGCCGCCCGCTGGCTTAAAGCCGTCGTTTCTTTTACGCCGATCGTAGACTTTTTAAGGCAACAGCTACACCGACTTCAGCTGAGCGTCCGTTGATGTTCCAGCCAAAACCAAAGGACCAAATCTCTCTCGTTTCAGGAGATTTCAGGAATAGAGGTAGGTTGCGAAAGGAGCTAAGTCTTGGGCTGTTTCTACCGAGGCTATGCGGGCGCTATGAGTGGGAAAACACTAAATTGACATGGAGAAAGCTGCAGTACGTTAGCTGTGGGGGGTTCGAAATAGAGTCGCGTTCTTTAGGACAATCGATGGAGAGCTGAGGTGGTTAAAGGAATAAGAAGGTGCAAATATTGTTTTTTACGGCAATTCCAGAGAAGCATTTGCATACGTGGACATTTTTTATTGTCTTACAGCTTGCATCTACCAGAGCTCCAATGTCTTTCTGCCCATGGGTCTCCATGGTGTCGTCGTTGGGAGCGTCCTTTTGAAACGGCATGGTTGCGCCTTGCAAACTAATGAGTTCTTAGGTTTGGGTGGCGCATAGAAGTGACGAGGGGCGCAAGCTTCGCCCAAAAGAGCACTGTATCAAACGCCAAGTCACACGCACTGTCCCCGTCTTTTTGTTTCGTGTTTTGCTCCCTTGATACAGTGTTCCTCTGGGGCACGCTCACCGCACCTCACCTCCACAAAGCCGCCCGTAAGCCCAAAAAGACATGCGTTGCCACGGCAAAAGGACGCCTCTGTTTTTGGAAAATTGAGCTCGGGCTTGCCGCGAAATTTCTTCGCTTGGATGGCGCGCACCACCGGGAGGCGGTAAATTTACCATCTAATTTCGCAACTTCGTTTCGCTCGCATTAGGATTTTAGATGCTCGAATTAACTTGTAGCGGTCGTACGAATCTATACGTACCGTTAGAGTCAATACAGAAATTACAGGTCATTACTCAGCTTGTACTGTTCAGTCTGGACCCGCTTCTCAGCTATGCGAAATTCAACGCACGCAAGTAAACAGGCTTCCCTTTCTGCTCGACTGAGAATATTTATTCTCGAGGAATTCTATTTTGTCAGGCGTTCCTAAAGTTTGCATTAGTTGCTTTACTTTGAGACTCTTTCTTTTTGCGTCAAGCTTATGTATCCGCGTAGAAAAGCTCCCAGGAATGGTTTGAACTTTATAACACGAAAGTGTTTTATTCTCGGATACACAAATATTTGAGTAAGGTCACATCTGTCACGGAAGTCGCGCAAGTTCAACGAAGCAACCAGATTGTAAATGGTGCACCCGTGCGCGCAAGGTCTTTCTGGGGGGAAGCCACTATTAGTACTAAAGTGTACGTTATACTTATGGTTGTTTGTATTTGAGTTTTATATTTTAAAACAAAAAGTGTTTTATAACGGGATACACCAAGATTTCACTCACGTCACAGCGGTCACGAAAATGACGTCAGTACATGTTTTCCGAAGAGATCCGCCAGCAGGACGTCGCTCACCAAGCCCATTTCCTTTTCGTATTTTACGGATTTTTAGGAAATTGAAATCGGCCACAATTTTTATAGCAGTTCGAACAAGTTCTTCCGGGCATAGACGCCCTGTTGTCCAAGCATGCAAATTATATTGTTTCAGAAAAATATTCATTTATAGATCAATGAATTGAAAAAAATGTCGGAAAACCCTTAATATTCGCAAGGTTCTTCGCACCAATCCTATAGCGCCGACAAAGAACTCCTGCTGCGCTTGAACATTTTTTCGTTTGCGTCTAGTTTGGACTATGGCAGTGCGGTGAATGGGTCGCGACTAAAACAGCATTGCGAATGCTCGACCCAGTGCTACACTTAGGGATTCGTCTTATGTCGTGTGCTTTCTGCACCAATTTGGTCGAAAGTGTGTATGTTCAGTTGAAAAGTGGCGCCTTCAGAACCGGCGGGTGTTCATTGATTTGCTTATATCTTTGAAATTTCATCGCTAAATAACCATACTTTCTGTCCATTCTTTAACAATACATCCACATCCCTGCTGTATGTAAGCTGTTCGTTTGTCTCTCTCCCATTCTGTATTAGACTAAGAGAGAGCGAGCGTGTTATCTCAGAGTTTGTTTTCAGATATGTATAGCTATTTCGATGTGGCAATTGTGCTCGGTGTCTCGACTTTTCTTTGGTAGAACTTGACAAAAATCTGTACCACGAACTTGCAATAGTGCAGCACTCTTTGTCTCTACTGTTTAAATACCCATGCGAAGAATTTTACAGAGATGTTTTAAAACCTCCACTATGGTGTCTTGTTCTGCTCATGATCCGTATTTTAATGCTGCAAGAGCATTACCCTACACAAAACTATTTTTTCAGCAGAAGCACAGGAAATTTTGGTCATTGTAAAACACATTTTTGAAAATGAGATTCTCTATTACATCGTCTATGTGCAGATTCCTTGAGTATTGTTCGAGCATTGTGATCCCACAAGCCAGAAAAACCAAAGTTAATCTTATTTTCAACTCCATTATGTCTGTCTATGGACAAAAGCATGAAGTGGGCCTGGGCTGGGTACCAAGACACACGGGACCACTGGCAACAAGCTGGCAGACGAGAGGGCCGTTGCTGGTGCACTCAGGAACACTGTTGACATTGCAATGGCACCCTATACAGACCTCAAATCATACACAAGACAACACTTTCGTACAACAGGGCAAACACAATGAAGTGAAGAGGCAGACAACAAACTACATGTAATAAAGCCACGCTTGGGATGGTACACAATTCACTCACACAACAGGCCCACGGAAGTAGCATCGGCTAGGCTACGCGTAGGGGACACCCATGCAACGCACTCGGATCTGCTCACGGGATCTTCAAGACCCCAGTGCCGCATGTGCGGACAGGCCCTATCCGTAGTTCGCATACTCATTCAATGCAAGGCACTCGACAGCACACTATTCAAACATTTTCCTTCACAGTACAGACCACACTTCCCGCCACACCATTCACACTTCTTGGCCGACAACCCAATGTTTCTATTACGCGTGTTTTTCAGTTTCTTTCAAGTTTTTACAGCTTCTGTCAAATCATGCATACTCATCCTGGCCCTATACACTAGCCACCTTGATGAATTTTAAATCACTTTACTTGTTTTTACTCAGATAATTTAGCAAATAATTTGACATCTGTGTATCGTCAAATACCAAAGCATTTGGCGCTCTTTGCCTTGCTGGGCTTTCCACCAATAAACCGAAACTATTATTATCATAAAGAAGGGAGCACTGAAACAGGCAACAGCGTTTTTTGAAAAACTGTAGCCACACGCCCTGAAGAATCTCCTTCGGTGAGGCCTATAAGCCAGATATTGCCAAAGTTGGTGTGACATCGGCTTCACGTCAATTCCTGCAGTAAGAACTGAAAATACCTTGGCATATTTTTGAGCAATTTACCGCGGCACCGATGCGTTTGGAACTTGGCGTAAGGCAAATGTCGTTATCGGGTGGCAGCTCTCTTTGTTCAGCTGTATAGAACAAATAAATAGCATTAGATCTCTCACTGAAATGGCGATGCAAAAAATTCCCTGGTTCTTTGAGCATTTTCTTTCACAAAAACGTTTCTTTTGAGTAGTTTTGCCGCCGATACTACTGCCGACTTCAAGTGTATATAGCTGACATTAGCACAAACGTTGAACCTATAGCCAGGACATGCACATAAGACCTAGTGCAGCTACTTTTTTCAGAATCACTACCCATGCTGCTACAACACCGCCCCATCAGAAACTGAAGGCCAACCGAGACTGGCGGCGAAACGTCCGATGTAGGCGTGCGCTTTATTATGATACTCGCGCTATGAGACGCATCGTAAGCTGCTCACCAAGGCCTTCTTCGGCTTTATTTGTGCTTCTCCGAGCTACAAAACAAAACATGGTCAATTTTTTGTTGCGTTTTTTTTTGCATTCTCCTGTACACGCTGCTATGAAACGCTTTGAGCATTGTGGAACGCGTGAGCGTAGTGTTAGCTCTTGTGGACAGTTGTGGGTGCGCATTCAGTTCTCGCATGCTGGGTGGGGGGCTTTCGCCATACTAGACAAACAAAAATTAAGCGTTAGGCAAAATCTTTATATGTACGCCATCCAATTTACCCAAAGTGTGCACTTCCCCGGAGGTGTATTGCCAAATAATGAGCGCTGCCGACCGATAAAAACGCCAAATAACAATGACGCAAGGCCAAGTAAGCTAGGGATCGATTGCCGCGATTTCGTTGAAGTGTCGTCGAAAACAAAAAATGCCAATCAAGCAACAAAAATTGAGCAATTCAATTCGCCGAGTACGTTCAGGTCACTACGAATAAATTGGGCAATGGCAGAATAACGCTTTCTACAGTGTCCAATTTCTTTTTATATTACTTCATTGTAGATACGAGACGGACATTTCTTTATTGAGTAATGTGACTCTATGTAGGAACCTAAAAGTGCAGTTTTAAGTTAGTGCTTAGAAGCTAAACCCCTGAACCATTGCTATTTTTGCCTTCCATGTAGCCAGAGAACGGTCATACGTGACTTATTAATCCAGTGTATTTCCCGGAAGACTTGCATTACCTATTTATGCCGTGGGCGCTGCACAAGGTGTGGATAGTGCCTGACTGCGAAGCTAAAGTTAAACAGTCGAACGGGACAGAGTTTTGAGTGCATGCATTTATGATCATTTGGTTTAAATGAACTCCACAACAAAATACAGGTAAATATTATTAACAGTCGTCCATTTCGACCACAAAAATAATAACTGACAGCGGCTGTGAAAGTAAAACACAAAACTACCACATTTCAAATAAACATGGGCAGACAATGTTTTTTTTAAAGTTTCGAAAAATACTGCTTGCTACAACACTATTCTTTTAGTACGAAGTGTTTCTTTCTACTGTTTCGTGCTTTTTTAAAAATGTTTGGTTTTATATATGTAACAAAACTTTAGTAACAAATTTGCAGCAATTACGTAACGAAATAATTACTGCGTTGTTGACTGTAATGGGCGCGTATGCAAGGCAAAAAACGAATGGTTGGGTTTAGTTTTTTGTGGTTATCCGGGTAACGGAACTAGCTAGGAACAAAATCTTCAAGATGTAGACAGAAATTTACGTGGAAGTATATATTCAGAGCTAATGATCTCTGTACGCCCCTATACGGTAGCATTGTCCTATTTTCCTGTTTAATATACAATAGGTTTTTAAGCAGTCTATGTTGCTGCTTCCAGTCATAAATATGATCCCACAATATGAAAGTTTTGCTAGCGACGTGTCCTCAGTTTTGATAATCTGATTATAAAGACGTCGGCAGAAGTCTTCCGGAGCCAGTAGCTTTGGCACCACACCTTCTGAAACTTTTACATCTCTTCATCAACAGGAATTATATTTGCCCTCTTTGCGTGGCTCCATCTATTGTAATCAAATCCAAAATTAACAGGCACTACCAGTTCCTACACTAAGCTGTGTTAGTGGGCGGCGCGCCAATGTTTGACATGCGCTACTGGGGCACGATTAAGAATGGGGGAGGTTGGTTGTCATTCACTTAGAACGTATTCGCGAGATGAGCTGAATCGATCGCCAAACCATCGATTGTGATTGGGTCCCATGCTTGTATAGCTTACGGCGACTAAAGAGTTTGACTACTGCCGCTGGATAGAACGGCCACTTTTGCCTTTTTATCAGGCTTCTTTCATGATCATATCTTACTTAAGAAACTGGGCATTTTATTTTTTGTTTCTCATTTGTATTGAAGCACAAAAAATCCATTTGAGTAAGTAAAGCGGATTTCATATGTTCTCTCTGCAGCTTTCGCATGTCTTTAAAAGCAGCTTAGGTGTGGAAGAAATGATGTCCGCTTTTATTCCGGAACACGTTTTCCCCACAAAGCAAAAGTACCAACCCTGTAAAGCGCGGTATCCGCGCAAAAACTCATTTCAAAAGTTCATTCAGCTCATTCTTATCGCCAACATCAACGCTACTGTTCGAAAGAAATTTGGGTTGGACAAGTGTCTTAGCCTAGCTTGCATACAAAACATGTTGGGTTCCCTGCTTTGTCCAAACTTTAAAGCGTTTTGTATAACCGGAGTGCTTTAGGCCGAGCCGTATCCGTCCATCACACAAAAAACCTCGAAGTTATGGGCGAAGTGGCAAAGAGGCTAGGATCCCATGAGGAGGGGCTAAACGTGCGCGCATCAAGAAATGAACCTGGTTAGATAGGTGCCGGGAATTGCACCCGGGATGTCTTCGCCGTGAAAACACCATCCAAACCACGAGGCCACCGCAAAGGCCCGAGGGGGGCTGGGTTAGCCGCGGAGGGGAACAATAGCATGCGCACCCAATCGCAAAGAAAAATACGCTTTTCGTGGTCACAATCGAACGTGATTCCTTCGCATTACGAAACCGGCATCTATACTTAAGTGTTATACTTAACCCTTGCGTCGTTGTTATTTCGCCTTTTTGTCGGTGTGTAGATTGAGCTCTTTGGCGATACACACCCGGGAAAGTACACACCTTCGGTGGGATCGACGGTTCACTTCGATCGTTTTTCTTCAACGCATCTTTCGCTAGATTAATGAAACCACCACAACGGCTGCCATTCGAAGACAGCGCACTCTCCCGGACATCATTAGCAATAGCATCCACAGCTGCTACCCCTTGGTATGCAATTCCGCAGTGTTCCACACGTTTCATGAGAGCGTGGGCTCCTAAAAAAGAAGGAACAAGATATATTCAGTACATTTCACTTCAAAAAATAGATAAGGAAAAATAAATATTGTTACGTGACGCTTGAAATACAGGCAAACGACGAAGACTACGAGAGACACTGGACGGTGCTCGGTTCGAGAAAGAAGAGGAGAAGGTTGATCGGTCAGCTTGCGAACTGTTCGTTTATGCACTGCTGCATGCAACCATCACATATTGCGTGAACAACGCAAATACGCCTCATTTTTATCCTAACATTGTGGTGGAGGTTTCGGAGTTGGTATCACCACCTCAACCCGTACCGCTCGCCCGGGCGTACTCCACCCACCATGGAGCTTCGCAGGGGACGCTCCGTTCCTAGCGTAACAATGCCTAGTGATGGAACGACCGCTACGACGACCCCCCTCGTCATCGTGTCTCACCCCCGAGAGCCTGGAATATTCACCGGCGCGGACGACACTGATGTGGACGACTGGCTCAGCCTCTTCGAGCGTGTTAGCGCTCACAACAGGTGGGATCCCACCATCATGCTCGCGAATGTCATCTTTAATCTTAAAGAGGAGAGTCCTGCGCGCAAGTGGTTTGAGACGAACGAGACCGATTTGGCCAGCTGGGAAGTGTTCAAAACGAAGGTGCGAGAAGTGTTCGGAAAGCCTCTTAGTCGCCAGGTTGCTGCCCGCAAGGAACTGGCATCGCGCGCCCAGACGTCGACTGAATCATACGTCGCATACATCCAGGACGTTTTGGCCCTGTGCTCGAAGGCTGACAGCACAATGCCGGAGGCCGACAAGGTGGGACACATACTGAAGGGCATTGCGGACGATGCATTCCACCTTCTTATATGCAAAGACTGTGCCACTGCAGATTCCACCATTAAGGAATGTCGGCGCTTCGAGGAGGTCAAAGGACGCCTAATAGCCCACAACTTCGCACGACTTCCACACACAGCAGCGACCTCTTCGTGTGAAGATTTCAACCTGCAAGCCCGTCTTCCCTGCCTACAAGATCCTGTTCCATCGTCGTCGGATATAACCAAAATCGTGCGCCGAGAACTGGAGGCTATGGCCCCTACTACTGCGGTGCCTTACATGGCCGATCGGAACGACCTCCACACCGTTGCCGTTATCCAGGCCGTTGTCCGCGACCAAATAGCCAACATGGGCCTTCACCCAGTGTGCTCGCTTAGCTCTCCGTTCGGACAAGGGTTCAGGTCGCCCGGTTCCCACAACGAACGTCCTCCTCCACGCTACCCACGTCGTAACCCCGCTGAGTGGCGTACCCCGGACGATAAACCAATTTGTTTCCATTGCTCCAGAGTTGGACACATTGCCCGATACTGTCGCAGCCGCCGGGTCTCATTCTTCGGCAACAGTTACTCCGACTATAATACTCGACCCTTTGGCTACTCCGATGACCGGCAGAACTGCTTCTCTTTTCGTCCTGAGCTGAACCCGACCTACTTTAACCGTCCCCTAACCGGAATCAACCGTTCGCCGTCGCCCCAACGCCGCCAGTCCCGCTCTCCACAGCCTCGCCGTCCATCCGCGACGTCCGACTACGCTCGACCTCCTTCGGAAAACTAGGTAATGCAGCTCCCGGAGGTGATGCTGCATGCCCGACCACGCCCGAAAATCCTCTCTTGACCTTGGCTACCCGGACCAATTTACTGGACGTTGAAGTTGACAGCGTTCCTGTCAGTGCCCTCATCGATACAGGAGCGCATTTATCTGTAATGAGTGCTCATCTTCGCCGCCGTTTACGAAAAGTTATGACGCCACCAAGATCACATCTTGTTCGAGTCGCTGATGGAGGGACACCTGTTGTTATGGGAATGTGCTGTGTTCGTGTGACTGTAGCTGATCGTCAAACGACTGTTTTGTTCACGGTGCTTGAACGGTGCTCGCATGACCTCATCCTTGGCCTTGACTTTTTATCTGAGCACGCCGCCCTGATTGACTGTTCTACCGGTGTCGTTCGCATCGAGATGCCGATTTTGCCAGCACCCGATGACGCGCCCGAAGAGAGGCTTTCCTCCAAAAAGCACATTCGCTTGGCACCGAGGTCAATAACTTATGTTCCCCTGTCGTGCAGATCCCCAGTTCTCGACGGTGATTACGTAGTGTCACCAATTATTGATGTGCTGCTTGCGCACAGCGTGAGCCTACCTCATACCGTTGTTAGTGTTACCGACAACGAAGTCACGTTGCCCTTCCTGAATTTCAGCTTCTCTACCCAGGTTCTTCCGCACGGTATGACACTAGCCACGCTGGCGCCGGTTTTGTGATTACGAAGTTTCCCGCAGCAACCTTTGGCGAACCTCCAGTCGATGCTGAAAAACCCCAGCCCGACTCCTCCGCGGGAGAATGCCGAACTTTCGAAGATGATTGCAGCTGATCTAACGCCAACGCAAGCTCAAGAACTGCGTTCCGTTTTGGAGTCATACAGCGACATCTTCGATTTCGGTGATCGTCCTTTGGGCCAGACATCCATCGTCCGTCATCGTATTAACACCGGCGACGCCAGCCCTGTGCACAAACGGCCGTATCGTGTGCCACGCTGAGCGGCTTGTTATCCAAAAAGAGGTGGACAAAATGCTTGATTCGAGACATCATTGAGCCATCCTCAAGTCCTTGGGCGAGACACCAGTCGTCCTGGTTAAAAAGAAAGATGGAACCTGGCGATTCTGCGTGGATTACCGGCACCTTAACAAAATCACAAAAAAGGGACGTCTATCCCCTTCCAAAAAATCGATGATGCGCTCGATTGCCTTCATTGGTGCCGGCGTACTTTTCTTCCATTGATCTCCGCTCCGGCTACTGGCAGGTCACTGTCGATGGCAAGGACCGTGAAAAGACGGCTTTATCACACCGGACGGACTCTACCAATTCAAAGTAATGCCATTCGGACTTTGTAATGCCCCAGCAAACGTTCAAGCGAATGATGGACTCTCTCCTCCCTCCACGCCTTAAACGGTCGACTTGCCTTTGCTACCTTGATGACGTTATCGTCCTTTTCTCCAACGTTTGCGACCCATCTCCAGCGACTGTCGGACGTTCTGGCCGTTTTTCGCCGAGCCGGACTTCAACTTAACTCTTCCAAATGCAAGTTTGGACGACGAAAAATCACCATCCTCGGCCACCTGGTTGATGCTAAAGGAGTGCAACCTGACCCCGACAAGAGATTGAAGGCTGTGCGAAAATTTCCCGTTCCATCGCAGGTGCGCATTGTCGTGACCGCCGCTTCGTCCAAGGACCGTGCAAATCGCCAAACCCCTACGCCTCAAGAACGATTTTTGCTTGGTGCCCTGAGAAAGCCGCAGCCTCCACCGGACGGACTCGTCGAACTCTGAATACCAATGGGCCACTTCGACCCTTCTGCTCCCAAGGTGCGCAGACGCCAGTGGCCATGCATCGGTGCTGTTCTCGCCCAAGTCCAGTTTACGAGCGGGTGCCATTCGGACTTTGTCCCCAAATCCCACGGAACGCGAGTGTCTTGCGCTGGTGTGGGCTGTCGGAGCACCGTACTTATATGGTCGCGATTTCAATGAACTCTCTCCTCCACGCTCTGCTGGCTATCGTCTTTAAAGACCCCACCGGGCGGCTGGTCGTTGGGCGACTACAAGCACCTTCAACGTCGTTCACTTTATTTGCACAAAGACGCCGACTATCCCGTTACCCCGTGACGTTCCGGACACCGCTGACGCCGCTCTTTTCTCCAACGGTTTTTCCTCCAGATGGGCGAGAACGACTCTTCATTGTATCGAACGCCTCCAATGTGACCCATCTGAATCGCTAAGCTTTCCTCCTCCGTGAGACCTCTAGTCGTTCTGGCCTGTTTTTAGTACGCACTTGAGCCGGAGATACCCTCCAACAGCTTCAACGTCCCCTTGGCTGGCCATCTCGGTGTTGCGCGCAACCCGCACCCGCCACCGATTCTTCTAACCTGGTCTTTAAAAGAAGTAAACGCTGGACGACGAAAAATTGTGCCAGCGCCGCAAGAAATTGTCAGGCTCCCTGCACCCCTTCAGCCCGTGGATTTCCGACCGAACCATGCTAAAGGACCTCCTTGGCCCTTTCCCTTCATTTGTGCAACACGCGACCCGCTGACCCCGACCCGTGCCCCGTCAACAAGCTGTGCCAGATTCGCCGACTTCCTCCTAGAAAATTTCCCGTTCCATTTTGCAGCACGGCGCTCAGCGGGAACTCCTCAATGTGCCCTTCCTTTCTTTACAAAGTCGTCGCCGACCTGCTTCGTGCTCCACCCGACACAAGTCCACAGCATACCATCCAAAGTGGTCTGAGCCTATAACACTCACCGCCCTACTCGTCTGAACGTAGCCGTGCTTCCATTGTAACTTCGCCGATAATACACCGGCTCCCCGTTTTGTCTGTTGTAAGAGCCATTACCGAACTATCTACTACGCCCACGACAGCCTACGCCCATGACACCGGGCTGCGCTGGCATCGTCGCTCGCGCGCGGTTGTGGACAAGTGGCCCAAAAGCAGCCTTATGACGATAAGCCTCGCTCTGTGTCTTTTCCGCCTGGGTCTCTGGTGCTCCTGTGTACGCCTCTTTGCCGTGTTGCCCTTTCCGCAAAGTTGATGCCCCGTTACACCGGACCTACTGCGGCAGGTGAGGGATGTCAGACCAAGTTTCTCCTTTACTGCCCTCTAACCCAAACGTCTACTTCATTGGACATTTGGGCCTCAAGGCCTACGACGCCTGCCGAAGCGACTCCTACCAACACCGACGGTGCTTTCGCCTCCGGGGGGTCAGAGTGACGCTTCGGCAACGTGAAGACGACGAGAGACACTACGGTGCTCGGTTCGAGAAAGAAGAGGAGAAGGTTGATCGGTCGTCATTTCGTTTACTGAACGCAGATTGTGTGAACAACGCAAATCGTATTTTTATCAGTGGCAATATGAAGAAAGTGTGCATGCACTAAATCACGCATCGCGCAATACTTTCTATTGTTGCGTATAGAACTATAAAAAGCTGCGGGCAACAAACTTCTCCCGAATGGTTGGCCTTCAGGTACATTTATGCGGATTTGTTGCGTTCTATTCACGCGAGCTGAAAAGTGCGGCTCTTGTCCCCAATGCAAGTTGTAGCCTATAGCTACAACGTTCTGCCGACAAATTATATATAGTTGACACCATCACAACGCTGCCACTACACAGCGCTTTGGGAAACGATAATACCGTTCGGCACGTTACACGCTCATTTCACTGCACACACCATGGAAAATTTGCGTACGAACAAGACAGGTAGCCGTTCGATGGTCGCGATTTCACCGTAAATTGTCACTGCTTCGGTACTGCACATGCGAATAATCCTCTTGCCCTCTTACGGCAGGCATTGGCCTTGGAAGTTGTCATGCCAACTTCGTCAATGGCTAGGCTTGTGAGCCACTCGAGGAAGCTTCTGCAAGATTCACGGCTACTGGTATAATGAAAACGCCGCCGCCTTTGTGGATGTTGTCGTCTTCGTTCGCAGGAAAACAATGATTTCGATCAAGGATGATGGCATTTCCTGATGCAGAAGAACCTGTTGGAGCTGCTTTGAACAAATTTAATCTTTTAATGTAAGCCTTCGCATTTGCATAGTTGAGCCTAACGTAACAAAAAGCTTCTCAGTGTAAAGCCAAATTCGATAAAGTTTCCGCGCGTTTAAAGTAAGGCACATGCTCTAAAGGGAAGGATGTCCATCCAGCATATTTGGTAGCAATGTGGTTTTCGTGCGTTCACTAAAGTTTCATTCCTTAAAAATGGATGTCTACTGAAACGTACATTCCGGGCGCAGGCCGATAACGTACGGCCAGCCAGGAACCATGAGTATTGATTGCTACTACCGCTGCCGTGTATGAGAGCAGTTGGGATTCCCACTGCGAACAAACCGATGCTGGCAAGGATGGAGGTTCTTTTAGCACCACCTGGCGCAGCGCGCCGTCCATACAAAGTAATTTCTGGGCACGCTGGTACACTGTTTAACTGGATGGTATAGCCTAGTTGCTAGGTGTAAAGCTCTTCACGATTCTACCGAAGAAAATAGGTATATCTGGTTCTGGGGCGTCAAAGGCGGCGTTCTCTTATACATCAAAACGCAATCGCACGAATACAAGATGAGACTGCGGAAAGACCAATCATGATGTAATGACTTGCCACACGTCTTTTTTCTTGCTTCAGGTTTTCAGCTCAGCTTTGTTTTGTCCGCAGAACATGTAGGTGTTTACTTTAAAAGAGGCCGCAAGCAAGGTGCGATTGTTGCCTCAAGAAAAAGATGTGCATTAAGAATTCCATTCTCTTGGGCTGCTGATAAGCCTTGTGATGCGTTTCCGCAGTTGATGCCAGCACACACTATAATTTTAAGGATTGAACGGATGTCAGCGCCCTGACATCCCAAACGTCAACCAGCGGACGCCTGGATAGCGGAAGCGGTGCCCTCTCGCGGGGTAGAGTGCATGTTACTCAGAAGAGCTCTGAAATACAGGCAAACGATAAAGAACAGCTACGGTGCTCTGAGGCTAAAGAGGGAGGTATAGAGCTTGCGAACTGTTCATTTTTTGTAATGCAAAATACTTCGCCGATTTTTTGAACAACGCAAAACGCCTCATTTTTATCTTAAAAATGAAGAAAGTGTGCAAAGTTTTTGACTAAATCACGAAATGAACGAAAAGAGTGGGCGCGCAATACTTTCTATTGTTTTAGAACGCGTTTGATAGAACGAGTATAAAAAGACAGCTAGCGGGCATAACAAACTTCTCCCGAAGTAATGGTTGGCCTTCAGGCTACGTTTATGCGGATTTGTTGCAGCATGAATAGCTATTCACGAAAAGTAGCTGAAAAGTGCCCTAATGTCAAGTCTGTAGCCTATAGCCTACAACGTAGATTCTGCCGACATCAATTATATATAGTTGACACCATCACAACGCTCGACCGCACACATACACAGAAGAAACGGTTTGGGAAACGATAATACCGGAAGAGTTTCGGCAACGTTACACGTCGTCATTTCACTGAACGTATCGTACACCATGGCATCAGTTGCGTACTGCTGAACAAGACAGGTAGCCGTTCGAACATGCAGTTTCCTTTCACAAGGTTGCCACTGCTTCGGTACGGCTGCACATGGTTTACGAATAATCTCAAAATAACTTGCCCTCTTACGGCAGGCATTGGCCTTGGAAGTTGTCATGCCAACTTCGTCAATGGCTAGGCTTGTGAGCCACTCGAGGAAGCTTCTGCAAGATTCACGGCTACTGGTATAATGAAAACGCCGCCGCCTTTGTGGATGTTGTCGTCTTCGTTCGCAGGAAAACAATGATTTCGATCAAGGATGATGGCATTTCCTGATGCAGAAGAACCTGTTCGCAGGCTTTGAACAATGATTTCGATCTTTTATGATGAAGCCTGGCATTCCTGCATAGTTAGCTGCTAACGTTGAACAAATTTAATCTTTCAATGTAAAGCCTTCCATTTGCAAGTTTCCTAACGTTTCCAGTCTAAAGCGTTTAAAGTATTTGGGCACAAGCTAAAGGGAAGGATGTCCATCCAGCATATTTGGTAGCAATGTGGTTTTCGTGCGTTCACTAAAGTTTCACCTTAAAAATGGATGTCTACTACATTCCGGGCGCAGGCCGAACGTACGGGCAAGCCAGGAACCGATAACGTACGGCTGCCGTGTATGAGTAGCAGTTGATTGCCCACTACCGCTGCCGTGTATGAGAGGTTGGGATTTTAGCCCACTGCGCAAACCGCCGTCCATACAAAGGAGGTTCTTTTAGCACCACCTGGCGCAGCGCGCCGTCAACATGCAAACATGGTATGTTGGCGCAGGCGTTCCCCCATGGTATAGCTTCCCCCGATAGGTTGTCCTCGAAGCCCTAGCTCTTCACCCCTTGATTCGCCCCACCGAAGAAAATAGGTATATCTGGTTCTGGGGCGTCAAAGGCGGCGTTCTCTTATACATCAAAACGCACCCCATCGCACGGATGAGACTAAAAGACCAATCATGATGTAATGACTTCCAAAAACACGTCTTTTTCTTGCTTCAGGTTCGTAGCTCAGCTTTGTTTTGTCCGCAGAACATGTAGGTGTTTCCTTTAAAAGAGGCAAGCAAGGTGCGATTGTTGCCTCAAGAAAAAGATGTGCATTAAGAATTCCATTCTCTTGGGCTGCTGATAAGCCTCCTTATGCTTTCGGCAGCACACTAGCTTGTGCATTTTAAGGATCCCCCTGAAGTCAGCAGCCCTGACGTCAACCAGCGGGGGCGGAAGCGGTGCCCTGTCGCGGTGGTAGAGTGCACTCAGAAGAGCTCTGAAATAAAGAACGTCTACTTCTGAGGCTAAAGAGGGAGGTATAGAGCTAAAAAAAGACATTTTTTGAAAAGGTATTATCACACATTTAAATACTTCGCCATTTCAACTGCCAAAACGTGCTCTCTTAAAAAAAGCAAACCCTTGAAAAATCATTCATTGAGAATACAGCACTGTATTGGCAGCACTCTCTTTTCCCCTTTCTTAGCAGTAAACAAAAACAGATACCCTAAGCCCAACGCTAATAATTTGTGAATGATTGCTCATATATCCAATAGGGGAAATACATTTTGCTGTTATATTTTCTGGAACACAAAACAGTGTATACGCGTATTCATATACGCATGTTGAAAAGAATCGATGATGATGATGATAAGGGTTGGGGTTTTACACAAGTCCGGCTAAGGGCAAAAGAGCGCCAAAAAAAGTTGTTTAATGAGGCCAAAGTGATATTAGGCGTGAAACATTTTCCTAAAATATACGTAAAATCACATAAATGGCAATGAAGATGACTGGTTTATAGGGCCACAGGCATAACATGCATTGTAAGTAATGAGGGGCAAAAACTTGACACCGCCAAGAAACTTATAAGAACCCTTGTGGGTGCTTATAGGGTCGTCCCTTAAAAAGTACGATGGGGGTAGTGGAATGTGTTGTCTGTAAAGTTGTGCAAAGTGTTTGTGTCATCTGTTTCTAGTGCCTCGCATTGTATGAGTATATGAATTACGGATAGGCCCACTGCACACGCGCGGCACGTGGGTCTAGTAGATCCAGTGAGCAGGTGTGAGTGTGTTGTCTATGTGTGGCCTATCAGCAACCTCCCAAAGGTCACTTTGGTGTGTCTGTTGTGTGAGTGAATTGTGTACCGTCCCAAGTGCGGCTTTATTACACGCAGTTTGTTGTATGCCCGTTGACTCCATTGTGTTTGTCCTTTTCTACGATAGAGTTGTCTTATGTATGGCTTGAGGTCTGTATAGGGTGCCGTTGCAATGTCAACAGTGTTCCTGAGTGCCTCAGCAGCGCCCCTCTCGTCTGCCAACTCGTTTCCAGTGGTTCCAGTGTGTCTTGGTACCCAGCCCAGGCCTAGTTCATGCTTTTGTCCATAGACCGGCATAATGGTGTTGGAAATAATTTTAACTATGGTTTTTCTGGCTTGTGGGATTACAATGCTCAGACAACACTCAAGGAATTGGCACCGAAATTGCGGAATAGAGAATGTCATTTTCGAGAATGTCTTGTACAATGAACAAAATTTCATGCACTTCTGCTGAAAAAAATTGTTATGTGTACGGTAATGCTGTTGCAGGATTAAAATGCGGACCATGAGCAAAACAAGACACTATTGTGGAGATTTTAATGCATCTCTGTAAAATTCTTCGCATGGGTATTTAAACAGCAGAGACAGAGAGTTCTGCAGTATTGCAGTTCGTGATACAGATATTTGTCAAGTTCTACAAAAGAAAAGTGACATGAAACCGAGCAAAATTGCCAATGCCAAATAGCCTGTCAAGAATTATCTATAAATATCTAAAAACCAACTGTGAGATAACAGGCTTGCTCTCTCTCTCAGTCTAATCCAGAATGGCCGAGGAACAGATGGACAATTTACATACATCAGGGGAGTGGAGAGAGAGAGAGAGAGAGAATAAACGTTTATTTAAATCAACATGGGGGGATTGTACTGAAGCGGAAGGAGGCGTCCTCAGTCCAGGATGCTTGAGCGCGGGCAGCATTGACAGCCCTTTGAGCCAGCAGAAGCTCGTCGTCCAGGCTGGTGCTCGTCAAGGCGCTCTCCCAAAGCTCCACAGTGGAAAGTTGCAGGTTGGGAGGAATCAGTGGAGAGTGGTCACATCATCCGACCATATGGCATAGCGTTCCGGGTTCTCCGCAAAATCGGCAAAGCGGGGAGTTCGGTCGGTCGAAAAGGTGAAGCCGGATAGGATGGGGGAATGTATTAGTCTGTAGAGCACGTAAATGACGTTCGTGCTCTCGGGGTAGAGATTTGTGGGGGGGGGGGAGCGAGTGTCTGACGCGACAGCCTGTAGTGCTGCGTGATCTCGGCGTAAGAGGTCAAGGGCTGCATGCGCTCGGGTTCGGCAACGCCGCTCTCGGCGCCCGCTCGGTGGGTCAATTCTCGAGCGATGGCATCCGCCGCCTCGTTTCCAGGGATACCGTGATGTGGGGAGCCCATACAATCCTGATTAGCCTCTTCAGGGGCTGCTGCTGAATGATTCGTAGAGTGGTTGTGTGAAGGCGTCCCCTAGCGAAATTCCGACAAGCCTGCTGCAAGTCGGTTACAATGACCGCTGCATTAGTTTGTACGACGGCGAGGGCGATTGCTACTTCCTCTTTTTGTATAGTACTGTCTCCGGCAAGCGAGTGGCAGCAACGGGGCTTGTTTTCGACGACTACGGTGGAAACCGCCGTGGACCTACCCGGATAAGACGCGGCGTCCTTATACGCTGTTGTTGGTTGATTGCCATAGATCTTGTCAATGGCTTTTGCTCTGGCTTCCTTCCTGTCGACGTGGTACACGGGTGCATATTACGGGGCAGGGGTTTACCGTGATGTTTTTACGGACTTCGTGCGGTACGTTTCCCGTGAGTGCAGGGGGGTGGTCGAGTGGAGCCGAGAGCCTCAGGCGTGAAAGGATCGCCCTCCCTGTTTTCTTAACCCCCAGCCTCGCTCTTTGGTTGGTTAGATGAGCCTTAATTAGCTCCTTGGCAGTGTTGTGAATGCCGAGCCGAAGAAGACTTTCGGTGGAGGTGGAGACTGGAAATTTGACTGCTTGTTTATAGGTCTTGCGGATCATCGTGTTGACCTTCGGTGTCTCGGTGATGTTTAGCAGAGCGTATGACAACACGTATATAATCCCCGACACGACAAAGGCCTGGATGAGCCGAAGCAGGTCTACCTCTCCCATGCCACGGGTTTTCGTGGCCATCCGGCGTATCATGTGAGTCACCTGATCGGTCATTGTCTTGAGTTTGGTAATGAGTAGTGAGTTGGTCTTGTTTGCTTGAAAGGTCATTCCGAGAACCTTTATATGCTGATATGGAGTGATGGTGTGGCCATCAAACTTGAGGTAGATGGGGGTGTGCCTGGGACATGTGGATGTATTGTTAAAGAAAGGACAAAAAGTACTTTTATTCAGCGATGAAATTTTAAAGGCAAAAAGCAAATCTATGAACACCCCCGGTTCTCAAGGCCCCACTTTTTAACTCAACATGCACATTTTGGACCAAACTGGTGCGGAAAGCACCCGATGTACGACGAATCTCTAAGGGTAGCCCTGGGTCAAGCATCCGCAATGCTGTTTTAGTTGCCGACCCATTCACCACACTGCCATAGTCCAAACTAGACGCAAAAAAAGAGTATACAAGCGCAGCAGGCGTTCTTTGTCGGCACCACAGAATGGGTGGGAAGAACCTTGGCTACAATTATTGTTTTCAGACATTTTTGCTTCAATTCGTTTATGTGGGCGATGAACATTTTTCTGGTACAATAATATTTGCACGCTTGGACAACAGGGCGTCTATGCGCGGAAGAACTTGTTCGAACTGCTATAAAAACTGTGGCCGATTTCAATTTCCTAGGAATTCCTAAAATACGAAAGGGAAATGTGCGGAGAATTCTGCAACTGAGCATGATTTGCGGATCGCCGGCCTGGTGAGCGACGTCCTGGTGGCGGATCGCTTCGGCAAAGGTGTAATGACGTCATTTTTGTGACCGCTATGACGTTAGTGAAATGTTGGCTTATCCCGTTATAAAAAATTTGTGTTAAAATATAAAATCAGAAAACAAACAACCGTAAGTATAACGTATACTTTAACACTAACAGTTGCTTCCCCCCAAAAAGAACTTGTGCGCAGGGGTGCACAATTTAAAATCCGGTTGCTTCGTTGAACTAGCGCCACTTCAGTGACGAATATGACTTTACTCACCTATTTTTGTATCCCAGATTAAAATACTTTCGTGTTAAAAAGTTCAAGCCATTCCTGGGAGCTTTTACACGCGGATACATAAGCTTGACGCAGAACGAAAGAGTCTCAAAGTAAAGCAATTTAGCAAAGTTTAGGATCGCCTAACGAAATAGAATTCCTCGGAAATAAAGATTCCCAGTCGAGAAGAAAGGGAAGAAACCTTGTTTACGTGCATGTGTTGGAGTTCGCATTGCTGGGAAGCGGGTCAAGACTGAACAGTATAAGCTAAGTACTGACCTGTATTTCTGTATTGATTCTAACTGTACGTATAGATTCGTACGACCCCTTCAAGTTATGCAAGTATCTAAAATCTCACTGCGAGCGAAACGAAGTCGCGAAATTGGTGGTTAAACTTACCACCTCCCGGTGGTGCGCGCCGTCCAAGCGAAGAAATTTTGCGGCAAGTCCGAGCGCAATTTTCCAAAAACAGAGGCATCCTTTTGAAACGACGTGGCAGAGCCGTGCCAATGCATGTCTTTTTGAGCTTACGGGCGGCTTTGTGGAGGTGAGGTGCGGTGAGCGTAGCCCAGAGGAACACTGTATCAAGGGAGCAAAACACGAAACAAAAAAACGGGGACAGTGCGTGTGGGTTCGCCTTTTATACAGTGTTTTTTTGGGGGGCAAGCTTGTGCCACTCGTCACCTCTAAGCGCCGCCCAAGCCCAAGAAGTCATTATTTGCATGGCGCAACCATGCCGTTTCGAAATGGCGCCCCTAACGCCGACACCATGGAGACCCATGGGCAGAAAGACATTGAAGCTCTCGCAGATGCAAGCTGTAAGACAGTAAAAAAATGTCCACGTACGCGAATGCTTCTCTGGAAGTGCAGTAAAAATATTATTTCAACCTTCTATTCCTTTAACCACCTCATCTCTCCATCGATTGTCCTAAAGAGCGTGCCTCTATTTCGACCCCCCCCCTGCCCCACGGCTAACGTACTGCAGCTTTCTTCATGTCAATTTAGTGTTTTCCAACTCATAGGGTCTGCATAGCCTCTCCAGAAACGAGAGAAATTTGGTCCTCTTGTTTTGGCTGAAATATCAACAAACGCGCAGCTGACGTCGGTGCAGCTGTTACCTTAAAGATTCTACGATCGGCGTAAAAGAAACGATGGCTTTAAGCCAGCGGGCGACTGGAGAAACGTGTGAGCGAGCGAACGATAGAAGGAATGCATGAACGAAGGAACGAGCACTCGAACGAAGGAGCCGGCAACCAAACAGAGAACAAATGAGAGGTCAATCGAACGCAAAAGCCGAATCTGCAACTAATCATCAGCCGGTGGAGAGACCCAGGCATTTCCGCAGCTAGTCACGACCCGCCCATTGGTAAGGTGACTATCAACAGTATCTCATACATATGGAACCTAGTGGAGGAGTGGCTCTTTCCGTAATCGAAATGACATAGGTACGTCAACAGTATTCTTCGCCCGTCCTCGAGACAAATCAACTCAAACTTTTACCGCCATAGCGACCTCGGTATCACCGCACTCGACCCTTTTCCAAGCGTTGAGTTTTATGGCGTGGCAATTGCTTTCCCTACTGCGGCCGGAGTTTGCTTCGCGTCGTCAAGCAGTAGTGGGTAAGGATCACCGGACAGAATTCTTCAACCCTATGATACATTACTTGTTATGCCGGCATAAAAAATTCGGCTTGATTCGGCTTGAATCAACTGAAATACTAGAACTAGTTCTTGAAGAGCGAAGTTCTTTTTATAAAAATCCACTTGTCTGTCTATTTACATGTGGGCCTATCTCTAGAAGGGCTTTCAACACAGCTTCAAAATATTGAAATACTATTTGTCCATGTTCCCCCAAATAAATGTATCGTCTTGATACAAATCAATTCCCGGTAGGCTATTTAGCGTAGTATCCAATATTCTTTGAAGTACCCTGGTGCGGGCTCGGTTCACACCGAAAATGCGTGTATGCACAATAAAGTCAACTGTTTTTTCCAGGTCTCTGTAAAACGTGTTGCTGGTAGTCGAGAAAGCGATAAATCTTAACAGGTTGTCACCTCATCGTAACGGTTAGCTGTTAACATCAGGGAACAGATTAAAGGGGCCGCGCAAACACTACTCAAGTTAGGTCCATTCATTAGGATTTCTGCAGCAATGGCTTAGAATAACACTGACACAATTTGGTACCGCGAACTTCACTGAAATGAGCTGTAAATTTACGAGCAAAGAGAATAGCAATGGCACGCAGTAGCTAATTTTTCCGTACTAAGCTATAACTTGTTAAGGCCATATGCGCGATCAGCAGCGGCCCTCAAAATCCAACGTAAAAAAACTGGGCTTATTAGATGTATTAGAGCTTAACGAGGTATTAGAGCTTAACTAGTATTCATAAGTTTTAGAAGTGGAAGTAAAGTCGGGTAAACAATGAAACTTACGAACGCGGATATAAATAGAGGAGCGCCTTCGCGTACTGCTGCGCATTAGGCAGGTTAGTGCTCTGCAGGCGTCCGGCTTGAGGCGCTTACAGTTGTCGACATTGTCTTCTGGGACTCTGTTTGTTGAGCATACCCGATTTTGCAAGAAACCAGAATTATCAACCCTAAACATTATACGGTTAAAAACGAAGTGAGGGTAGACTACAGTCACGATCGGTGTGGTATAGCGGTGTAGGGAGACCCACCAGTAAGCGTGTTCCGCCCTCTTCTGTAGCTGTAGTGCGCATACTTACGTTAACTTCAATACTTGCCCTGGATACTTCACCGCAGACATCACAAAACACAGAATTGAGCAGGAAAATAAAAAAAACACTAGTAAAATTGTTTAATTTTTCAAGAAATGAAGCAGGGTTTGGTCCGGCATAAGAATAGGGGGAACTATAAATAACCAAATCTTTCAAATAAAACAAACTTTTCTTTTGTCTCAATGAGCCATAAAACCACGAGTTTCTAACAAATATTGAAGGCCTCTTGCAAAACAAATGAAGGCTTCTTGCGTTTTTGTGCGATCTCGTCATAACAGGTTTGGTTGTGACTTAATCAGCAATGAATCAATCCGATTTTTTCAAGCCGGCATAATGACTAGTGTATGACTACATTGAAGCATTCTGTCTACAGATCTTCACCCACTACCGCTGACAGCATGAAGCCACTCCGGTCGCAGTAGGGAAAGGTACTGTCCCTGTTGGCTGTTGAAGTTTTTTCTGTTAAAATACAAAGAAACCAGGGTAAAGTAGGAGTGTCAAAGGCATAGCATCAGTAACAAGTCAGTATTACGTCCTTCACCAGCACGACACGTAAACTGAAGTTGGTGCAGCAAGCGAATTCTCTATGTCGTATGCAAGATGCTGGCCAAGGTGGATTTAGTAAGTGCGTTCCTAACCGCCTGAATGAAACGTTCCGCGAGGTTCTTCAGGTAACATTGAATTTCTTCTGGTTTTTCATCGTTCTCTGTTTGATTCTGAGTGTTAAACCGCTCACATTGTACTTTGGTGCTGCTTGATATTTATTGTTTGTTTTATTTTTCAATCATCGTGCGAGGTCCTGCCTGCAGTCCTTACCTCGAGACCTCCAAGTGCCTATTTCACAATTACCATTTCACGCCACCACTTTCTAAATAAAAATCAACTCAACTAAAAAAATGTCTCTGTAAGAAGGTAAGGCTGCCTAATTCCCTGCCAAAAACATAGAATTCGCTGCAAGTTGACTGCTGGCCCTCTAGTTGCAAGGGTTTCTCAGAAACTATAGCGCGAACACATCACTCGAAAACGTCAAATGCAGCGGGTGCAATTCATTACGAGTTCATGGACTGTGCAGTCGAAAAATACGGTAGCCACGGTAGACTGGTTTCTACTTACTGTTGGCTCTTTAGGAACGCGCACAAACATTTTTACGAGATTAAACCAGCAACATCTTACATGGATAAGTTGGCCGAGGGCTGAAGACCAAGACCCAGGATGGAGGAAGCTTTGCGTGGCCCACAACGTTTCTCTTGACAATTGACGCAGGCCCAACACGTTGCTCCAGGTCCGCAACGATTGACAGCCAGCACGTCTTGGCCGGGGATACTCTCTTTGCATAGTGCCTGGCTGTCCTTCGTGAAGTAACGTTGTGCAAATTTGTCTGGACCACCTCTCCAAGCCCATAAATTTAGCAGCCTATCTGAACCGTTTCTTTTCGTCTTTTCAAACAAGGCTTCCCGTATTTTCAGTGACATTATGGGAAGAGCACTAGTATGAATCTTTTACATAGAAACATAATGTTTTTAAAAGGAGTTGTTTGGCAACTTCCTGGTTTTATACGGTCATCGAATGCACCCGCAAGTAGCAAAAAGGTCAGCTTTCTTCTGGAGCATCATCTCCAACGACTCATAGGTGGAGGAACAAGCTGAAATCAGGTTTGGCGCATTAACTTTATTTCACAAAGCTGTAGCTCTAATCTGGCAATGTACCCGCTCATCGTTGACAAAGCATTGCGTCGATGATTTGAATGCATATTGTCTGCGCTAAGAGTTAACCAATTTACCGTTGGTAACTAATGGGAATCAACCACACTATTCCATTTACTCACAGAAAATATTGTCAGACCAGTTTTTGAGGCTGGCGGAATTTTTGTTTCTTGAAACGGACAAAGTACACAATGCCAAGCGAAGGGCTTTGCGCTTTCGTAACTGGAAACATCAGAAAGAACCACCGTATATTCAAGTGCGGTGAGTAGCACTATCCAGGCAACGGTATAGTGCACACCTGTCAGTATTAGAGAAAATAGCTGCACCGGTATCAGGACAGTTTTCAATGCACTATATTGGGGAGATATAAAAGTAATGCCTTTATATTTGTAAATGACTGTTGACAACCATCGCCCAAGCATCCTACGGCGTTGTAAAAATGCTTGCTCAAAAGCTGACGAACCTTCACTTGGTTTGCAAGGAACTTGCATACAATATAACGACTGCCAGGAAATAATGCAGTTGATACTTCTGAAGAAAAGTGTTTGTGTGAAGTCTGCGTTGTCCTGTCCCTCGGTCCTGTTTTTTTGTGCGCAGTTCCAGTCATGATACTTCTCGTTCATGGCACGAGCCCTAATTAGTGCATCAACCTTGTCTCTTGTTGCCAAGATGCCTTGTGCGTTGATGCGCTCCTTGAAGTAGCGAAGTTCTTTTTATAAAAGTCAGCTTTTCTCTCTATTTACGTGTGGGCATGTCTCAAGAAGTGATTTCAAAAAACTTCAAAATATTGAAATTCTATTGTCATTTTTTCCCCTCACAAATGTATCGTCCTCATAAACACTATTCACGGTAGGCTGTTTAGAGTAGTATCCAATATTCTTTGAAAATCCCTTAATGCGGGCGCAATTCCGGATGGAAGTCTGCTGACACCAAACATTCGTGTATGCACAATAAACCAAGTGTACTTTCCAGGACTCTGTAGAACGGGTTGCTGGTAGGCGAGACAGCGATAAAGCTTCGAGAAATACAAACGTCCCAACATTGATTTCAACAGGTTGTCACCTTTTCGTACCGGTTACCGGTGAACATCAGAAAACAGGTTAAATGGGCTGCGCAAACACGACGCAAGTTGGGTTCATTCAAACGATTCCTGCAGCAATGGCTTAGAATAACACTGGCGGTATTTCTTACCGCAAACTTCACTCAAATGACCTGTAAAATTACGAATGAAGAGAATGGCCATGGCACATAGTAGCTGATTTCCCTTACCACAGCCTATAATTCAATGAGGCCATCTGGGCAATCAGCAGCGGCCCTAAAAATCCAACCTAAAAACTTGGGTTATAAGGTTGGATAACGAGGTATGAAACTTAAATAGAATACATCAGTTTTAGAAGAGGAAGTAAAGCGGGGTAAACAATGAAAATTACAAACGCGCACATAATTACTGGAGCGCCAGTGCGTACTGCAGCGCGTTATGCCGGTTAGGGCTCTGCAGGCGTCCGGCTTCATGCGCATACAGTTGCCGACATTGTCTTCTTTTTCTGTGTTTGTCGAGCATACCGAATGTGACATAGCCAGACGATTTCGTTAAGGTTTTCTCGAAAAGAACTAAAAATGCGAATCAAGCAACAAAAATTGGCAGGTGAAATCTCCTAGTACGTTCAGGTCACTAGAATAAAGGGAGCAATGGCAGAACAAAGCTCTCTTCAGTGTCCTAGTTCTTTTTACACTTCTCTATTGTATATATCAGACGGACATTTTGCCTTGAAATGTGTGACACTATGTAAGAAGGTAAAAGTGCAATTTTAATTTGATGCTCAGATGCTTAATCCCCGAAGCATTGCTATTTTTTCCTTCCATGCAGCCGGCGAACGGTCATACCTGACTATTTATTGGAGTGTATTTCCCGGAAGAGTTGCATTATCTACGTCTGCAATGGGTGCTGCCAAAGGTGCGTATAGTGGCTGATTGCGAAGCTAGAATGAAATCGTCGTTCGAGACGGATTTGGAGTGCGATGCCTTTATGATCATTTGGTTAGATGAAAATTAAAACCAAATAGCTGAAATAATAATAACATTCCTGTTTTCGGTCCACACAGTAAACTAATTACAGCGGCAATCAAATTACAGCCCAAATCTACGCCATTTTAAATCAAATCATGGGAAGCCGACGATCTCCATTTACTTTCCGAAAAAAAAATTTACGGCTTTAATTTTATTTGTTTGGTTTCAAAGCGTTTGTTTTACTTTTCAGTTCTTTTAAAATCACTGTTTGCCTTTATATGCAACAAAAGTTTTAGAAGCAGATTATTCAATCGCTGAATGTTATCCAGAGTTAAATTATGAGATTTGTATGATTGGTGAGTAACACACTCTCTGTGTGCAAGGATTCAAAACAAATTGTTCAAGGGGCCCAAGAACTTCCTGTAGCAGACAGAAGTTTAGCTTCACGAAGAAATTGAAGAGTTAATGAACTCTGTACGCCGCTACACGATAGCCCTGCGAAATTTTAATCTTCAATATAATAAATGTTTTCAAGCTGCCTATATTGCTGCGCGCAGTCATAATTATGATCCCTCAATATGAAAGTTTTGCTAGCAACGTGTCCTCGGTTTTGATATTCTGATTATGAAGACGTCGGCCGAAGTCTTCCGGAGCCAGTAGCTTTGGCACCACACCTTCTGAAACTTTTACATCTCGACATCAAAAGAAATTATATTGGCCCAGCTTTGTCGTGGCTCCATCTTTTGTAATCAAATCTAACATTAACAGACACCACCAGTTTCTACGCTTAGCTGTGTTAGTGGGCGCCACGCCGACGTTTTACATGCGCGACAGGTACACGATGAAGAATGAAGAAGGTTCGTCGTCATTCACTTAGAATGTAGTCCCGAGATGAGCTGAATCGATCGTCTGGTCATCAATGCTAATTGGGGTCCATGCTTATATAGCTAACGGTGACTACTGAGCTTACACTACTGCCGCTGGGTAGAACGGCAACTTTTGCATTTTTACCTGGCTTTTTTACGACCATATCTTACTGAAAAAACAATGCAGGTATTTTTTGTTTGCCATTTGTATTGAAGCACAAAAAATTCCTTTGACTAAGTAAAGAGGCTTTCATATCATCTCTCTGCCGCTTTTTCATGTCTTTCGAATAAGCTTAGGTGTGCAACAAGTAATGTACGCTTTTAATCTGGAATACTTTGCCGAGCAGGAAAAACTACGAACCCTGCAACGCCCGGTATCCGTGCAAAAACTTAATTTTTAAAGTTAATTAATCTCATTCTCATCGCCACATTTAACGCTACTGTTTGAAAAAAATTTGGGTTGGGCAAGTGTCTTATCCTAGCATTGGTACCAGATATGTCGGGTTCCCTGCTTTGTCCAACCTTGGAAACGTTTTCCATCACCGGAGCGGTTAAGGCCGAGCAATATCCGTCCATCACACAAACAATCTCGAAGTGTTAGGTGAAGTGGCAACCTGGATAGGATTTCACAAGGAGACAAGGAGGTTTTAAAAGTGCGCGCCTCAAGAAAAGATTCTGGTTAGATAGGTACTGGGAAGTCCACCTGTGACGTGTTCGCCGTGAAGGCACCATCTTAACAACCGGGAGACCCCAAAAGGCCCGAGGGGTGCTGGGTTAGCCGCGAAGGGGAACAATAGCACGCGCACCAGTTGCAATCGCAAAGGAAAATAAACTTGTCTCGTGGTCACAATCGAACCTGATTACCTCGTGCTACGAAACCAGCGTCTATTCCTTAGTGTTACTGTCGCGTTCCGAGCGCACAGCACTTACTTTGAATTGGCAGCGCGAGCGTTGGCGGCCCATTTGGACGAGGATTTAACGCGCCCTAACATGGTCCACTTTGTAGAGATGTGAAAGTTTCGGATGAAATCACCTGGCCCCGCCGGTCACAAAATTATGTTCAGCCGAATGTTCAGGATTAAATGTGAGGTGGAACAGCCAGCTCTCCAAAAAAGAAAGATGGGCCGCCAGCTCTGCTGCTTTTCCAGTGTTTCACCCCTAGTTCAAGGTGCACCAATGGGTGTAGTTATTTTGGGCACCATAACTCCGGGTAACACTGCACATGCTCTCTTTTTTTTTGGCCTTGCGTCGTTGTTAGTTCGCCTTTTTCTATGTTCGTAGATTGAGCTCTTTGGCGATACACACTCGGGGAAGTGCACACCTTCGGTGTGATCGACGGTGGGATTGAGGATTAGCCATTCGCTCGCAGGAAAGCAATGATTTCGATCAAGGAGGATGCCATTTCGTGATGCAGAAGAACCTGATGAAGCTGCTTTGCCCAAGTTTAATCCTTTATAGAAAATCTTTGCGTTTGCATAGTTCAGACCAACGTAACAAAAAGCTTCCCAACGAATGTAAAGCCAAAGTGGATAAAATTTTTACGCCTTTATATTTAGGCACATGCTTGAAAGGGAAGGATATCATTCCAGCAGACTTGCTGGCAATGTAGTTTTTGTGTGTTTGCCAAAGTTTTAATTCCTAAAATGGGATGTGTACTGAAACGTACATTCCGGGCACTGGCCGATAACGTACGGCGAGCCAGGAACAGTGAGTATAGATTGGTACTACCGCTGCCGTGTATGAGAGCAGTCGGAAATCCCACTGCGGACAACGCTATGCTGGCGAGGATTGAGGTTATTTTTAGCACCACCTGGCTGAGCGCGCCGTCCGTACAAAGTAATTTCTCGGCACGCTGGTACACTGTTTACCTCGTTGGTAAAGCCTAGTGGCTAGGTTTAAAGCTGTTCGTGATTCTATCTACGAAAATAAATATACCTGCGTCGAAGACAGCGTTGTCTCGTTCATCAAAACGCAATCGCTATAATGCAAGGTAAGACTGCGGAGAGAACATTCATGATGTAATGACTTGCCACCCGTCTTGCTTCTTGCTAGAGGTTTAGCTCAGCTTCTTTTTGTCCGAAGAACATGTAGGTGTTTACTTTAAAAGAGGGCAATCAAGGTGCTTCTGTTGCGCAAGAAAAATGTGTTTATTGTGAATTCCTTTCCCTTGAGCTGGGGATAATACTGTGATGAGTTAGGCCACATAACTGTAATTTGAGAAATGGAAGCAAGTCGCCTTGACGTCAATGAGCTGTGGCGGAAGCAGTGCCCTCTCGCGGTGGAAGAGTGCACTCAGAAGAGCTCTGAAGTAAAGAACGGCTACCTCTAAGGCTAAAGAGAAAGGTATAGAGCTGCAAAAAAGGCATTTGTTTTGAAATGTATTATCAGACATTTTAATACTTCGCAATTTAAACTTCTATAAACGTGCTCTCCTAAAAATAGTAGCAAACACTTGAAAAAGCGTTCAGTCACAGCACAGCAGTAAACAAAAAACAGATACCCTAAGCCCAAAGGTAATATTTCGCGAATGATTGCTCATATATCCAATAGGTGAAATACATTGTGCTGGAATATTTTGTGGTACACAAAACAGTCTATAGGTATAGTCATACATGCATGTTGAAAAGAATGGATGATGATGATGGTGATGATGATGGTTGGGTTTTTTGGCGCAAGGCCGATTAATTGAAAACAGCGCCAAAAAACGTTTTTTGAGGACGAAGTGATATTTAGTGTAAAATATTTAACTAAAACATACGTAAAATCACAAAAGGTAATGAACACGGCTGGTTTAACAGGCCACGGTTTTAACATGCATAGTAAGCAATATGGTTTAAAAACTCGGCATCGCTACGAAACTTAAAAGTATGCTTGTGGGTGATTATACGGTCGTCCCCTAAAGTGAATGATTGATGGGTGTAGTGGAATGGGTTGTCTGTATAGTTGTGCAATGTATTTGTGTCGTGTTGTTTCTAGGGCCTCGCATTGTACGAGTGTATGGATTACGGATAGGACGTGTGCACACCGGCTGCACATGGGTCTTGGATATCCAGTGAGCCTGAGTTAGTGTGTTGCCTGTGCGCCCTATCCGCAACCTCGCTAAGGTCACTTCGGTGTTTCTTGTTGTGCCAAGTGTTTTGTGTTGTCCCAATTGTGGCTTTATTACATGTAGTTTGTTATCTGTCTGTTCATTCCATTGTGCTTGTCTTTTCTTACGAAGATGTTGCCGAATTTGTGCTTTAGGTCACTGTGTGTCAGTGTTGTTATGTCTACTGTGTTCCTGAGTGCGGCGGCAGCGGCCCTCTCATCAGCAAGCTGATTGCCAGCAATCCAAGCGTGTACTGGAACACTGCACAAGACCAGAAAAGTTTTTGGCCGATATAGACATGAAAGTGCTGAGGACCATACTGACAATTCTGTTTTTACACAATTTGTGTGATGGCAGTGCGAGCACAACACCGAAGAAATCAGTATATATGATGGACTAGAATTTTGTGTTCAAGAATGTGTGTTGCAATGAGTAAGATGTCATATGCTTCAGCTGAGTAAATTGTGTTGTATGTGCTGATGGTTCTGCAAATATCAAAGTTTGGCCCATGTGCCGCGCAAGAAACCATGTTTGCTGTTCTTTTATGCGTCACTATAAAACTCTGCACATTTAAACTTATACTGCAGGGACAAGAAGTGCTGCAAAATAGCAGTTTGTGGAACCGTGGTTTTTTTTAAATTTTCATAAAGGAGAAGTCACAAGATGCAGGTTGAAGCTGCCAGGGAGGTAAAACGTCACTAAATGAAGATGTGTAAATGTCTCGAAAAGAGATGTTGAAACCCGAAGCTTCCTGTCTCACCCTAAGTGAGAACGGCAAAGAAATGGACGGTGGTTCACAAACAGTGGAGATGCGGATGTATCAATAAAACAGGTTTAAAAGTATGGTAATTCAGTGATGAAACTTTAAGAAGCGTAGAGAAAGTCCATGTACGTTCGTTGGTCCCCAAGGCACCACTTGTTACACTCAGCATGAAAACTTTGGACGGGCAAGTGCGGAAAGCGCCCGTCGCAAGGCGAAACCCGAAGGGTAGCACTGAGTTGACCATTCCTAATTCTGTTTTTGTCGCCGATCCATTCACCACACAGCCATAGTCCAAACCAGACCTAACCAAAGCAGTATACATGCGTCGTAGGAGTGCTTTGTCGGCACCATACTATTTGTGTGAGAGGACCTTAAAGATATTCATTGTTTTAAGGCATTTATGCTTCAGGTCTTGATTTGAGGAATGAATGTTAGTTTGTAGTCAAACACAATACCTAAAAACTTGTGCTCCTTGTTCACAGGAAGCGACACACCATTCACAGTAATGTCTGGGTCCGGAGGAACCCCACGCTTCCTGGAGAACAAAACACAAGAGCGTTTTGCAGGATTCAGTTTAAAACCATTCTTGTATGCCCAGCCGGCAAGTTTCTTGATGCCAATCTGGACTTGACGTTCGCAGATTTACATATTACACGAGGAAAAGGATATCTGGACGTCATCTACATACATGGAATAATAGATTGCAGGTGGCAATGCCTTATCAAGAGAGTTCATCTTAAATATGAAAAGAGTACAGCTCAACACTTGACCATGTGGCACGCCATTTTCTTGCACGTGAACCCTTGATAGTGCATTACCGACTCTTCCGAAAGGTTCTCTCCGACAACGAACTAATAAGGGTATTTAACATGTCCCCCGAGACACCGAATGATTTGAGGTCACTACGTATGCTGTAACGCCATGCGGTGTCATAGGCCTTCTCTATGGGAAACACCACCGTACAAAAAAACTGTTTGTGTATGAAGACATTCTTGATATATGATTCAAGTGCCACGAGTCGGTCGTTCATGGATCGCCCCTCCCTGAAGGCTGCCTGGCAGCTCTCGACAAGGCCGTTGCCCTCCAAAAGGTACACGTGCCTCCGGTTTATCATCTGCTCGAGGAGCTTGCACAGGCTGCTCGTCTGGGCTATGGGACTGTAACTTGATGGGGCGAAGGGTCCTTTGGCTCCTTCAAGAAATCCAATACCATGTCCTCCGTCCACGATTTCGGAATGTGCCCCGAAAGCAATAACTTAAATATATAGAAGTGGAAGTGTTTCAACTGTGTCCGCGTGTAGGTGTTGTATCATTGTATATGTGATATTGTCTGGACCTCGAGCTAACGACCTACACGTGCCCAGAGCAGCCCTCAGCTCATGGAGTGAAAACTCTGAGTTATGAGATGATGTTGACCTATTGTTATGTAGTAAAGGCTTCTTTTCGACCGATTGTTTGTGTTTTATAAAAGTGTTTGTGTAGTGTGCTGAACTGGACACGCGTTTGAGGTGCTATGTGAGTATGCCAGCCTGGTCTCCGAGTGTGTCTCCTGTTGAGCTGTCCAGAGGCAGGCTGTGTGCCTGTTGTCACCCGAGTTTTGCACATTCTTATCTATAATTTTCGTGTTGGGGTGTGGGAGTTTATTGATGTTATAAATTAACTCCTACTATCTCGTTTTGCATCAGGGCTAACACGTTTTCCTACCGCCTTTGCCCTTTTGAACAAAAGGAGGTTTCTCGAAGTGGGGTGACAATGAAGGATAGCCCACGTCTTGTTCTGGGCCTCTCGCGCCTGCCTACAGTCCTCATTCCACCACGGCCTCCTCTGGTTGCGCAAGGCAGCAGAGGCGTGGGGAATGAACTTTTCGGCGGCGTCCAGTATGTGCGCCGCGAGAAGGTGGGAGCTTCTTTAACATGTAGGTGTTTAGTGGATGTGTGTTGAAGTTTGGATGTCTCTGTGAACGTAGTCCAGTTAGCTCTTGCTTCATTTAAGCTGTTTTGGAAGATGGACTATATATTTTTGTGAGGTGAGGAAGCGGTCACGGCCAAATGGGTCAGTGCCCACACCCCACTCGAGAACAGGAAAGAGAACTCCGGAGCCAATAGCAAAGTCAATAAATGAGTGCGCGTTGTGTCCTATGGTATGGTATGTAGGCTGTTTCAGATTGAAGAGGCATGCTGCGGAGGATGTTGAAAACTTCGTTATCAGGCGATATCGGGGATACGTGCAAGAAAAGGTCTAAAGATAATTGTGTGCATTAAGGTTGCTTTGTGGATGTATGGTTCACGCAGCTGGTAAATCAGCGCCTCATAGTCGGAGCTCGAAAGTGCGAGGTCGGGAGGAATGTATATGGAGCATACCGTTATCAACTTATCAAATATTATTGTGCGGATTGCTACAGCCGCAAGGACAGTGTTCAAATGGACTGGGTGGCATGCTAAGCATTTCCGTTCGATTATGGACACACCGCCAGAAGAGTGTGTGGAGCTATCCTTGTCCTTTGGGTCTATTCATGAAATTTGTGTTTTGAATTCAAATGTGTTTCCTGAACACACATTAACGTGGCTGATTTGCATGTAGTATTTCGTATACATTGTCACGATTTTTAAGGAGGCTTCTGCAGTTCAATTGAATTATGTTTTCTCTTCCCATTAAGACGTGTTCGGCGCTACTGGAGCGTGTTGTTTATGTACCGTCTTTCGGGGCTGGGACTCTTGGAGTAGGCTTTTCGGCCTTTCTACACTCTAGAGGTTTGGATACTGCAGCTCATTCCTTTCGCGGCGACGCAAACAGGAACAGTTCCCCGTCCAGCTCATCCTCGGATTCACTAGGGGTGCCCGATGAACCAGGCCCCTTGGACTTGGCTCCAGTTCGGGCGACCTTTTGTTTTTTGACCCGCTCCTGCCAGAGGTGTCGGGAGCACCACAGGCGGCAAGGGGGGTGCGGAACGGGTGGGAGCCGGTGCGGGACCACCGGTGTTCATCACCCCCACACCCTCCAGAGGAAGCAGGGAGTGTGAGGAAGCGGGGGCCGGAGGTGCATCAGTCCCGATAGTGGCTGTTGCCACCACAGCCGCTGCTGGCTGAGCGAGCGTTGTGATGACAGGTTAGGCGGCCCGAGACAATCCGGGGAGGGAGGCGGCGGATCCCAGTACGACTCTCGGTGCTGGGTTACGGCCAAAAACAGACGCCGCTCCGCCCCCTGGCGAGCTTAGTCAGGGCACATTTCTTCGGGGAAAGAGGCAAACCTATTTCGCGCCTATGGGAAGGTGTTGTTCTCGTTTACTTTCAGGGCAATGATCTCTTTCTCGGGCTTAAACGTTTCACATCTCCGATAATAAACTTTGAAGTTTGCACAGGTGAGCTTCTCGGATTCGCAATTGTGAGTTGGATTATCAGTTGGATGATCACGTCAATTTACCACGACAAGAGGTTGTGCTGTGACCAAACCGCTGACACTTCAAGCAGCAGCGTGGGTTCGGCACGTAGCGTTGGACCGGACATCGGATGAAGTAGCGTTGACGGACTCAGGAAGGGTTGAGTGGTCAAAGGTCAAGATTATGTGTTTGGTTGGTAATATCTGGTCGTTTCTGCGTACTCGCCGCACTGCCGTGAGGCCCTGATTACGAAGGCCCTCGAGGAGATCAGCTTCGGTTTTATTTATAAGGTCCCGATCAGACATCACGCCCTGGCAGCTATTAAGGTTACGATGGGGCGTGATCTTGATGTCAACTTCGCCAATGCGCATTTGAGAGGTGAGGTTAGCGGGCTGCTGTTTGTTTTCTACCTCAATCTGGACTTCTACCGTTTAAGTTTCTTAGCCTTGTACGACTTGTGGACAAGGCTATCAAGGTACTTGGAGATTGGCAACATGGACTGGTAAGTTATTGGCTTCGTCTTATCAAAAGATTCTATTTTCAGAAAGCCCGAGAAATCATCGGGCTTTGGGAGCGAGATTGATTGCAAAGGAGGGAAACAAACTTCGCTGCGGCCCTTTTGCAGTTACCGATCACGTTTATGGTTAAGGGGGCTTTAGAAAATACCATATAAAATACTATAGAAGCAGGGGACGAAGGGTACGTTCTTCGGTCGGGTTACCCTGACACCGAGAAAGGTCCCGGAGCTCCCTGCCTGGTAAAAAGACAGGGAGCCCATCCACAGGTGCTTGTTCTGGGCTTCCACGGCCACCGTTTGAGGTTTATACCATTCATCTAAAACTCAATACGATAGTCGGTTACAGGTGAGTATGGGGGCTCGGTTCCGCGGGTGTCGCCTGTACTACCGTCGCCAGTGATTACTCAAGGTGCCCCGTGCGGGGTGTTGAAAAGAATTACATAAAACTAAAACGACCATGAATATTTAAGTAAACAAAAATTACTTGTACAACACGTTATTATTCGGCGCTTAGTAATAATTTCATGTTACTTTTAAGCCAGTATGCGCCATTTTTCCAATAATGTTTTTCTCCTAAGGGGCCATTGTGAGCAGTAAAAAAATTTTTCGTCGGTAGAAAACAATTACGCCAAATTTTATATAGGACGCCACATATTTAGCATGCTATATGAATGGGATGGGAAGACACAGGGTATTTCCTGAACAACTTTATTTCGGCAGAGCCAAATCCTCTTTCAGAGGTAGGTTTGTCATTAACTGCTATTCTCTGTTTTTTTTTTCTTTCCGAACTAGCTTTCAAAACCTCGTACTTCCGACTTCTATATAGGTGTTTCTGGAGAATGTTCCTGGTATGCACATGTTGTGCTTCAAAACTTGTTTGCCAGCTTGCGGCGTTGAGATGAGTGAGCTGACACAATGTATAGGCCTAAGATCTTCAGGCATTGCACCTGGGGAACGGGTTGTTCGTTAACTTGGATTGTAATGTCCGAAGGAGAAGTGTTTCTGCTGGTACGTTTAACAGGAAGGATTTGTGGATCCGTTTTTTCCGGCGAGCATTCAAGTCCAATGAAACGAGCGTAGGCGACGACGACATCCGCTCCCTGTTGAATTGTATACTCAATGTGCGCATCAGTGCACCCGGTCGTCCACACTGTGATGTCATCGGTATAAAGATTTGGAGGAAGGGATGGTATGTTATTCAACTGCTGGGAAAGAATTATCATCTCTATATGGAATAACAGTGGCGACAGGACAGCACCCTGTTGGGTTCCTATTGAGGGCAGGTGTGTTATGTCAAAGAGTGGGCCGTTGGTCTGAAGGACTGCAATGCAATCGGAAAAGAAATCGCGAATATAATTTTAAGCACCAGCTCCCGGGCCTAGGGCTGGCAGGTGTTGCCGAACGGCTTTGTGTGAGACTCGGTCGAAAGCCTTTAGGAAATCGAGGGCGAGTATCGCTGCAGAGTCTACACGACACTGGGGAGTTCTAATATCCTGCTTTAGTGTGAGGTGAACGTCCTTAGTGGGAGTCCGGCCTGAAAGCCGAACATGGCGTGGGGGAACTGTCCAGTGTGGGTGAGATGCTGTACCGAGAGGCTTAAATGAAATTTCGAAGGACCTTTCCTACAGAAGAGGTGAGGAGGGTGTGCAGGAGATGCGCGAGGTCTAGAGGCTTGCTGGGTTTAAGAATGAGCGAGACCTTTGCGTGTTTCAATTTGGGGGGAGGGGGGTGGTACCTGCTTCCCAGTTATGATTATAATAGAGCGTTAAGATCTCGATGGACTGATCATCTAGGTTTCGAAGGAGCTTCTTGTAACGCCGTGTTCCCCAGGTACCGAGCCCGGGCGAATTTTGATTAATGTGGTGCGAACCTCGGAAAGCGTAATTGCGCGGGCTTTGTCCTGAGTTTTTAGAGCCCCCCGTAGGGAAGCAGGGGCTCCCGAGTACCCTTGTGCTAGTATAGGTTCCTGAGTGTTTGTTAAAAATTGCTCGTTGGTTCCGTCAATTTCTGTATGACTGGTAGTAAGACGGTTTGCACTAGTCGTGTTAAAGTGGGTAGGGTTACATGTTCCTTAAAATAGCCCATGTACGACGCATGCAGAGATAACCTCTCAAGCTGTATCAAAATTTCCCCCAGTGAGCTCCGGCTAACGCGGCTGTGTAAGTCTCAATCGTTTTATTGAGGCGGGCTAGTTTTCAGTCGTCGACAGCAATTGTGCTTTTCCGACGCCATCGCGTTTTGAGGCTTGTGTAAGCTTCCCATGGATGTTACAAACGCGTGTCCACTGCTTCTGAATGACTGTCCGTGTCCAAAAGGAGGTCATGAGTTTTGTTGATATCTATAGTGCGACCAAGCCAACTCTGCACCGACATAATATTGTCGGGTTGCTCCTGCCCCTGAAAGGTCTCCCTGAATGCTGGCCAGACGGTGATGTGGGTCGGCCGTAACCGTGGGCTGAGTAATGTATATAGTTGTAGATTGGACAGAATATTTAAATGGTCACTGCCGAAAGTTTGATGAGTGCAGTGCCATTTCATTTCTTGTCTTTTTGTTAGAGTGTCAGGGCGGGGGAGGTATCGGTTTGGGCACTGTTTCCGATCTGAGTTTGGATGTGCGAGATCAGACTCGACTGCGAGCCTTCACGCCTGCACCAACTCCCAGATCAGCTTCCCTTTCTCCGTTGTACGCGTGTAACCCTAGGTTGTATGCGGGGCAATAAAATCTCCAAAGATACCATGTAGGGAATGTTCAAACCGACGCCCGTGATGGACAAGACCCGTGGGTCCAAGCCTGCGAGAAAGCGCGTGCAAAATAAAGGACAAAGATTTGCTGCTATGGCACGTGCAGGTTAAGAGATTGTTCCTAGTGCGAGTCAGGAACGTAATGAACGTTGCTCTTAGTGAAGCGAACCGCATGCAGATCAGCTGCCTGGAGAGCAGAGTATTAGGGAAATGAGAGGTGAGCGCAAGGTGCTGCTCATTGGAGAACTTTCATAGTCTCACTGGAATCTCTCAGGTACGAATAAAGCTGAGTTGCTTGTTCTACCATGCGGCCATAGAGAAAAAACCGAACGGAGAGCGGCTAAAATAAATGGCCGGGGACAGGGTCGCGAGCAAATGAGTGCCTGGTGGAACAGCTGCCGACGCGTTGCACTGTTAAGCTCTAAAAACTGCTGGCCTCTGGCGCGAGATAAACAGTTCCGCTAAAATGAAAAGATTGTTAGCGCTGCAGAGACGATTGGGTGACAGTTCGTGCAGTATGCACAGCAGAAACGAAAAAAAAATGTCTTCCTGTATCCAAATAGATCACCAAGCGAAAACAGCTGAATGTAAATGGCGCAAGAAGGTCAGAATGAGGGGGAAAGGTGATCAACCCTGAGTCGCAAGACGGATATGATGACGGGAGGGATAGGATCAGTTGATGCAGCTTAAACTGTAGACCCAATATTTGTGCTAAATTTTGGCCGTTAATAGTTTTGTTTAACGTTCTAAAACACTGAGGGTGAATGTAGTACCACAGTTAACTAGTGTGTTACTTTTCAGAAACTGAATGAGGAGGGGATGATAGATTAGTAGAAGCTTACATTTCGCTGTTTGTGAAATATGGTTATGTAAACGTTCCCTTTTGTTTTGGGCATTGTAATGAGGTATGGTAGACACGTCTTTAATGCTTCTATTGTGACACGCGCTTAAAACATCTCACCCAGGTTATGGTATTGCTAACTAGCCATAGTTTCATTGTGATTTCAGTGTGTCTTGTGTTTCACAGTGCTTACACAAGTAGAAAGCCTTTTTTATAATTGACATTATAGTTTGCCCGTATTAGTTTAGGGTTTTTTCTTGAAAGCGGTGCTGGTGATATTAGTGACACGTGGTGCGGTACGTGTACAATGTCTGGGACTTTGACTGGAAAAGGAGAAAAATGTGGTGCCTCCTGACAAACGCCTTGTGGCCAGAAGAAACGATGAAAAGTGTGTTTATTAGAGCCAGTCTATGCAGCGTAAGTGGACAAATTCGCTTCAGAAATTCACTTCAACGGGCTTTCAATTGGCGCGCCACCCGTGGCGTATATCCCAAAAATCCGCCAGAGCAGAGTGCATGCCTTTCGGTTTGTGGTTTTTCTATAACGTTTCCCCTTCCAAACCAAGGGTTAAGAAGTTCGCACCAGCGAGGGGAAAGGGGCTTTTTCTCTTTCGATTTAGCTCTCCTGAGGCGACGCGTGAACCGCGGCAATTATTTCATAAATTCCCACTTCCAGATAGTTCCATTCCCTTGCATATGGCTTTGATATTGCATGGTTAACGGTGATAATGCCAAGTTAATGGTGAAAGACGAAAGTAAAGGGCGAAATCCAGAGGAATATAATAAAGCTAGAACACAGGAGGGGGAGGAAGTGCGGGATTGCAGAAGTGTACCATCAATGGTACGGGGACAGAAGTGTTAGGAGGGGCATGTAAAAGAAGTGCAGCTAGAAAGAAGGCCAGTTGTAAGTGGAGCGAGGATTGATGGAGAGGAGAATAGAGCAAGGAAATTAAGACCGAAGAGAAATGTACCTGAAGAGAGAAGGGGCAGAGGATAAATGGAATAGAAAAATACCTAAACAGGCAGGATGACAAAAACGTGCGGCAGAACGGGGTGGGGTTGTGGAAGGAAAAGGGGAGGGTTGGATCAGAAAAAATTCACGCACTTCACGAAGGGAATAATGACGACTGGGGAAGCACTGGGGATCGTTATTACCGTAAATCACCCGTGGCCCTGCCCACTCGTGCAAGTAAACGAGTGAAAATATCCGATACAATGTAATTTATTCCAGTCCGATACAATCAAATCGATTCCAATCCAATCCAATCGAATTCTCCTCGCACACGCGCAACACTGTGCACACGGGCGCCAAGGCACAAGCCAGTGGAAAAGGGCGGTCGTAAGTTGCTTCGCCCTTAAAATCGTAGCGGGCAAGAAAGTATGGACAAGGAGTTGTAAGCGTACGATTGAAGAAGGGAAATATAAAGGGAAGGGAAGCCGTGGCAAGCAGATTCAGTTGTGATGTTAATAACTGGAGGGGACTGACACGCTTCTAGAAGAGAAGCAGCGCAAGTGGGGGGAAAAAAGACCGGAAGACCCGTGATAAAGCTACTAAAAATGTGTACTGGAAACAGCGGGCGAAGGTGGGGAATAGCAAGGTGGTGGCTTGCAAGGGAGAGGGGGGCGGATAACGCGGCAGGTGTCCGAATGAGAACAGTGTGTAGCCATGAAGGAATTGCGAGAGGGAAGAGGATCTCAGGCAACGCAGAGATTGGTGTAGGAAGGAGGAATGATAACGTAAGAGGGTGGTTTGAGTTTGGTGACGTAAGTTGTGCAGAACAGCAGCCATTAATTTTGATGAATAAAGGGAAAGCTTTTTCGCTATTTAATATGGCGCATGGCCTGTTTGGCCGTTTATGCGCGGAGCAATTTAGAGGCCCGGCTTGCCGTCTTGTCCACTTTCGCGCTCAAACAGGGCCCGGCCTCACGGCTTCACGCACCCAAAAACAGGATTTGAAAGCTCACTGCTCCGCCTGCTGGGGACCTATCCTGGGCGCCTCGCATTAGAAAGCCAATGTCACTGCCTTTGCGCCACGGGGGAACATATTTCTTATATGCAAAGTGTGGGAGAGATATTGGCGCTTGCACGTCAGCCTTCATTAGCACGGAGACCGCAATCGCTAGGCGGCAAATGAGTGCACAGAAATAACAAATACAAAAAAGATTTAAAATGAGTTCAGGATCCTAATTTATGAAAAATATATCCAGTGCTTTTTTATGAGCTTTCGCCTTCAAAATCCCTGCGGCGCACTCTCCTGACTAGTTTCGTTATCAACGACAGGCCGATATTCAAAGTAGTCAAGAGAAGTGGCCACAGCTAGTCTGGTGAATCGCTGCTCCGCACTTGGCAGCTTTCACGTGGAGTGGAACGGCTATTTTTATATAGTATCAGATTTACCAGCGCCGACGCTACATTGGTGATGAAGCTCGGCGTAGGGGGAAGATTCCTGATCATTTTGCACTAGCTGGGAATCTTAACTTGCGTTGAAATTTTGTACACACTGGATTTTCGCTTTTCGCGCTGTTGGTAACAGCTCGGTTTGATTTTTAGTGCTTGCTATGGCGCAGCTACAGGGGAGAGAGAGAGAGAATGGTTAATGATACGGACGAGGTTTGTCCAGCAAAGACCCTGACATGCTACGTCAGGTGAACAACAATGGAAACGATGAGAAAAAAAACAGAAAGGAAAAATATAGCCAATAAGGGGAGATAGAAAGAAGAGAAAAACCAGACAAAAGAAAAAGTATGGGGACAATTAGGAGGTCGCAGCAAGGTCAGGAGGTTGTAATAAAGAAAATGTTCGAAGTATTACTCGAGGGAAATGTTCGCTTCAAGTTGACAGAGTTCTGAGGGTCACGGAGTAGTCTCACTGGAACGCGGCACATTCAGCGTTACCATCGCATCCATGATGAAGACATACACACGCGAAATGTTCCCATTGACATTCCACAGAGGTTAAGAGTTTTAAGATGAGGAACGTGGTTCTATATCACACGTATCACCGGTATAGTCACGACTGTTAAGAGTGTTGACGAGACGCTGAACTACGGAGGAAGCTGAGAAAGGCTTTCGTCACACGTGGAGGCCATTTTAGCAGATGACCAGGGCCAAGCACACCATGCAGCGTAAGACGTGATGTGGGTAGTTTGCCCAAAGTCACTGTTAAGGAGAGTCGTTGTGTATCGTATCGTCTACACACACAGATGACATGGTGGACGTCTTCTGGACAATGGCAGTCTTCGCACAAGGGTGAGCTGGTCTGCTGAAGCTTAAAAGGAAAACTCATGTGTAGGCGACGTTCAAAACGTATGCGGTGTATGACAGCTGCGTCGTGCTTGTTGAGACCAGGCGGTAACTGGAAAGTACATTCTGGGTCCAAGGCAGTAGAGTGGTGCATAGCGGCGTAATGGAGCAGCCCATATGGAAAGCTGTACCTGCCGCCCAACATAATACGCCAGTGCGGCCGCATCTTTCCTGGAGAACGGTACGGCCGCAATAGGAACCTCGTGATTGTGAGCCTGGGAAGCTGTAGCGTCTGCTGTTGAATTGCCTGATACACCGCAATGAGCCGGAATCCACTGGAGTTCCATAAGGTGGTGAGCACTGACGGCATGGTAGTGTAAAACGCGAATGCCCCAGTGTAGCTGTTGATTAGGAACCGACTGAAGGCATTGAAGGGCCCGCGCGGGAATCTGTAAAAATTGCCTATTGATTGGCTGGCTGGGTGGTGATGTATTGAAGAGCCTCACGTATCGCGGCGAGCTCAGTCGCTGTAGATGATGTCCTGTGTGGCTGAGTTTTTTTGGAGATCGTGGTTTGCGGCGCCGGAATATAAACAGCAATTGTTGAGGTACCTTCGGTGGACTGAGACATCAGTATATATGTGGGTATGGCATGCGTGTTTTCTGTGTAGCAGTTGCAGAGCAAAAAACTTAAGAGCTGGAGCGCGAAAAAATTTGCTCTTTGACTGATTCCTGGCACGGTTGTGTGAATACTCATGGGTGGGAGCAACCATAGTGGGTAGGAAGGCAGAGATGGGGCCTGGTATTTGTGCGGCAAGAGTTCTTCCAGATTGGAGAATAGGTCTCAGCCAATTGTGGTGGTTTTGGTTGTCTGTCTTGTCACAAACCGTAAAAAGCCGCACAAAGCAGTTCCTGTTACGCAGTGCCGTCCGGCATCAAAACGTCGACATTCAATGATAGTACCCACAGTGGATGTCGTTTTTTGGGACGCCATACACATCACGCTAGTAATGCGCGCCTGCATGCTTTCTAAAAGCCTTTAGATTCCTACAGGAGGAGCACTATTAGGCTATTAGGAGCACTTTATTAGGAAAGCTATTAGGAGCACTTTAGAAAGCTACAGGAGGAGCACTATTATATTGCTGACCGCTTGCTCCGTTTTCTGTTACATGGTGTTGCCTGTATTCTTTCCATCAGTCTACGTACCATTGCACCAGTACACACGCGTTTCCTGTAAGCTAACTCCAAGGCGTGCCGCCCGTACCTTGTGATATCTACGTGTACTCGAAATAGTAATCAAAACTATTTCTAGTGCTTTTAAGCACCGTGAAATGGATGCTATTGCGACAACATGAGAGGACGTCGGGCAGTGTAACTGGAAGTGAGTTTATAATTATTGCACTCATCATACAAAACTCGTCCCCCGCTTCCACATTACCCTGCCATTTGATTGTTCTTTCTAGGTATTAGCTAACACTACGTGCACAATTCCAGGCAATATTAACGGCCACCCTCATTTTCTCCAGGCCTATCGGGGATCATTATATGCCGCATCGAAATGTGTGCCCCCAGTCTATAGTGCGTGGTTTGTGATACAACTGCCGAGCGGGGCGTCTTTTTTTTTCAGCAGTCCATCTCAATTGGGTGAATAACGTAAACCCGTTCGGATTTGTTGATGTGAGTTGCGCCGTTTTCTTGTTTGTTATTCCCGAAATACGTGATTCATATGTTTTGATGTTCACTAAGCTGTCATAACACCGAGAATGCCTGAAAATGATCGTGACGTGAGCCCTGGCAAAATATCAAAATATGGTCACACATTTCGTGCACATGGGTGAGCTACCTTTGCATATGGAGATGATTAATAAAATTTACAAATTTGTTATCCTAAATGATTAGGGGTGATGTTAAACTTTAATGTATATAGCTTCAAACTTCAGAAATCAGACCCTCAGACGCCAAGGTAGGTAGAAAAAAACAAAATAACCAATCCATGAACAAGTTTGAAAGATATTGAGGAAGAGGCCATACAAATTGGAGCAATGCATGGTGTAGCGCTGCAGAGCTATCAAAGTGCACGCCTTTTCTCCGTTACATTTGCAACTAACAGCGCTGCTGGAGTCCGAACTCTTTGAGTTGAAGAATATTTGCGAGTTGTTTGTTCTCCAATATCGTATGCGATTCCTAAAGTAATCATATCACTCTGCTGCTTTATACCCTAGCGAAGCGTGGAACGTTAACTAACGCATACTATAATTCTAGCATATTGCACTTATATCAGGGGCCAACCTCGTAGGGACCTCCGAGAGATTTTTTCTTTGCCCCTTCTGTTTGTTTTGGCCTCAATGAAGGCCTATATGCGGACGGGGGAGTGAAAAGCATCGGTGGTTTTAATATTTGAACATTTATGTAGTTGCTGGATATCCGGGCCCCACTACATCACGAGGAGAGGCGTTATACAAGCTGGCCGAATATTCTCATGGATGCCTACAGGTCAGCTTGCAAAGTGGAAAAAGGAGAGTGTCCACGGGTACTGAAGGAAATGCTGTGGAGACTTGCCTAATAAAAAGACGTTATGGGTTGATAGCAGGGAACTTTCGCAATGTGAACAAGTGACGAGAACCGCCGTGGCGGGGATGAATATAAGGTATACGATGAGAAAAAGGTCAGGGAGCTAAACATTGGACTGCCACTGGTTTATGAGGTCGCGTAAAAACCAAACGTAATTCAGGGTTCATAGTTTGGGCTGGGAGCCAGTTTGGGCCATGTGAAAGGGAAAGTAGGGCTTAACATATTCCAGGTTTTTAATCAGGCTATTGTTTATTAGGTGCTCGATAAGTATCTAGAAAAGGCGTGTGGAAGAGATTGGCCGAAGGGTAGAGATATCCGTTGTAGTAAACACAAATTTATAAATTTGCAATACATCATACTATAGTCAATATAAAAGGTGGGGCGATTCCGTCTTAGCGATATGCAATTGATGTGGTCTAGAAGGTACGTGCTGTCGGTGAAATCAATTTCAACTCACAATGTTAATTTTGGGGAAATTGAGGATATTTCCAGATGGCAGTGCAGTGAAACTTTGATACGTTTTTCATTGGAATTGGAAAATAAAACGTATTATGTGCAAATCGTAATATGCAAAGAGGGAAAAAAAGGAAGAAAAATATGCATACTCCGTGAGCAGGCCACTTTTCTTGAGCAAAACAAAGTGGCTGGTAAATTTGTACTGCCATGTCTTGTCAACGTCAAAGGGTAAATTCTACGAAAACGTAAAAAAACAAGCTGCCCTTATTTTTCGCTTCGCCAGACACTGTTTGTGCGACAATCCCTGTCGTGCCTCAATCGGCGAAGTCAACCGCCGGACTCCTTGAAGTATTATGCTCGGTAAGAGTGCGATGTTACCAACCTTTTTGGGTACGACGGACCCGGCCGCGTGTATTTACGGCCACTCTAACTTCCTTGAACGGCGTAAGCAGGGCTTTTGTTATTATATAATGCTTCGCGCCTCGTGTTTGCTTTACTCCGGCCCACGAAGAATTAATACATACGAGGAGAAACGTCCATTCCGGCAAGCGCGGGCGAGTGACCAGTTAATGTCACAATGAAAACCAAGGCGACTGCGAAGCTTCGTCGCTGCGATGGCGAAGGAGAGCGTAATGGACGAAATCATTGCGTCCAAAATTCATTCCGTGGCTGTAAAGTGCAATGAGGAAATCGGTGGCCGCACAGCTTATACAACCGCGGCAAATACCACTAGCTGAAAGGAGCCATGAGGACAAAACCAATATTTTGTTTTATTGTAAACATTTAGTGTTTCATTGTCAAGCGCTTTCCCGGAAGCAAACGATGCTTTATTTACTGAGAAATTAGGGAAGTTAAGCCAAATTTGTTATTCTCCCACTAAATTGTACATTTGGTTACGTGAACAATGGCGTCATATGAGCCGGAACATGAAACAGATACTTAGTATGTCGACTGCATATAATACTCAACGCGGGAATCAAACAAGAACCGGAACTCTTCCGAAACCAAGACGGCTGCCATTTTAAAAATATTAGAGTCGGGCAAAACTCAGGAAAAATGCGGCTTTTTCTCATCAAAGGACCCCCTCCAGCCAATGGTGTCACCGTATCAAGTTGACGTCATGGTAGACAGCCTACGCCGTGTTCACGGAAGAAATCACAGAGCATGTTCTTCTGCGCTTACGGACTTCTACCAAAATGGCCACCTGCACTGTTCGCGTCAATCCATCGGCGTCGCCCGGCTCCGAGAGTGATTTTTAGTGCCATTCAGTCGTATTCCTTGTTTGCGTGTTGTGTGCAGTGTTCTTAACATGCTCGGTTACGACAATCGCTATGGTGTTTTTTCTTCTGGTATGTGAGCGACCGGCGTTGCCGGGAAATAGCCGCCGCTGCAGTTACTTGATTGCTTGTACGCTGTGTTATTCCTTCGAGCCACCATAGCTGTGTGATACAAAGCGGTTGCAGTTACCCTGTGCGGGCGTTTCATCTTCAGCGTGGAGTGCTTCTCGTTCTACCGTTTAGTCCCTCCTGTGTCCGTGCTAATCACGTTATCACACCAGTGACTGCGACAGGCGGCGATAGCTCCTTGTTTATTTCTCGTAGATTACGCCAGTCGTAAATATTACTGTTCTGCATAGCGCACGACGTTAAATACATGGTGAGTTATGCACGGGGCCACTACATTATCTCTATGTACGGGACGAAGCGGAAACAGCGCGACGTCGCGCGCTACATTTCGTTAGAGCATATGTCGAGCCGTGTGTCCCAAGTCTGTGCCGGGCACAAGCGTACTGGCACAAATTGTGATCAAGTCGCCAAATACATGCTAAATTATCGCGTTTTTTGGGGCGCGAATGCGTACGAGCTGTAGCTTAGCTGCGTGATGGGATTTAATAGGCCCCCTTTTTTGTTTTGATTCTCGGTTACGCTGAGAGTCCACTGTTAAATGTGTTATTTGCAGCTGGTATGTTCTCGTCGCCTGTTTTTTTGTTGGAGCGTTTTAGGTTGTTGTTTTAGACAAACAACTTTGTGAAATCATTGGAACAGGGATCTGCGTTGAGTTTGCATTTTTTATAATAATAAACATTATAGATGAGTATTACCACTTTAATATCCATTTCATTGTCTTGCTTAGGCTTCGTGAATGAGCTGTGCTTCGCGATAGATAAATTTCATGAGCTAGGTTTCACCGGTATGATCAGCTGGTACAATGCATGTGAAGACATTAAACGCAGGACTGAAATCAAATAAACCACCTTACAGCTTTTCCTACACGTGCGCATTCATATTCTTCACCAAATCAAAAATTTGCATCAGAGATGTGCAAAATTGAAGCTCTATAGTCACTGCTCGCCTTGTGTTTATGCCACTTAAGTACGAAGGTGTTGCTGTAATGGTCATCTGCATGCAGGTGCTGTAAATTTGAGATAGAGCGTTCTCCCTGACGCATCACAAGTGGCTGCTGGAGCGAGCAGGTCGCTGCTCCAGCAGTCCTGAACATCGTGGATGCCAAGTCGAACAGTAAGCAGCTGCATGCTGCAGCGCTGTTCACAACACAACACGTGCAATGTTTACTCATATTAGGAGTGCAAAACACAATGACAGCACATCAAGTGATGCCATATTCATAACACGGGCAGTGAAGTATGTTTGAAGGGTTTCGTAGTGATTTGTACAATACAAAGTTATCTACACTGGTTTATGTATGACATGTCGGTTGAGTGAACGCATATGAACACGCATATAGTACATATCGCTCCGCTGAAACTGGTCAGTGGTATCACACTTTTCTTGTTTACGCAAGAGCCAGAATCGGATCATATGCTCAGGAAGAATTTTATCATCTTGCCAAAAATGTCAACATGAAATCATTCCCATAAATGGGAGGATCGATTGAAGCCAACATTGTTTCCTCTTCCCAAAGCTTTGAGAATTCTTTTTATTAACGCTGTGCTTTTGCATTTTCTCCAGTGGCTCAGCCATCAGCTAAAACCTATTTATCCTAATTTTTGCAAAAGGCAGCAGATAGCAAGATAGAAAAGTACTTAAACAGAATCAGAGTAGAAATAAAACACCGAAGCAACTTTTCTAGTCCTGAATGGTGTTATCAAGTGAGATTTGGCTCAGACAGCTAAACAGACACACTGCTGAATTATGCAGAGCAAATGAAATGAGCAATACGAGACTGAAGCAGATTTATTTATTCTTAACGCTCTATCAGAATACAACTTGGGTCAGCCAGCCAGAAAAGCAGAAAATGTTCAGTTACATGCTATCTTGTAGGTATTTTATTTGCAACTGTTTCTGCATCCTATATGTGCGTAAGTGTCAAAAAAATGGAAAAAACTTGCAGTGAAAACTAAAACTAGTGTCTTGTCCTGTAGGTAAAACTTTCCTTTATCACCATTTACAGTGTCGAACAAGGAGCCCCAATGGCACACACCGCAGAAGTGATTTTGCTTAGAGTGAATTGGTGAGCTCGCTTGGCTCGGCTTGCACACACCTCATGCTATACATGCAAATAGTCACCCTCCTCGTGCACCGCAAACTATCGCATAGTGTAAGCGTGGCTTTACTTCCAGAAAATTGTTTGGAACAGTGCGGGTTTTCTCTAGCTCGAGATGTACGATTTCCTTTATTGAATACATCTGCCACACAGTATCCTGTCACGACTAAACTTATTCGTCTTAATTCCTGCAACACACTTATAACAAATGAGATCAGAAACCAAGCACTGCAACCGCCTTTTCTTATTCTCATAGCTACATATCAAGCAATCAACCATGAGCCAGCACCACACAACACACCGCTCCATTCACTACAGCAAATGAGATCATAACCCGATTGTTGAAATAGCTTCTGCCGCCCTCACTGTTATACTGGAAGATCACTGTTTAGTCTACGACACAGCAGAAAACCTTGAGTAATGGCAAATGATATTACAAACCATACATTGCAATGGTCTCTTCTGACTCTCATACCTATATGTCAAAGCAATCAACCCTCAGCCAGATACGCACCACAAATAGGCTACTCAGATAAGTCCACAATTGAGTCTTAATAAAGCACACAGACAGCATATCTGGCCTTCCCTGCTGTCTGAAGTAGTTTCTTGCTTCCGCAGCTATGGAAACACAGGTATTTAGGCTACACGCCGCACTCCACACTAAATTAACGAGGCAAAGGCGGCAGTGGCGAATAGGTCGCAGCCTTACACATAATGAAAGGACTCGATAGCGAATAGGCACTGTTCGAGCCCATGTGCTCACCCAGATCTATTATAATATGTTGAATATGCGCACTTGCTCCACCGTCTCCTCTGAACTTTGTTTCAATGCTGATAACATGCTGAACAGTGTTTGCCAAGTGCTGAGGTGTTACCTTGGAAACTCCTTCCATCAAAAGCATCTCTACATCTGCCAGCTTAAATGTGTGATTTCTTGCTGCGACGCCTCACCTCATCTGTGCCCGTATACGCTCAATAAGACTGATCTCACAAAGGCAGGGCATCCGAATACATCCTGTCCTTTCATCTCCACCGTCAATACAATACCTGATTTACCGTGTCTTAACAGAGGCCACACGGTTGAGGAGCTCCTTTTTAAGCGTTTTTTTATCCCAAGCACGTCCTTCGGACATCACCCAGGCCTAAAAAAAATTGTGTAGTAATGTGATTTACGCACAAGCATCGCGTATGGGGGTCCGGCATTTATTCGCCTACTTTGACCATCAAGCGAGAGACGCTCCACATACTTTCAAATGTGTTGTTCATGCGTTTATCCTTCGCGACTATCTCTTTATTGAAAATTCGCCCCAATCCACCCTGCCAATGTGGTTGGAAAGCAAAGCTGTAAACGGCAGCCATACCAATTCCGAATGCGATGTCTCTTACGTTTAGTCAAGTCGCTCTACAAATTGTGAAACCAGAGAGAAGTGAAATGCACCTAACCACACCGTCTATTACTTCAAAGAGATATTCTTGGTAAGGTTAAAATATTGCATGTTGCATGAACGGCGGTTGGTTGAGTTGTACTGGTGTAGCACATCAGTGGAAAGTCTTGTTTTATAAATTAAAGGAAGCTCAAACATGGTATTAGACGATATCATTTCTCCATCCCTGCCCTAGCAGACGGAGGCGACGAGCTCGGCGGCACAGACCGAGGGAGAGCACGAGGAGGAGAAGCAGGAGGAAATACTTATATTCAGATTTCTGAACGGCCCAGAGTGCGGCCCATTGGAGGGGTCCTTGTTCACTGTACCCCATATTCAGTCCGGGCCACTGTGCTTTGTCCACAAGCTCAAGCTGGGTGGGCAGAGAAGGCCTGCACAACAGAATCTCCAATGGCTTTTGTTTGGTAGTTGACGGAAAGAGAGGAGCGTGCTCAGGGCTAATGTCTCACACCACGATTATGTGGCAGAGTGCTTCTACTTCTGAGCAAAATTTACATTCAGCGTCGTAGCGATTCGGGTGCATTAAGCGAAGACTCGTCGGGTGTTTGAAGGAGCTGGATTGTATGAGCCGCAGGATACTTCGTTGTTCTACGGAAAGGCTAGGGTAAGGCGAAGGTAGTGTCTGTCTCAGAAGCTGATAATACTGGGTTATGTGCCTGAATGAGTCAAGCGGGTGACTGTTCTGGTGCAGCTCATTAGCACGGGGGGTAAAAGTGTAGGCTTGGTGGGCTATTCGTTGCCCTCCATGGAAGCGTGAGCGGGTGTACAGATGAGCTGAATGGAACCATTTGGGTTTTTTGGGTTTTATTGGGAGGGTTTTTTAGCACATGCAGCGCAGGTCGGGACACCAAGCCCGACTGGTAATTTCAGTAGGCTAGTTGGGAATCGGTGACAACCTTACGATCGCCTGGTTGAGTGAGAGGCAAGGCGATGACTGCCTTGCCTCTTCTGCTGCCGTCATGCCTTCGGTCTTGAGTGAGGCACAAGGACGGAGGTGGATTCTGGAGGTAGCCACCATGATGGCGTACTGCTTCCCTCGATTTTGAGAGGCGTCTGTTTAGATAACTGCCTGATCCCCACCAAGGGAGGTGTTGAGCGCTTGAGCCGGTTCTTGTCCACGACACTCGTCGTGTTACGCGTTCATATTTCTAATCAAAGGGTGCATCTTTAGTTTTTGTCGCCAACGGTCTAGGAGTCCATTAAGCAAAGTGGCATTCTGTGCTGCCCAGCCAATCTGGTGAAGGATGTGGAGACCCGACACAGTTCTGCTAACTCGGAGCGTGTGGATAGAAATATGGCCCTCTGTCAGCTCTTCCACCTTGTTGTAGAACCCCGTGCTACGTAGCCTCTCTGAGGATGCACTGAAGGGAGGACAAATGGCTTGGTCAACCGCCCGTTTAATCATTATATAAAGTATCGTTATGTCCTCCTTGCCGAGAAGAAGACAGGGGGCTGTCGTAAGTGATTCTCGAGAGGGAAAAAGCTTGAACTAATTGGAAGGTATTGGATTCCTTGAGGCCTCGCTGCTGGTGGCAAATCACCTGATGGTGTGTATGATTTTATTGATGATGTGTTTGAGGCGCTGCAACGATATGTCACTCTTGGTGTTGGCCTGAAATATATGCCCGGAATATTGATGCTGGCTCTTATAATGATGGCCTGGCCATCAAGGGGTATTCGAATCTGTTCCTTGAGGTGTGGTTTGGCGTGATGGGGGACGACAAAAAGCTGAGTTTCTTTACGTGAATACTGGAATCCACAGGATTCAGCACATTGCCGTACTAGAAGTGAGATGTCATGGGTTCGTGTGAGCTTTCATAATTCGCCATAGCGTGAAATTCAGCGAGAATGCAGCGCTTAAACCTGTAGATGGGCTTCGTGAGTGCACCACTTGTTTTCCCCGCCCCCGTGTGGGCTCGTAGCTAAATCTGTAAGACAACGGGCTCTGACGTTGTTACTCAATTAGTTCCAAGTTCGATTCCTGCCGGTACCTCTTATTTGTTTTATTTGTTCGTTGACACCAGCGGTCGCGAATGAACCCTTGAGGGGAAGAGGCAAAAAGCTTTGCTTTAAAACACTTTTGCGCGAAGTCGTCGTAGGCACTGCTTCTTCCAGCCACGAGTGGTACGAGGCATTGTCAATGACAATTACACTATGGAGGGGCAGTTGTAGCAAAATGGCCACAAACCACCTTTCAAAGCGGGTGTCGTCCATCTCCTCGTGGTAGTCGCCTGCCTTCGTACCCCTAAAGATGTCCAGGAACCCACCGACCGATGAAGCCTATTACCTATTACAGGAGGATTCGGGCTTTTGTTCTCACTGATGTAGACACAAAGAAGGATCATTAATTGGCATTCTTAAGGTCTTCCCTGTTGGCGGCTGGGCTTGCCACTAGAAATGGGAAGGACTATAGGGAGGTGGGTCGAAAAGTGCACATTGAGGCTGCTGCAGCGGAAAAGAAAAGCGCCCAAAATATTGAGACTGAGATGCACAAGAATGCAACAAGCAAATTTCGCGCGCAAACGAACTCTCAAAAGGAAGTCGCGAAGATAAATTTCCTAAAAATATAAACAAACGGCTCAAAAAAAAAGAAATACATGAAAGCAAAAAAACAAAATATAAACACCACAGTGTGGAAAACAAAAAGTACCTTGATCCATTTGCATTGCTCAAAATCTCTAAAAAAATATCAGCTCAGACTTCTGCAACAACCAAAAAAATAATGTGGTTTTAAAGTATGTATCCTCACCATTATTCCAAGGCCAAGAAATAGGCACGTTCTACACTGCGGCCTCGCCCAACTCGAGACAAGAGATAGCAGCAGCTTTTCGCGCACCAGGACTTCGAGGTCCGAGCACAGCCAGTAATTTTGTAGTCTTACTGACAGCGCAAGTGCGGCGCAGCCGTGGATTGTCACAACCTACTTTGAAAAAAACTTCGGGTAACAATAACGACGAGATGTTTACATGCAAAGTTCCTTAAGACGATTTGCTGAGGCCGTATGAAAAGTGTAATTCACGCACAGGGTCACGCCTGCATAGGTTGATACTAGCTGGTGGTGTCCTGCCGCTGCAACATCTGTAGAGGCTATCCAGTCGCAGAGGCGAGTACGTTGAAGGCTCAAGAGAGAAAAAAAAATTATGTTGTATTGATCAGCACATGGCCAGCGCTTCCGGCTTCTTTCAATTTATTGGCGCCTTTTACACCGGAGTGACCAGGCAGCCAATGAACAATAACGTTATTGGCTTCAAGAAGTGTCGGTGCTTGAATTTTCGTAATTTAAGATGTAATTAATCAGGTGTTGTTGGAAACCACAGTTCGCAGGGCTTGTAAGACGCCACGTCAATCGAAGACTTGTTGGGTATGACGTCCGCCGTTCTTATCAAATGCAGGCCTAACTGCGGTCAGTTCGGTAGCCGTAGGATATGTTTTGTGGTTGCTTTCTCTAGAAGGTGAACTGAGCTGGTGAGGTCCATCCACTGAGTTGTGGAGGAATGAGCGTGCACATTCAATTCATTTTCATTCCCAGAAACCCAAACTTTGTTTAGTTGTATTCCTTCCAATTCTAATAAATGACAAAGCCCAGTTCATTAAGTAAAGCATGTCTCGTGGCTTGTTGGTTATTGATACTTATTTGCTCGCTCCCCTTCGTGCAATGGCAGGAAGCTCAATTCTGTCCCTATAATTCAACAGCATAAAAACAGTGATGCTGAAGCATGCTATGCTTGTGTTGCTGTATCGAATAATCGATGAACGTAACAGAAAAGGGGCACCACCAAATGTATTGAGAATTCCAAAAATATGGCAAACGTTTCACTTACCAGAAGTTGAGGGGTAATGGCAGGTTCGTCACATATCTTAAGCAGAACAACTGCCCTGTTTATGCACAAAAGCGCTGCATTCACCCTGCTTATGATAGTGAATTGGTTGTTTGGGTTTTTAATGGCTTGTATCTGGTGCAGTACTAAAGTAGCAGTATTACCTTACTGTTAGTTTGTTCGTTTTGTTGTAGATGTGGTCTGCTGCACACTTGCTATCGTTTTCGCGTAACATTTCAGCAGCACGATTACAATCATGTAGCTAACTCAAAGTAATGTCGCGGGTTTCTTGTTCCATGTTCCCCACATTCTATCCCAAGGACCTGTGCATTTAAAACACTGGGGAGGGTTGCCGTGACCCCAACGTGAGTGCCGGAAGGGCAGCGTCACAGAAGAGTGTTAAAAGTATTGCACGCATCGTAAAAAGTCGCTATTGCTTCCACATTGAGCTCTATTGAACTTTTGCATTATCCTGGTGTAACCTCAACAAAACCTGGTCATTACCAGGCATCTTTTAGTGCCCCCACATTTTCCGCATCACTATACAAGTTCATTGTATGCCGCTTAAGGAAGGTTTTCCCCGAGTCCTCAGTAGACGTATTGGGTTTCGCCTGTTTAGTTTGGATTTCCTTTACTTATCGCAACCTTTCGAATACACAAGCCTATTAGGGTTTCCTGAGGTCAAGTGAGGCTATTCTATTTTTCTAGGCCCGACAGCGCTTTGTTCAGATGTTTGAGAAGTGTACATTTGTGTGAGAGCTTCTTCACTGAAATAACAATACTTTGGAAGGATCGCTCGTATAATAAATAGATATTTTAGAGCAGTTTACACACACAATCAAGCCATCTATCCTTCAGACGATGAGAAATAAAATTTTGAATTGAGGCTTTATTACTTGACAATGCGTGATTACTGATGGCCCAACCTTAAACTCGATGACTGCAACATTCAGCAATCATACCCGCAGACGCATAGGCATACCCAAAAAACCCCAAACACCATACCACTAAAACGTTTGACAGAAATGGAGGGGATGGCCGCACACACATGACAAAACAAAGAAGGGCGTGGCGCCTCTGAGCTGTTAAGGTGTAAGACTTTTCTCGGTTGTACTTCCAACTAGCTTCGCTGCTGGAGCAAGAAGAACACTTTTCAGCTCTTTGTTCTTCAATATCTTACTGAATTCCTAAAGTAATCACTTAACTCTGCTGCTTTATACAATAGCAAAGAGGGGAACGCTCACTAAGACATACTATAATGCTTGCGTCATGCACTTATATAAGGGGACAACCTCGTAGGTACCTCCGAAACATCCTTGCGTTGCTCCCTTTGAATTGTTTTGATCGTCATGAAGGTCAGTAGGAGTACGGGTTTGTAGAAAGCATAGGCGTGTTTAACATTTGATCATTTATGCTGTTGATGGATATTGGGGCCTGGGTGTATCAGATGAAGAGACGGTATGCAATTGTGACCAATATTCACGGGGACGCTTACAGTTGGGCTTGCAAATTACAAAAAGTGTTTTGTCAAGACGTACTGAAGGAGATGACACGGAGACTTGTTTTTTAAACAGATGTTCTGGCTTGATACCAGGTAACTTTCGCAATGTGAACTGGTGACAATAATCCCCGTGGCATCGGCGAAATTGATGCATACGACGAGAAGAAGGTAAGGTAGCTGAACATTCAACTGCGACAGGTTAATGACGTGACCTACTGACCAACCACTTTTCCCGGTGCATAGTTCGGGCTGGGAGCCACATAAAGCCATTTGGAAGTAGGGCTTAACATACTCCAGGTCTTTATTACGGGGCTTGTCTAGTAGGCGCTCGATAAGAATCCCGAAAACAGGTGTGAAATGTATTAACAGAAGGTTGTATATATCAGTTGTAATAAACACTGGTACATTGAATTTTGTTACACAGTATACCATATAGGTTTGAAAATATGGGCAATGCTGATTTACTGAAATACCATTTTATGTGGGTGAGGAGCGGTCGGTGAAAATAATTTGAACTCACAATCTTTACATTTTTGGAAATAGGGCAATATAAGAAATTCCGCGTCTGTCATTTGCAGATGGCAATACAGTGAAATCTCCACGATACGTTTTTGACATAAAGTGGGAAGTAAAACCTCTTAAGTGAAAATCCTAATATACAACACTATAAAAAAGAAAAAAATGTACACTCCGACAGCAATCCACTTTTCTTGGGCAAAATTAAAGTGGCTGTTTTATCCATGTTGCCCTTTCTTCTTTTCAACGTCGAGGAGTAAATTCTACGGAAACGTAAAAAACAAGCTGCCGTTGATTTTTCTTTTACTGGACAATTTAGGTTTGAAAATCAATGTCGTGTCCTAAAGCAGCAAAGCCAACCGCCAAATTCCTGGAAATCTTCAATGTTCAATTCGAGAGCGATGTCGTCAAATTTTTGTTTAATACGGACCCACCGGCGTATACACTGGCCGCCGAAACTTTATTGAAAAATGTGAGCAGGACGCCTTTTATTCGCAGATGTTTTACACCTCACGTCTGTTTTACCCCTGGACGAAAACTTGCAGCTTTTTTTGAAGTTCCTATTGGCAACCGAGAAGAGTATTGATTGCCGACAGTGTAAATCGAGGTCGCGTGGGAAGTACAAGCGCTCTCGCTTTGTCTTCTCTTATAATTTCTGAGCAATGTATCATTTTTCTGTAGCTCGGAGCGCTTTACGTTTCCCCTGCATTCTCACATGCCTGGCATGACCATCGCCTCCAACAAGAAGGCAGAAAAATAACAAAGAACTGCTCCATAATCCCGCACCACGAAGACGTCGGGAAGAGAAATTCCGCCTGCCACGAGCATTGCGCACCTTGTTGTTTCATTATAATACGTTCGGTAGATAACGCGGTGCATCACCTGACTTATCGTCAGAACTGGACAGACCGGCAACGGCTGCAGGGATGTTTTTCCGCAAAAGCACCGCTACCGCGGCATCAGCCTCTCTGACACGTGAAGGTTGTGGCTTGTTGGTATGCGATATGGGGTAGTATAGCGAGGAATAAACTAAAAATTTGAAGGAACGACGTTTGATTTCGGCTTGCTCGATAGAAGTATCCAACATTAGGCAAAAATGACGTCGTACTAGATGCAGAAAAATCAATTATTTGTGAGGAACGTTGAAGGGAAGGAAAAAAAATTGGCTCCAATCCAAGCTGTGAAGGTGGTTGAAACCCAAAGCGTTAAACGACACCCACAACAAAGTGGTTCTACAAAGACGGAAACAAGATATTCTGCCAGCCATATCCTGTAATTGGCGAGGGCAGGGTCACGAACGCAGCACCGTCGGCCACGGCAGGGCTAGCGCGGCGAACGGCGCCGCTGTAGCCTGGCCTTGCGTTGGCAGAAAGAAAACGGCTAGGAGCGCCTTTCGAATGGTATGACAGTGGAACCTAGACACCCTAAGGTGCTAGCTCAGGGCTCCACCACCACGTGACACAAGCGTAGACACCGAAACAATTCGACATGTGAGCTTAGAGAGAGAGAAAAAAATCTTTAATGAGACCGAAGTGGTCAGTCCTGCATAATGGTGGGCTTGCTACATCAGATGGTTGGTGAAAATGTGATGAGGTTTATATGCTCCCATGAATAGTACAAATTACAAAAGGAAAAACAAAAGAAACTCCACCAGCCAACACATGCAGACACACATAAAATAAACAATAAAAGGCCGAGGTGGTCACAGGATGGAATCGAGTCCAGAGCATCTGAAAAAACGCTCAAGAGCTTTAAAACCCCTCACCGCACACTGTCTTCGCTGTTCCAGCGACCTAAAAATTCTTCAAGGTGAGATCTGTTGCCCGTAATAAATTTAGCGCTTTCTATCGTGTCGATTTGATACGTGGACAAACACAGAACAGGTGTTCAGTGTCTTGTCGTACACCCCGACGCGGACACAGAGGTGATGCCATCACACCGACTTTGTTAAGAAAGCTTTTGGCACACGCTAATTTGAGGCGCAGGCGTTGTATACCACACTCCGTTTTCCTCGATAAACCATGCGGTATACGAAACGTACACAGCGGGTCCAGAGCATATAGGGGGGCGCACTGGAAGTCCGGGTTCCGCCAGTTCTGCAGTTAGTGCTTCCCATTTCTACCCATTTAAATAGTTAGTTTAGCACGTTTGAGAAATTCGAAAAAGCTGGGTGAAATTTTAGAATATCTATATATCAGAACCAGTTGCTACTTTCGGTTTTTGTAATACCTCTTACCCCATAACGGTATTCGCCTTCACAGATTTAGAAAACGGAGTCCCATTCGTGGATTGCAGTGCGCAAAAGATTGCGTTCAATAGTTGCCTGGTGTCTGCATCTTGTCCTTAATTTTGTTTTCCTGGCCTGCAAACCAATCCTTAACGTATATTCGCCCTACATAATTCCACGGGGTTTTGGTATCCAGAAGGTGTTGTCGAATAATTTATTCAAGCTGTGCGAAGAAAGCGTAAATTGGCCGCAAATCTTCACCAAAACCGGTCCAAAACAATCGACGGTGAAGCAGACGACAAAGTCGATAGAAGGGTTCCGCCGACGCGCCTGTCGACGGGGAACGCTGGGTAATAGCGCCCATTCGCCGCGCCAGCTACATTGTGCTCCTTGACTGAAAAGCGCCCTCCCTTTCCCCAGTCGCGTTGGGAGTTGTCCCGCACGCCACGAAGGAACCGTTAGCTGGTAGACTTATAAAGTTTTGCTTTAAAATAAAACATACCTATTAGGCCGAAAAACTTAACATTCTCAAAAAAGCGATTTGGGTGCAGTTGTATTGAAGGAAAACCAGTTTTTAGGAGCGAACGTGTGCGCCCCTAAAAACACAAAATATTACACAGGCAAGGAAGCAGCGGTCAATAAAGTGACGTGCGCAGGCTAGTGCCAGCAAATCGTATGCCACCGCGTCTGCTCTGCGGTCATTTATCTTGCGGCGCAGGTGCTTCTCGAACGCCGAATTACGTCGAGGACTCTATTGATTAAAGACGATTATTCTAGGCTAGTGACCATAGGGCAAAACATTCTCCCTACCAAATGAGCTAACACGAGCGGCATAAGAAGAAATGAATGCAAGTTCAAGAGCGTAGATAACGCAACACGGCATAGCCGAGCTAAGCCACTGCTAATGGTTTTGTAATTCCGGCTACAGAAGTGTTATATTTGTGGCAATTGTGAAATTGCTGGTTTTTTGAATGGGTGCAGCTACACTATACCGTCGATTTATGTCTAATCACGGAGGACAGATTAAGGCACGATTGGTGCAAGTTTTCCCAAAAAGTGTTCCAGCAATTGAAAAAAGGCAGAAATGCCTGGGAAATCATATTATAAACTTCAAAATGATATTAAAAGCAAATGCACATAACAAGTAATTTAAAACGTTTTTAGAGTGTTGCTAACAAAAATGTCGAGTCCTAAAGTTCGGAATAAAACTTACTGCAGTCTTAACAATGAAAGCTAAAATTTTAAATTAAAGCATCAGTGTTGAGAGTACAAAAACGGTAATTTGTAGTTTTTTTCGTTCTGGGCAAGCTTTTACAGTAACCTAAATGACTACATTCCACCATTGTTCTGTGCCGAGCTATCACACATTACGCTTTCCTGATTGTGTTTACGATCTTATACGTCACATGTCAGTTTTGGCAGCATTTGGGATTACAGCAAATCAATGGAAGCTGCGACTGCCTCACCCGTGCATTACCTACTTCGTTTGTTTAATTTCCTTGATTTACAATTGATAGTAACGTAAACGTATGTTACAGATTTTCTTCCACATTGTGGATTCCACTGTAAGCTTCCACGGCATTTTCATGGCCGCACATGGAGACCACTCATTTGTAAGCAGGATCACTGCCCGTACGCCATCTCACGCGTTTTGGCATCCTGTGAACGCGCCCTTGTGTGTAGTACGCGCATAAAATAGAAATAAAAAAATTGGCCTCTAATCCACGCTGTGAAGGTGTTTGGAAAGCAAAGCCGCAGACAACACCCACAACAATTGCCAATGCGAAGTCACTTAAATTAACACACAGCCCTCCTCAATGAGCGAAATCAGATATTCTGCAAGGTGTTAACTGGAATTCGCGGGGGCCCCGTGCTCGGACGCAGCAGCAGCGTCGGCAACGGCCGGGAGAGAGTAAACGGAGAGGGGCGTCTTTCGAAGGGTGATACTGCGGAACCTAGAGATCATGAGGTGCTTGCTCGGGGCGGCACCACCACGTGACTGAAGCGTAGACATCGAAACTATGCGGCGTGTGAGCTTAGTTATTCCCATTAATACCGATTTAAACTAGTCAGTTTAGTAGGTTTGAGAATTGCGAGAAAGCTGAGGGAACTGTTATAATTCCTATTTATCCCAACCAGTTGCTACTTTCGCCTTTCGTAATACCTCCTCAACCACAACCGAATGGTAATCACCAGTTTAGAAAACAGTCGCAATCGTGGAAAGGAGTGCGCAACAGGTAGAGTTTCTGTAGCGGCCTGATGTCTATGTGTGCGTCGTACATTTTGTTTTCCCGCCCTGCAAATAACCTCTCAACACATATTTGCGGCACGACCACATAATTCCATCGCGTGCGGGTTTTCCTGAAGGTGCTGTCGAACAAGTTAATTAAGCCGTGCGAAGGCACCGCGCAATAGATGCGATGCTGCACCAAAACAGGCTCACAACAGCCTCCGCTGAAGCAGACGACAAATTTTCACCGCCGACGCCGCCGCTGGCGTGCAGGCAATCCCACGCGGGGAACGCTTGGTAAATTTGCAGCGCCATCTCTAGTGCTCTAGTGTGCTCCGTAAGTGAAACCCTCCGCCCACCTTCCCTCTCTCCGCCTCATCCTCCGCCACGTTAAGAGTTTGTTGTCTAGCACGCCACAAAATACACGTTGGCTAGTACAGCTAGAAAGCTACTGGTTTAAAAAAAATATTAGTTCAGAGTACTGGGGCAATAAAGCAATGATTTATTTCACAAAGATAAATCGTCATCATTTTTTCACAGCCGAGAAAACGACAGAGTTCTAGCGTGCAGCCTCGCCGTGCTCCAGACAGGGAGCTAGGTGCATTTTTTGGCGCAGCAGGACATCCAGGGCAGAGGCACAGCGAGTAATTTTGTAGTCTCGCGAATGGAGCAATTGCGGCACAGCGGTGGATCGTCGCAACCCATTTGAACTTAAAACTTCGGTTAACCATGATGGTGTGGTGCAGACGTCCAGTCTGCTGCAGAGTCTTTTAGACCATTTATTGAGGCATCATGGAAAGTGTAATTCACGCACAGGGTCAATAGCCTGGATAGTAGGATACGTGCGGTGAATGTCCTGCCCCTTGTGATGACTGGCATCCCCCGGCCGCGACAACGCGCAAGCGGACGATGGAAACAAGCCGGCGGTGGAAGAGAAGACGACGACGAGCGGGTCCACGCGGAGCGCGGAGCACGAGAGGGGAGTGTGCCAGCAGCGAGCAGCGACGAGACAGCGCTAAAGGAACGGGGGCAAGGATTCCTCTCGGGAGGCGGTTGGAGGGCAAGCCAGGAGCGTGTTTGCGCCGTGCCTCCGAGAATCGTCCCGGGAGCTGCTCCGGGGTCCCTATGCTGCAACACGGGGTGCCTGTTCCCACTGGCGTGATCCGGAGGCATGTCCCGGCCCAATATTTGGGGCGAGGCCTAGAGTGGCCAAGAACTACCGCGGGCATCGACATTCTCTACCTGCGACCACCACGTCTCAACAGGCGACGTTCGACCGAGGTTCCACGCGTTCCATCGACGTCATCCCAGCCAGCGTCGAATATTCTAGAACGTGAGCGTGTCCCCTCGTTTTTTCCTTCCGCGCGAACTTTGGTTCGGACTTCAGTGTTATAGCCATTCCTCCGCGTGGCGCGTGTGCTGCTTTTTGTTGCCGATCAGGTCGCCAGTTCTTTTCCACAGTGGTTTGTGTGTACTCAGAAGATATATGTTTTTTTAGTTGTTCTCGACCCATTGCATCACTTGCCGTTGATCCTCCTCCGTGGGCCACACGCCCGCCTGCTTAACACGCGGCCTCACAATTTCTGGCATCCGCGACAGGACTGCGTGCTGTAATTCTATCTTGAGACTAAGCAGGCCAGTGGGTGTGACAAGCGATTGTGGATCTAGAAAAGTTGATGTCCATTGGGAAGGAGTTAGTACTGTCCGGTCCAGCTCTAAAAAAATGGATCGATGAGGAACGCACGAAAGAAAGGGACCGGCGCGCAACTGAACGCGAGGCGGCTAAAGAAGCGGCAATACTAGCCCAGAAGACAGAGTCCGAGACCAGAGCGCGGATTGAGGCTCAACGGGCCCTGGTAGAACTTAAGCTGCGGCTTCAGGAAGGGTCGCAGAGTTCTCACGATGTTGGAGGCGACACTGCGGCTAATGCAGCACAAGGTGTCCACAGCCCTCACAAGTTCATTCCTGCCTTTAACGAGGATCGTGATGAGCTTGACGCATACATCCAGCGTTTTGAAAGGGTGGCAACCAGTCAAGGGTGGCCCTCAGACAAGTGGGCGCTGTCCCTACACTTGTGCTTGACTGGTGAAGCTCTCAGTGCCGTTGGTCGCATGTCTTATGATCACATGGATTACCCTAAACTAAAGCAGACTCTGCTACAGAGGTTCAGGTACAACGAGGAGGGCTACAGGTGCAAGTTTAGGGAGTCTAAGCCACAGAATTCGGAGACAGGCCGTCAATTTGCGGGCCGCCTACTCGGCTACTTTGACAATTGGCAGGAGCTGGCCAAAACGGAGCAGACGTATCGTATGCCGCGCTCCAAGACAAAATGGTGGCCGAGCAATTTCTCGACAGGTGTCACGAGAAGCTAGCCATTTTCCTCAAAGAGAGGGGCTACAAAAACCTGGACCAGCTAGTCGAAGCAACTGACCAGTACCTCGAAGCTCAAGGTCTCAACAACTTTGCAAGAAGTCGAAAAGACGAGAGGGGCAGGCCACCTGAAGCTGACAGGCCTCCTGGCCAGCAGGACCGTAAGGCGAGGCCTTACTGCTTCCTATGTAATAAGCAGGGCCATTGGCGAGCTGACTGTTGGACGAAGTCGACGTCTGCGTGTTCCAGCCAGCCCAAAAAGAAGAATGCCTTCTGCTTAAGGGGCCGCAATCTCGGACACCAGGCTGAAGCTGGCGCAAACCTGCCCGAGGGTCAAGCAGCAAGCTTATTGCCTGGACCCAATTCCTTTGAGATGGAAGCACCGACCAAGTTTCAACGACGCCAGTCTCCGCCAGAGTATGACTGCAGAAACAGACGCAAGATGTCTCACGAAAGGAAGCCGGTACTAGCAAGCACGGTTCTTGGAGAATTCAGCATCCGCGTCCCAGAAGACCTGCGCGGTCAGAACCTGCCGTCGTCTTCGCCAGCTGTAGCAGGATTGAAGTCCCACAGTTGCGCCTACGCATCAAGAAGCGAGGCTCCAAGAACAATGCCGCAGGTACCTGCCGTTGCTGACAGCCCCGCACTATCACCTCTGCTGACTTATGTGCGCTACAGTAGCAAGGCCCTTCTCTCCGAAAGTGTTTCGGCGAGGTCGGCAGAAAGGGGACATTCAACGCAGCGGTGATCGAGTTCGTGAAGACTGCTGGGGTTCTTTATCGACGGCATCAGTTGCCCTCCGGAAAAGGAAGAACGCAACTCGTCGTCCCCCAGGAACAACGAGGCATCGTCTTGGACAAGGCCCATCAAGGAAACCTGGGCAGTCACAGGGGTATCAGGCGAACCATGGAGCGCGTCTGCAAGGACTTCTACTGGCCTGGGATGCAAGCTGACACCGCACGCTTCGTAAAGTTGTGTCGCATGTGTCAGAGGGCTGCTCCTAAACACCGAGTAGCCACGGGAGATCGTGGCGGAGATCGAGGCGTTTCGGAGTGTTGCCATCGATCTGGTCGTCCACCTCTTGCCCAACGCCTAGAAGAGAAACCCCTCCACAGGGTTCAAGATGCCACACGCACCCAACAACGAAGTTGCGGGTGTGTCATTTCCTCTAACTCCTGTACTACCACCGACTGCTCGTGCCGATTAACCTGTACATTTCCCACCCACTGACAGAGTAGGCACGGAAGAGGGCACCTTTGTCCAACTTTTTAAGTAGGCAGTTTAGTCTACAGAGTGGTTTTAAAAGAATGGCAAACGCTGTTTCTTTTGTTGGTTTCCCTTTCATTGGGCTGGAGACTGTTTTGGACTGTTTTGGACAGTACTCTTGTCGTGGTGCTAGAAAGTCTGGCACGACAGAACGTGCTTCACGGCCATATGTCTCGTCGCGGCCGTGCTAACATTATGTGCCGAGTTTTGTTCGCCCCAAACAAACCTCTCGGGCAGGGGGGTGAATGTGATGACTGGCATCCCCGGCCGCGACAACGCGCAAGCAGACGACGGAAACAAGCCGGCGGTGGAAGAGAAGACGACGACGAGCGGGTCCACGCGGAGCGCGGAGCACGAGAGGGGAGTGTGCTGGCAGCGAGCAGTAACGAGACAGCGCTAAAGGAAAGGGGGCAAGGATTCCTCTCGGGAGGCGGTTGGAGGGCAAGCCAGGAGCGTGCTTGCACCGTGCTCCGAGAATCGTCCCGGGAGCTCCTCCGGGGTCCCTTTGGTGCCTGTTCCCGCTGGCGACATCCGGAGGCATGTTCCGGGCCAATATTCGGGGCGAGTGCTAGAGTGGCCAAGAACTACCGCGGGCATCGACATTCTGTACCTGCGACCACCACGTCTCAACAGGTGACGTTCGACCGAGGTTCCACGCCTTCCATCAACGTCATCCCGCCCAGCGTCGAATAGACTAGAACGTGAGTGTGTCCCCTCGTTTTTACTTCCGCGCGAACTTGGGTTCGGACTTCAGTGTTATAGCCATTCCTCCGCGTGGCGCGTGTGCTGCTATTTATTGCCGATCAGGTCGCCAGTTCTTTTCCCCAGTGTTTGTGTGTCTTCAGAAGAATATATGTTTTTTTAGTTGTTCTCGACCCATTGCATCACTTGTCGTTGATCCTCCTCCGTGGGCCCACACGCCCACCTGCTTAACACGCGGCCTCACACCCCTATAAAATTTGTGAAGCCTATCAAATCGCAGAGATTATAAGGTGGCAGACGCGCAAGACTAAAAATGCATGTGGTATTCATCAGCAAAGGGTCTGCGGTGACGAATGCTTTAAATTTAATGTAGCTTTGCATCAGGGAGTGACCAGGCAGCAACTGAAGGACAACGTGATTATCTGCGAGTAGTGCCGGTGATTGACTTTATGTAATTTGAGATAGAATTTTTCAGCAGTGCTTTGAAAGCTCTGTGCGCAGGGCTTGTAAAACGCCACGCAAATTGAAGAATATGACCCCTTGCTGTGTATGATTTTAGCCGTTCTCGTCAAATGCAGGCCTAACTGCTGTCAGTTCGGTAGCGGTCGAGCAGGCTTTGTGGTGGTTTTTTAGAAGGTGAACTGAGCTGATGATATCCATCCGCTGATTTGGGGCGGAATGAGCATGCTTGTTCAATTTATTTCCATTCGCAGAAACAAACGACTTGATTCAGTTGTATTCCTTTCAATTCTTCGAAATGACAAAGCCCAGTTTGTTAAGTAAAGCATGTTGTTGGGCTAGTTTGGTCTTCATACGTATTCGGTCGTTCGCCTTCGTGTAAATAGGGAAGTTGAATCCTGTCTCTATAATTCGTCAGTGTAAAAACAATGATAGTATCTTACCCAACCGTCCGGAATGCTTCAGCTGGCTGACTAGCGAGAGTTACCATCAATAAAGAAGAGTGGCTACAAACTCTTTGTCTCGCTTCGCCGGACACTGTTTGGTGCGGCAATTCATGTCGTACCCTAAATACGCGAAGCCAACGAGGAGACGCCTGGAAGTATTCAATGTTTAATATGAGCGGGATGTTGCCACCTTTTTGCCTAGGTCGAACCCGTCGACGTAACCTCCGGCCGCTCTAACTTCCTTGACGATGTAAATAAGAAATCTTCCATTTGGTTAACTTCAAGCCTTGTGTTTCTTTGCTCCCGGCGAAAAAATTGCAGCTCCTTTCTACGTCGCTATTGTTGATCGACAATATTATTCAGCCTTGATAGTGTAAACCGAGCTGGCGTGGCAAGTACAAGCGCTCCCTCAGCCTATTCTCCTAATATTTGCGTATACGTTTTCATTTTTTATATTGCGCGCTTAGTGTTTCCTCGACTATTTCACAAGCCTGGCAGCACCATCTCCCACACTAAGAAAGCAGAAAGAGAACGAAGAACTGAGCAAAAAGTACGGAGAATCAAAAGGTCATGATGAGAAGTAGCGTCTGCCACGAGCATTGCGCACCTTCTTTGATGGATGCGTTCGGGAGACGGCGCAGTGCCTCGTCTGACTTTAGAGTTCCTGTATATAGCTCCCCTAGGGGAGCAGAGTTGCCTGTCCATCCGCCATCTTGAGTTCCAGGTCGTGCGGGAAACCCACCCTTTTCGCGTGAAAAAGCTGTCGCAGGGCGAAGCGGCCGGGCGAAAACTGGCGCACGATTGGACCGCTTATCAGATGAGCAGCCGCCGCTACCGCCGCTTCAAGAACCGCCGATGCCCAGTTGAGTAGAACCAGAGTCCTTCAATGCTTGTAGAACTGATTGTGCGCACCACTGAAAGCGGGCTTTCTGTCGAACTGGAACCCGCGGTATGTGGCAATCAGACGCGCAACTCTTGCGCTACGCGATATACAGGAACTCTATCTGACTTATCGTATGCTCTGGACAGACGGGCCACGGCTGCAGCGGTTTTCTTTGCGAAGAACCAGCGCGGCCACACCACGGCATTAGCGTCTCTGACAGATGAAGGTGGCGGCTGGTTGGAATGCGGTATGAGCTAGTATATCACGGAATAAACGTAAAACTTTGAGAAGCGTCGGTCGATATGCGGTTCCTCGATCGTATTAACCAATTTTCTGCAAAAATGTCGTGGTACTCGAGGCACGAAAATTATATATTTTTATGGGCCGTTGAGCTGGAAGGAACACAAAAACGTACCTATTATGCTGAGAAAGATAGTTTACAGGGCGGTATCAAACAGATTTCATTTCTTAAGCTACGCGATTGTTCCTTTGTGATGATTTATTGACCCCATATATAGCACCTAAAACATTTTTATACGTTTTTCTGCAAAGTCACGAAAGGGAAATAGCCAGTTACAAAACTATTTCGCAAGTCGGCGGTCTTCTTGCTTCTAGGCTTTGGTTCGAGAGTGTGGTTTGTTGCATTTATTTTCATAATTTCGGGCAACAGCAGGGTTTATTTGTTGCAGTTTTGCATTGCGTTTTGTGGATGGGTGCAGCACCACTATTCCCATCGCTTTATGTGTAATCAGGGAGGAAGGAGTAAAGCCCGGTTGGCAAACGTTTTCCCAACAAGAGTCACAGAAATTGAAAGAAAAAACAATGTTTGGTAAAACTTGGAACAAATAAAACATAGGTGAAATCCACAATGCAGTTAAAATTATTGCTGGCTGCCGGAATAATTTTTCGGAGTGGACTTGACGCGTCTCTTGTGGCTTCTGCGTACAGTAAAACTTGATGCAGTTAGTATTTCGGGGCTGCTGTGCAAGTAATTGCACCAGTAATACAAACCATAAATTATATATTCTACTTTCTCGCTATTTGTCACATTATTGCTAAAGCAAAAAAGGCACTACGCTACCATTGTGCTCTCAATGCATCGGTTGGTCTCAGTTGTCCCTTTAAGGTTATTATAGATATAAAGTTCTCTAAGTTACGTGCATCGTTTGTGGTTTTCGCCCACCTAGTAGTGATAAGAGATTGCAGAGAGGTGCAACTGCGTCAAACGTGGGTCAACAACTTTACATTTTCAATTTCAAGTCATGTTTACTAGACATTATACATGGTAGATGGGTAGGCGGTGGGAAAAATCTGCTCGCAGGCAGGGGCTCGAAGCCCCTGATTGATTTAGTTAGGTGCATCACCACAGTTGCACATCAGCACAATGCATGCGACTGGCATTTAAAGTGAAGTGTACCCACTGAAAAAAACCTGCTCCATTCCTTCGGTGAAGAAGAAAAAAACAAGAATAAATGAAGTTCAAGTGAGCTCACAAAACATGGCATAGCACGAAATCCCATGTAAACGAAGGCGTCAAACGTAGGCACTGTACATGAGCAGGATATTTCGTTAAGGACAGGAAAACAAATCAATTCCATCTAATTTGTACGCTTTCAAAAGATAGAATAAATGTAAGATAAACGTTGTTGACCGGTATTTAGACGATGGGTATGCACTAACCAGTGTTTTGTATGTCTAGTAGGGTAGTGTGGGGGTCTTTTGCAAACGTACAAGGCCTTGTAAAGCAGTCAGGTTTTGTACTTGTTAGTTTCTTGCTGAGTCGGTATTTTTTATGACTTGGGAATGCTCTTGCAAAAATTCATTCTACCGTGATTACAAACAAAACGCTAGAAACCACTGTTCTCAGAACATTCGTTCTAGGCCGAAAAAACAATCTGCTGTGTGTTGCATACCTTCGTTATAGTTTAAGTCCTCCTCTCTCCCTCGTCATCTCCCGTCCTTTTAAATACAGTCCTTCATGTGACGACAGCAACGTTTCGGAGCCACTTCGGCTCCTTCATCAGGGGTTACTGTGTATGACAAGAAGCAGCCGTTATATAAGGTGTCTTCTTTTTCTTTTGTCTACTGGAATCTTGCCCTTGCGCGTGAGTCCGTTGGTGTAGACGGTTTGAAGGGATCCGAGGGATCTATTCAGGACTTGATGGTTCCATTGTATGTACCAGTACTGAAGGAGTAATCTTGGTGAGTAATGAGTTTTGGCGCCAATCACCTGCACGCCATCAGAGTTAATCATGTGGTCAGCTTTTTCGCAGTGCTCGGCCAATGCACTGCGCTGAGTGTCGGACTTTTGAACGTCGTTTTAATCTTGGTGAAGGCGTTCCCGGAAGTTCCTGATCTCCCCATCGTAACTAGCGGGGCATTGTGCCCAAGCAATTTTGTAGACGACACCATGGGCTTTTTCTTTTGGCGGCTGCTCTTTATGTCCCCGTATGAGCCGTCGAAAAGTTGACACTGGCTTGTGACAGATGACACTGCCTTCGCTGAGAAGAATGCAGGATAATGTTTCACTCGTTCCTTTACATATGGGAGGGAAATACAGGTGGGTTGGCATGCGCAGAGGGTGGGGAGGTAGACGGCATAGACAGGAGAGGGGTTGTTCACCGGCGGCATAAGTACTGAGGAATTTTCTTTTTTACAGCCTGATTGAGGGACATGGCGGTTGACCCGTCGTATGAAGTTGCTCGCGCATTCATTTTTCGTCAGGTCAGCGATTACGGCTTTTCCTTTCTTTCGGTCCTCTTCTGTTCAGAATATAGTTCCGGCTCTAAGTAAGAGAGCTGAGGACCACAGATGATTTGTGGGAATTTGGGGTGGGGAAACAAATTGCAGGTACCGGCCGGTATGGGTGGGTTTTCTGTACACTGTGGAATTTAGTCTCTCTGGCTGCCTTTTAATCAAAACGTCGAAGAATAATAATATGCTGTTCGTTTCTTTTTCTATGGTTAATTGAATGGATCGTAAAATCAAACTTAGCTGCGACAGAAAGTTGTCTGCTGTTGTTGCTTTGATGACAGAAATGCAGTCATCCACGTACCGGAGAAACACGTTGGGCTTTGCGGGGAAATTTTCCGGAGTCGTGGCACATTCAAGGAAACCGGCAAGGCCTGAATAGATCTCTTAGAGCTCTTCTACTGTCTACGCCTACGGCGTCCGACGTTCAAGGGCAAGATTCCAGTAAGAAGGAAAGAAAAAGAAGAAGACACCTTATATACCCACTACTTCTTGTCGTACACAGTTAGCCCTGATGAAGGAGCCGAGTTGGCTCCGAAACGTTGGGAAACGCCCTTGGTTGGTGTAATGTCCTCTCCAAGTTTAACTCAACCGATCGAGTTCTGTCGAAGCTGTTCATATTCAAGTCTTTACGCCTCGACTTCGGCCAAGAAGCAGCAGCGCTTCCAAAAAGTTACGTAAACGTCCCCAGAAGCATCTCATCCTTCAAGAACCACCTTGCCTTTACGATGACCTGCCGGGACTTGGACGTCGTGCCTCGCAGCCTCCAGCTCAAGCACATGGTCCACACTCTTGAAGGACACAACATCATAGCGCAAGCTGAACGATGTTTGGTGCGCTCTCGAGTCCACGAGTGCCAAGCGACCCTAAGGAGAAAGGAATTGGACCTTTTCTTCCTCCGCCGCAACTGGAGCATCGCATACCAGGCAAGTTTGATTCACTGGATTCTTTTGCAGAAAGTGTCGCTTCGTCTGCGTCTGAAAGACATCAGGCGTCCCAAGAAAGCAAGCTTTCGGCACTGAAGAAAAAAAAGGACACACGCGCTGAATGTGCCAGCCTCTTGCTGTTAATTTTGCATCCAGACAACTCTCTCCTTCCGAGAGGGAAGTTTTGGCCAAAGGCCATGGCTTTACGTTTCGACTACCCTGCCCCCACTGGGAAAAATGGTGACTGCCATTGAACGTGGGATTATGCGTCTTGAAGCAGACGTGCGAGAGGAAGTCAGTCTGAATGTTTTTGGCGTTCTCTCGAGAATTTCCCGACAGCACCAACAGAACTTAAACCCAGATGAAGGCGCGGCCATTCGTAGCCTGCGAGATGATGATAATGTATTTGTCCTCCCTTCTGACAAAGGAAATTGTACCGTCGTGCTTCACCACCAAGCCTTCGAATGCAAAGTTCAAGACCTCTTCGATTGCTCGACGTACGAAAAAGTGAAAAAAAACATCCTTCCAGTTTAAAGGGAGCTGAACAAACACCTGGCCAACATTTTGAAGTACCCCTATTTCCGAAGCCTGTATTTGCGACTGATCTGCCGGAATGGCTCAGTGCCTGGTTTTATGGGCTACCCAAAATTAATAAACCAGAAGTCCCCCTCCAGCCTTTTGTGGACTTCACAACTTCACCACTTCGAGCCCTGTCCACCTTCCTTCATTAGGTTATCTCCCCTCTTGTAGGCAAAACGTCCACCCACGTCAAGAACGCCGGCCAGTTTGTCGAACTTGTCTCGGAAGTACCGATCTACCGTGGGGACAGCCTCGTTACTTTTGACGTCATGTCGTTTTTCATCACCGCCCCTGTTTCCCTTGCCGTCGCAACTGCCACAAGTACCCTCGAGAAAAATGACAGCCTCAGCTCCAGGACCTGCCTCAGCATTGGCGAGATAACGCAACTTCTGCAGTTCTGCCTGCAAAGCACATATTTCTGCTACAAGCAGGAATATTTCAGGGAAGTGTAGCTGCGATTGGGGCTGCTATTTCTTTGACCACAGCGTATCTTGTAATGAGAGGAAACGGAAGGATCGCTCTGAAAAATTTCCCCGAAAAGCCCAAGCTGTTTCTCCGGTACGTGGACGACTGCTTTTGTGTCATCAAAGAAACAACAGAAGACAACTTCCTGTCACAGCTGAATTCGAGTGAACCAGCCATGCAATTCACCATGGAAAAAGATATGAACAGCACCTTACCATTCCTCGACGTTTTGATAAAAAGGCAGCCAGACGGATTAAAGTTCCCAGTGTACAGGAAACCCACCCATACCGGCAGCAACCGAGAATTTGCTTCCTGCCACCAAAATTCCCACAAACCCCCTGTCTTATCAGCTCTCGTACTTAGAGCCAGAACTATAAGCTCAACAGAATAGACCGGGAGAAAAAAAAGCCGTAATCGCTGATTTCATGAAAAATGGATTCAGATCGACTTCATACTACGCGTCAAACGCCGTCGCCCTCAATCGGGCTGCAACCAGAAAATTAGTATGTACTGACGACGGCGGTGAACAACCCCTCTCCTATCTCCGCCGTCTACCCCCCCCCCCCCCCACCCTCTCCGCATGCAAACCCACCTGTATTTCCCTCCTTATGTTAAAGGAACGAGTGAAACATTATCCCGGATTCTTCGTAGGGAAGGCATTGTCATCTCCCACAAGCCAGTGTCAACTTTTGCACGGCTCATCCGTCGAACTGAAGAGCAGCCGCCATAAGAAAAAGCCAGGGGGGTCGTCTTCAAAATTGCTTGGGCACAATACCCCGCTAGTTACGTTGGGGAGACCAGGAACTTCCCAGAACGTCTCCGCCAACACAAAAACGACGTTCAAAAGTCGGACACTCAGCGCAGTGCATTGTCCGAGCACTGCGAAAAAAGCTGACCGCATGATTAACTTTGACGGCGCGCAGGTGATTGGCGCCAAAACTCATTACTCACAAAGATAACTCCTTCAGTACTGGCACATACAATGGAACCAGCAGAGTCCTGAATAGATCCCTCGGATTCTTCCAACCGTCTACGCCCACGGACTCAAGCGCAAGGGCAAGATTCCTGTAAGAAAAGAGAAAAGAATAAGACACCTTATATAACGGCTGCTTCTTGTCATACACAGTCACCCCTAATGAAGGAGCCGAGTTGGCTCCGAAACTTTGGGACTGCTTTGAATAAACGCCCTTGGTTGGTCTATTTGCCTCTTCAAATTTAACCCAACCAGACAGAGTTCTCTGGAAAATGTTCAGATTCAACCGAGAATACTTGCGTCAATGATGATGACCGGTGCTTCCCATTTATAGCAGTCCGAAATTCTACCCTAAAACTTGCTTTTCAACAAAAAAGTGGGCGTTATCATTTTTCGGTCTACACACACACGACCTTATCATTGGTGGCTTTTTGGATTCCCACCCCACAAACACCAACCCCACAAGATTTGCTCAAGGCCTTAACTTACTGCTGCGTAAGGGCTACACTAATTACCCGAAACAAACAGCCATTTTCGCAGACATTCAACTTTGGTATGAATTACCCATAACAAATAAATTGTCTTATTCTATGCGTTTATTTACAGTTTTTTAAAGATCGCTTTAGCTAAACAATTTTCTTAACAATGAAGTCTTGTTCTTCCTGTGTATAGCAGTTACACCTGTTTTTTCAGAGCTAAAATTCTATGATTTCTTGTTCTAGTGCTTGCATATTTTATTGGCGTGTTAGACTGACCCGTACCTAAATGCAACATTTTAGTACTTCTACAGCGTATTGCTTCTACATTGCAGAGTTTCTAAGACCATGCTTGCTAACATTTTTTCCTTATTTATAATTTTGGTGCTTTTCCCATTTTATAGTAGTCAATCCTGTTTTTCAAAAGCTAATATTGTGTAATATTTGTTGTATGGTATGCATATTTCATAAGCGTGTTAGACTGACCCGTACCTCTAGTGCCTAAAATGTTTAACAATATTTTCGCATTTATTAACAGGAGATCCCCCCGACAGTTTAAATTCGGGTGGTACCTCCTACTGTATTAGTACCTACAGTCAAACGCGGTTATAGCAAACTCCAATAGTGCGCCGCAATTAGTACGATATACCCAATAGTTCGATATAGCCGAACCTGCCTATAACGAATTTGTTGTTACGAGTTCGGAATACGCGGCCATCCCCTAGCCATTCACGCATGCAGAAACCAACAAAATAAAGTGTCATTACGATACACAGAACAATCAATTTATTGCAAATAATAAAGTTATTTTCCGCCTTGACTTCTTAATTTCAACAAAGCGGTGAATTTTGTTTTCTCTTTCCTTTTGGCAGCGTCAACTAGCACAGCATTCTTTACACGAGACATTGTTTGCAGCATTTCCAGTCCGTGTTATTCAAAATCGAAGAAATATTGGCGGAAGGACATCGACCTGCCGAAAGCACTTCATTAAGCGTCGGACGGCTTACTCCCGACATTCTGTGCCTTTTCGGTGCTTTTAATCAGCATTACGACGCTACTGCTGACGGTGCCCGCGTGCGAATGGCGCACAGTGACGGCAACGTCGTCGCCGACACTCAGGAAATCTTTGAAGGACACTCGTTTCGGCACAGCATCGTGAAGGTGGGCGAGCTGTCGTTTTGGCCCAGACTCACTAACTTTTTGGGTTCGTTCGTGATTTCTGTGCGTCGGAAACAGTTACAGAAAGTGTCGGGCGTCATGTCACATCATACGAGGCACCATGTCTCAGTCGCGGCCTTTGCTAAGTGGGTACGTCCAATCAACATCTCAATCCCCCCTTCGAGACCGTGCATTTTGTTGGCCATTTTAGGCATGCCGAATTCGATATATGAGATGTGAAGTTCGTTATAAGGGATATGGTTCTCGTGTATTTCCGTTGCTGATTTATTTTTGTTCGAAATAAGGCATAATCCGCTCGATCAGGGTTCGTTGTCGGGTTTGACTGTACGTGCGATGTGTATGTACCTAAAAATGTTTAATAAAATTCTTGAAAATCCTTGAATAAAATTTGGTGACGACGTTGTATTGCTGTGCGGCTGCAAAGCACCTGAAAAAAACTATTTAAAAAATGAAAAGTAGAAATCATGGCCGTGGGGCTAAAAATAGTTATGAATAAATCAAAAGAAACGAGGAATAGGCACGCCGAAGCGCCCTTTTCTGCTGAGGAAACGAAGCTCTAGAAGTGAAATACGAATACATCGGAAGATGGTTAGCACTGACACCAACTGCAGAAGAGAAATTCGGCGCATAATACGTATTGCTGGTGAGGACTCAGCAAGCACTCATAAATAGAAAAAAGAAAGCTACCCCTATCAATCAAAAGGAAAATATACAAGAAGGGCATACTGCGAGTTATTACACACGTAGCTGAAAATTGCCCCTCACGAAACTACTCGGAAGCAAACTTAGACCGGCTCAACGGGTTATGGAACAGATATTAATAAGAAGAACGCTTATTAACAGGAAACAATTTCTTGGATCAGGGAAGATACTCGAGTAGATGATATAATAACCGAAATAAACAAAAAAATGGTCTTTGGCTGGCCATCTAGTGAGACGAACTGACAACGTTTAAACAACTAGGGTTACAGATTCGATAGCAAGAGGTAAGTCTAGGAGAAGAGGAATGCCAATACACGATGGAAGGATGAAATACGGAAATTGAGTGTGCAACACAGGACTTTAGGGACGCAGAACCGGATCTGTTGGAAGGTGACTGTAAGAGGCGGTCGCACTGAAGAGATCCTGAGGTAGTTGTTGTTGATGTTGTTGATGAGTTGGCTAGAAGTGCTAGTTTTCTTCGGCCTGTCTTCTTCTCGTGGGATCTATTCCGTGCTAATCGGAGGGCGACCACGCGTAGCTTAAAATTTTATTTAAACTTTCGCAGACTAAGTTATTGGCTTCGTAATAAAGATTCTTCGCTGAGAACATTAAGACAGAACCAAGGTATGCAAAAATGCGGTTGATCCCTCTTCCATAGGAACCGGTAATACGCGAAAGTGAATTGTGCGTTCAAAGGAGCAGTTTAATGTTTATCCCTTTACGGCCCAGCCCACACAAACGTGTGGGTCAACAAATCGTTTACTAAGTGGCACCTGTTTGGGTTTCAGTTTCACAGCCCTTGGTAGTCGCTGCAAACGCTTCCGAGACTTGATTGGTTTCGTTAGTTCACTTATTTCGCCACCAGGGGGCGAGAAATCGCAAATTAAAAACGGCGCTCAAGCCAGCGCGATCACGCTAGCCGCCTTCAAGATGAGAACTGATATTTCCTCTTGCTATTCTCGTATTTTCTGAATAACAAGTGTAAGACAGGACTTTCAGGACTTGGAAAAACGCGATATGCTAAAAAATACACCCGTTTCCTTCGTCTTCGTTCCGTCATTACGCTTGAAAAATGCACCCACACATATGTGTGGGCTGGGCTTTTGTCGTCACGAAAAATTTGCTGGGCACTACAGGGTGGCGGGCTCGTGCACTGCAGCGCTAGCAGTCAAAATTTTTTCTTCCTTTCTTCGTGTCTCATTTATTCGCGGTTTTGTGCTGGCTCGTTGGTAATGTTTTCTCGAACAGCATTGCCCGAGCGAAAGCCGAGAGGGCCCGGCCGCCCAGCGCGGGCAGGCAGGAGGACCTCGACACTAGTAGCGAGGGAGCTGCCTAGTAAAGAGCCCAGCCGGAAAGACGTAGGGCCGCGTTACGGCACTTCGGTAACGGTGGCCGCCTGCAGGCGATTTTAATAAAGTCTTCACTCACTCACTCACTGGCGCCTTAACCTTGAACTAGTTACGTAATTACTTCTGAAAATATATTAATTATAATTATAATTATATTATTTAAAACATCAATATTTTAATTTTCCAAAAATCCCATTTTTAATAAAAGTACTCCTGGGAAACGATGTAAAACTCGTAAATAAAACATAAAAATGCATGTTTTCTGCGCCTGGTTGCCATTTTAAGGTATTCTTACTACCCGCCGATCATACGAATAGAAGCGCAGCCCAAACATACGTGTGGGTTTGTGTCTGTGTGAAATACGCTGCGCTTTCTATTTTCACTTGTCGAAGCATGATTAGGCGGGGGTAAAATACAGAAAATTCATTTATTTGTGGCCTTTTTTTCTAAAATCTTTTCCTTGGGCAGGAAAAGGTTGCATCGATATGAGTTGCGCATCGCTATTTATATTTCGTCGTTATGGCACCGTTATACATATCAACGGTAGACAATAGATTGCATGCACCGGAGCATTGATTAAATCCGACTAAGGCCACAGGCCCTTGCAAACAATCCATGCAAACGAAAAAACGAGTGTGAGGAAATCGTTTTGCTGAACACACGGTTCACTGCAGGAAAGGAGCAGCGAACCGTGTAACGAGCGCGACATTTGCAAGTCGGCGTCGTTCCCTTACAGGCTCCGGCGCAGCTTAGGCTCCGCGTCCACCTTCACGTAGGCGCTGTCACCGGAAGCGCCAACTGTCGGCGCTCAATAGCGTGATGATGCTCTACCACGCTTAGCCTATACTAGATGGCAGAAGGATCTGAAAGGAAGGATATCAGGCGCGTTCATCTGCATATTTAGCGTCTATTCACAGCGCAGTTGGTGGCGCGTTTCGTGCCTGCCGTTGCGGTGGAGGAGTTGGTGGCTCGAATCCCAGTGCAGCCGCGTAAATCAGTTTTTCTGGCGATGTCCTTCTAGTGACGGATATGACGTCAGTGAGATCTTGGTGGAGCTACGCATAAAACACTTTCGTGTTGAAATTTCCTTCATGCAGCTCCGAAGAGTGAACCCCAGAAGAAAAACGTCCTTAAATTGGGGAAGATTGGCATCATTGTGATTTATGTTTACGGGAAAATGCGACTCCTGCAACATGCACTTGATGACCTTCCCTTCGTGCTTGTGTTTCTGTTGGTTCCCAAAGAGAAAACGACGATTTTTTTTCAATTCACAGCCAGAAAACATGGAACTATATTCGAAGCCTTTTCATTTTACTTATACTCCTAAATTCTGCATTAGATAAGGGGTAGAAGGCGTGCTCCAGAGCACTGCGTTCGTTGCCAAGAAACAGGAGCTTCAACCTTTAATGGCGAACCTGGTCGTGTGTAAGCCTACAAATACAATGACTGCGAAGGCAGTAACAATTACTTGACACTTCAACAGAAAGAATTTTTAAAGTGCGGAAGTGGGATGGACAATTGCGAAGCCCTCTGAAAAGTGCAACATACAACAGACTCATTTTTATGTTATTCAGGCCCCCGACAAACAGAGGCGTGCTGCGTTATTGAAAACATTTTGCGATGTCTAGACAACTGCCGAAACAAGCATTGCGTAACTCACGTTCATTATTATCAGCCTATCGCGCAGATCTTAGGGAAACATGACTGCTTAAAATGCTGATGCACGGCGCAAAAATTCGCATCTTCACTGAGTACAGCCTGTATGTGGCAGCGAAAATACGAAAGAACCATACCATGAACAAATCAGTCTTCTGCCACGCGGCTTACCGTCCTCCGATGTCCAGAGTTATAGCATACATAAAACGTGAGCAGTGCAGAAGTTCGAACACGTAGGATGCAGCTTACATATGTCCACATGGTATTTTTCCCTATTTTTAGCAGGCACGTAAGTGTCCTCTGGGACGGTACCTTTCGTTTATGTGTCCGCGATTCCTAAGGCATCGAAGTGCGTGGTGTACAAAATGTTTTTGTTATTTTCTATGAATAGGTAAATGAAGCACACTGAACTCCGCGTTACACCCCAGCTCTGGAGTCCCTCACGTGTTTGGTGAGCACACCATTCCAGAAGCCATGTGGAATCTCGCAATTCACTTGGTTATGGTGAAAAGGTCAACCAACGCATACCAACTTGCCCTACACATTCGTTGTTATCAGTAAGGGGCACTAGAGCTATCAAAGGATAGAATATAATTTCGAGAACCGGGTCTAGTAAAATATTGACTATGGAGCATAGTGATGTCATGGGCCCATCATATAAGCTCTCCATTCCAATGCTGTGACAGTGGCTGCCCAACAAAGCTGGCCACAAACTTTCTTGGGACTTCTCCTGGCTGCCCATGACATTGTATTTGTCTCCACCAATGACGATGTTAATCATTACATGCACACACTATTATTTTGACTACAGATCGTGAGTGCGGTTTGCAATCCACTCCAAACACATATCCAAGTAAAAAGACCGATATGCGTGATGAAAAAATTGTGTTTTGACTCCGTGCCACTTTAGTGGGGTGTTCTTTCAAAGAGCAGACATATCGGGAGTGAGTTTTCAAACAGTGCGCACTTTGTCGCCTCATCGCGCTCACACCACGTCACATACATCGTTATACGTTAACAGAGACACATGGCCCTGATGGTACGATGACAAGCGCTAGCTTTGGCGATATGCCATTGCTTAAGACGTCACTTCTACTGTAACTGGGCTATTGCACTCTCACTCTTTAACGCACGGTTTCTCGTACAACAAGAGCAGAAATATGTGCTTTCTTTGGCAATAAGGTTAATCCTTGCTAGTCGATTCTGCAAGATAACGTTTCCGGGATTTCAATCCAACCCCAGAAGCTTCGATTAATAGGTAGAGATGTCTTATTTTACAGTGGCATATGGATCCAGCAGGCAATGGCGTGCGCTTCCAGCCTACCTGAGGCATGAATATCCGCAGCCGTCTACCAAGGCAGCACTTAGACAAGACACCTGCGGGGGAATACTTCTCTTGAAATGTGATCAGCTAAAACAGCACCAAGAGCAACGAACAAAAGGCACTTCCTTAAGAGAGTACGGGCCTTCCGTGATAATAAAGGAAGCAGTCCGTTCAAAAAGGAACAAAGTTAAGATTAGATGTTCTGCATTGTGGTCTTGCAACATGCCGAGCCCGTGATAACATCGCACAGAACACCGACAGTACCGAATAATGTCTTTCCAGTAATGAAAACCGAAAACACTTCGAGGTCCGTACATTCCTGTGTAGTTTTACGATGGTGGGTTACCACAAAGTATTTATACCCAAATTGTACAGTTGTCCACAGGTTCAGTTGGCGCAGCAAATTCGACTTTAGGGTGTCATATCTCAAATATTCTTTCGGATGACTGGTTGAATAAATGTGTGGGACTTAAGGGGATACTAAAGGCCACATGAAAGTTTCTTCTAACCGAAAAATTAAACATAGTGCCAAGAGCAACAATTTGTTATTTTCTGAGAACTAAGAAACATAGATTGTGTTTCGTTCACCCGTATCCACTCCGTGGCAACCTATCGGAGCGAGGCACCGGTGCGGTATATGTACTCCCGTGCTGTCCCCAGTTGCTTTTGCGTTTCCCAGCTATGGCCGGCGCTTTTAACTTTTTTAGTTTGGGCGGGGGCTGGCTTGGGGCAATATTAGTTGTCCCCATCGGAACGAGAAATGTTTTTCTCCGCTGCAGCCAACCGTGTCCGCGCCTACACCGGACACCAGACCCCATTACTCCAACCGCGAGCTAAGAAGCGACAAGCGCCGTTTCAAATATTAGGCAAGCGCCAATGCACAGGTATGCGTTGTTCAAGCGCGAGCCTTACTCTCCTCTCGCCTAGCTGTCAGGTCTATCCCATATTCTCTTCTCTTATGCGAAGCGCCAGCGGTGCGTGCGGTGCACGCAAGGTTCCCGCACCAGTCACGAGTATTTTTTGGGACCGAGGCGCTGCTAAGCCGAAACAACAATGGTAAAGTTAGGCACTCACGATTTACGGCTTATTAATCAACAGCGGCTCGCAGCGAAGAGAAAAGCACAGCTACGATCGTTAGGATAACCCCCTGCAGACAGTACCCTAACCTTTCACACAAAATAATGTTCGCACCGGGCGCAGGCACGCTCTATAGCACCCGATAGCAATATCAGCATGCGAAGAACAGATTACAAGGTAAGGTGGGTCGCTTAACCAGATGCAGTTCAATTTATTCCGTTTGCAGCTTCATTCTTTGCAACACCTTGCGTGTTCGCTGTGGTAGGTTATTGACTTGGCTACAGGAGCATCATTGGTTTTCCAAAACGAAGCTGAAAGCATTGTTGCCGACTCAAAAGCGGGAGACAAGGAGACTGTCTCGCTATGTATCAGAGGGGTAGTATGTGTATTTTTAAATAGGTTAAGCCCATTAAAAATTTTATTTTAAATTTATTTCACGTTCTCAACCACTTAGCAACTATGTATTTTAGGAAAACCTTTATAGATACTTTTCCAGTGAGCTCTCGCCGTCACAACCTTTGTGATGTACGAACACCCTAGTATCCGAAACAGAACAGTGCATCGGCACCTTTCTGGCGATTTCTGCCTATGTCCTGTCTTTGTACGCAATTGCGCACATGCCGCGTGCGTAAGAAAAGAAACCACCTGCGTTACACAATGAACGACTTCACTTCGTCGCAATTTTTAATGTTGGTGCGGCCATGTTCACGCATGCGCCTTCTGCAGCAGGGCGGCTGAGGTTTATCGTTTTCGGATGACATTTTCTGCGAAGTAAGGCGAAACGCGGACTATTTTTTTATGAGCGGTTGTTGACAATCCATCTCGTCCAGTGTATTAGCCGAAACAAGAAATTCTCACTTTAAATTATTCTTTATACTACCATCGGTGAACCTCCGAGTAGCAGAGCGCTGCACCGTAGCGCAGTTTATTCGACGCTGTGAACGCACTGAGCGCTGTGAAGCTGTTATCGCTGTGCCAGGTGTATCACCAGAAGAGATCAGAGGCGCCGAAGTTTTGCTGGAGAACATGCCTCAAAACAATCGCGAGTACCGAGGTCATCTCGCTTCTATCTACACAGGATGCCATTTGACCTCCGCAGCTTCCACCTACTCAAAACTACTACCCAGAAGTCAATATGGCCACCGGTCGTGCAGCGCCCCCTGACATGTGCATGAGGCCTTTCGGATGGCATATTTGCGTGGTATTATGTTCTAGTGAAGAGGCAACAGTAATGTCATCAGTATTTGTTTGCTAGTTTTGTGTGCTTGGCCGCAGCCCAAGTATGCTTAAAACACGCACAGGGAGCGAATAAATGCCACAATTGGCTGCCCGTCCAAGCAGAATTTTTGTGCTATTACAGGAAACACCGAAACCGTTGCTTTGAAGTAATAAGAAAATCCTTGAAAGCATACCCTGACAAGTTAATCTATTGTTAAAATTTGTTATTAAATAATAAATGTGGAAGCAAAGTGGTTTTTGTTTACGCAAAACTTTAAAAAAAGATCTCAAATGCTGTTGTCACTTGTTTTGAAATTTCAAAACAATATTTGCAGAAAATTTATTTTTTAAAAAGTATGTTTTTTCTTCAGCTTTTTCCAGTCCTATATCTCAACAGTAGGTATTATTACATTATTGCCCGTTACAGTTAACACTCTTCAGTTAGACACTCAGTATAGTCTTGAATGTTTTGTACTTGCATATGTAGCAAGCAAGACCCCGAGTAAATGAAACACCTTGTGTAAAGGGAACGTGCTTGGGGTGGGGGAGTAGTCCCCCCCTCCCAGGACACAGGCTGTCCTCTCAGTGCACAATTTAGGTACCAAGATGTGTACGTCATTTGCATTCGTGTTCATGCCGTGTTCGTTTTTTACTCATTTCGTATCTGCTTTGTTAATAGCAAGGAGAGATGTCCTGGAATGTAACGGATAGACCGAGTATGTGAACGTGGAAAAGCGTAACCACGAGTCTTTTGTACTTGCTTTTGTTAAAGGAGAAAAATAAAAATTCCTTTGCTTACATAAACATTTGGAATTGGGGGGCGGTATGTGATCTGTCACCGGTGGATGTTTGAAGTTTTCGGTCTGTCCGGTTCGCCGTAAGACTATTTACATTGGTTTGTACTAGCTTATTTGAACGTCACCCCCCGGCTAGTTTTTAATGGCTGCCTAAGTTCGCGCTGCACAGTTACATGCGCGATCAGGCAGGGTTGCCCTGATACACGTCGCTCCCTGCCCTATGCCTCGACCCATGTGGTGGCACGTGAGAGCGTCCCATTCCATCCGTTGCTTCCCGCTGCCCGGTCAAGGCCAGAATAAAGTTGCTGCATATGAGGCATATATGTCCCTTTTTCGCCCGGATAAAGACCGATAACGAGCGTATAGGTGTTTTTTTCGGAAATTTGTGAGCTGTCTTAATCTCGGCTTACCAGAGCATAGGAATGGAGTAAAGTTCATGCTTACTCTTTCCGAGATGAGCTATAACATTGTCATGTGTTTAAGCGGCGTTCTTTTATGTGACTACGGTAGCTCGGTACCCTCCGGCCATTAGAGTTCGACTGGATACACATTTCCGCTCCTTGTTCTGCGCTGGCAAGACCGAGTCAATTGTTCATGATCTGCTGCGTCTGGACCGCAGTGTGGGTAAAGGGGTTGCTTTCCATACATGAACAAGATATCAAATGTTCTAGCTTTGCAGGGTGTGTCGGAACTCATCGCTGACGATGAGTACCCCAGACAGGCTCTTCTCCGCTACATTCTGCATGCTGCTCGCTCGTTACAGTAGGATAAGCCTATTTTGCGACCTACAACGGTGCAATCGCCGGCTTTCTATGGGTACGTTGCGACAATTCTTAGTTTTGGAGTCGAGCAACCCAGGTTTGGATAGTATAGGTAGATCTCCAACTGAGACATTCAAGTAATTGGCTATTGGCAGCTGGATGACAGGCAAAAAAGAAATCTTGTGGGGCCCGCTTGCCACCGTTAACACCAGCGGGGGCTTCTGCAAACGTTCGTGATTTTGAGTGGCTGCGGGGCTGGAGAGTTCTGTGACGTATCACAGCCCTGAAGCAATTGGCGTGGTTCGCTCTGCCATGTGCCCACAATACGGATACACTACATCATTAAAACTTGCTCTTTTTGAGTGTCGTGTGGCCGCACCATTGTTTTTTCTACTCAGCAGAATGTTTCAGTTTAAATTGAGTTTTCAAGCGAAATCAAGATCTGTTCTGCAGCTTTCTGCTGTATGTGGGAATATTTGTAGTTTAACGCCAGTGAGGTGTAGCAGGCTTGCAGACACGACTGCAGCGTGCGATGCACCTCCTGTTGTCACGCGCTAGTAAAATTACAATGCAGCGCTTGCAGCATGAGGTGTTTCCGGTGGCCACAGGCGGTCCTCCATCGTTGATCGATCTCGCGTTATCAAGGTCACCAATAACACCACACAGTCGTGTGTAAGAACAAAATAATAAACAACACTTGTGTTTGCCAAGGAGAGTAGTATATGTCGAGATGCAACAGCGCAGACTTGGTGATCTTCCTGAACATGCCTCGACGTATGGTTCTAAATGTAAATAGATATTTGAGAATTGTTGTGGCTTTTAGGTTGAATTAAACACATGAACTCACAAGACTGAAGATGGCGCAATATACATTAAGGTAAAGCTCCTTTGAAGCTGTCAGCGTTGTTTTTCGTGAACCAGTGTGCATCTCATATTCCTTCTTTGAGTAGCACATTGCATATAATGTGTGTACTGTCAACCCATGTAGTGGCGAAATACAGCGGTCTTTGCTATGATTACAGTTAATAAATTCTCTTTAGCGGGTATGTTTTGCAGTCCCCTATTTCGGTGCGCAACGCGGCATGTGAGTGTGGACACGCTACTATAAACTGGGCCCCCCACAGCCCGTCGACTCATGATGGCGAGTGTCGGTCCTATACCAAGTCGACGTTTCTGGAACCTGAAATGCGCGTCGCATAGCTGGTTTGCTTTCAGTGCCATAACGGTAAAGGCTTTTTCTTTCTATGTGGACAGCCATCCTCCGTATGACTTCTCCTTTCCTCCTTTTTCTAATCAGTGGAGTTGACTACGCGCTTCACTATATATGTCTTCGACGTACCTGTACCTGCAATGGTAGCTCCACTCTGTTCCCAGATTTTTATTTTAAAGTTGCTCTCACAATGTCTTCTGCACCTGTGCTGCTGTGATGACGGGATCTACCAGGCGCTCAATGGGTGAGGCTGAGTTGCGGCTAAAGTGCGGAACTTTCTGATGCGCTTCTTCATACCCCTGTGGAATTTGTCGGCGCTCAATAGCGTGATGATGCTCTACCACGCTTAGCCTATACTAGATGGCAGAAGAATCTAAAGGAAGGATATCAGACGCGTTCATCTTCCTATTTACGCGTGTATTCACAGCGCAGTTGGGAGGTGTTTCGTGCCTGCCGTTGCGTCGAAAAAGTTGGTGGCTCGAATTCCAGTGCAGCCGCGTAAATCAGTTTTTCTGGCGATGTCCTTCTAGTGACGCATATGACGTCCGTGTGATCTTGGTGGAGCTACGCATAAAGCATAAACCACTTTCGTGTTGAAATTTTCTTCATGCAGCTACGAAGAGTGAACCCCAGAAGAAGAACGTCCTTAAATCGGGGAAGATTGAGATCATTGTGATTTATGTTTACGGGTAAATGCGACTCCTGCAACATCCACTTGATGACCCTCTCTTCGTGCTTGTGTTTCTGTTGGTTCGCAAAGAGAAAACGACGATTTTTTTTCAATTCACAGTCAGAAAACATTGAACATGAAACTCTTCAACATCGAGTTCCTTGTTACGTACGGCCCCGTAGTGCGAAAGGAATGAGCCCCAGATTTTCTCTAAACGCACACGCGACATCCCATGAAGGGGTAGTGATCTTTTTTGAGGCGATGAAGAGATTGTTTCGACGCAAGGATCCGGAAATGACAGAAGGAAAGAAACCAAGGTGTCTTATGCGAGGGTTAAAGCAAGAGCTTTTTGCTGCCTTGTCAGCAACCATGCTGATACGGTGGCCAAATTCTTGTCGGAGGCTGCCGCGATGGATATGACGCTGGAAGTTTGAACAGGGCAGTACGATCCATCGGTCAATGCGCTGGTTTCCGAGATGCTCGTGCCGGGGATTCTAGCTCCGACACAGTTCTCGAGACTATCCGAACAGGGGTCAGGGAGGAGCTTCGGAAGCTTTTTCTAATGACGCCGCATCCTGAAGTGGCTTCTCTGACTGACGTCTTCCGTTATGAGTTTCATCTTGCCCCGGTTATTCTACGCCTTCCCAAGCACCCCACAAGCCACAAGCGATGAGCTACTCCGCAGCTCTTCGTCAACCCCGCCCTGCTCCATCCCGTTGTGAAGAGGCCGCGCCATACTGCCGTCCATTGTCGCCCGCCCGACCCCCTGTAACCCAATACCAGACGCCGAGGAAGACCGACGTGTGGCGAACGCCCGACAACCACTCGCTGTGCTACCACTCCGGAGAACCCGACCACATCTACCATCACTGCCCCTACATGAGGCTCGGTTTGCGAGGTTTCTCCGTCGACGCACCACGCCCCCTGCCCAGCCAGCGCCCTACTGAGATCAAAGAATACCTGGCTAACACCAACCGAGGTCTTGCACGCTTCACCCGTCCGCCATCACCCTACCCATACCGGTCGCCAAGTCGTCGAAGCGACGCAGATTTCACGCGTGGGACATAGATCCTCTGGCCACGTAGGGCCAACTAAAAGCAGTGACTACTGGAGGTGAAGTTGCTCTACGGCGAAAAACCGGAAACCCTCCGAAGACGCAAGGACGAACCGAACACCGTCATTGACGACCTGCCCTCATCCCGATGACCCGACCTTACCATGACGAGACTCCCGAACACAACGACAGCCGCACAGCTCGACGCATACCCTACATGACCGAGACTGCCGCTGAGAAGACGACGACTACGGCGTCGCACAGTGTCCGACCATCCACACGCACAAGCCGAGATTCGGTTCCCCGACGCACCCTGAACTTAAGGAAGGCGGCCTTCGATATTAAGGTGTCTATCGACGGCTTTGATGTAGTCGCCCTCACAGACAAGGGAGCCGACTACTCAGTAGTGAGCTGGTAATTGGCTTTTAAGCTGAAGAAAGTTACGACCAGATGGGAGGGTCCGCATATACGCACAGCAGGAGGCCGTCTCCTAACACCAAGTGGAATGAGCACAGCGCGCGTCAACATAGACGACACCGCGTACCCTGCAGCGGCCGTCATTCTGCCTAACTGCTCCCTTGACGTAATTCTCCGAATAAACTTTTTGATGGACAACAGGGCCATAATTGATCTGCAGCCAAGGTGGATAAAATTCTCCTTCCATCACTCCATGATGCCGGCACCGAATCCCGAACATCGTGCTGCTATAAGGATCGCCGATGATTGCGTCACCGTGCCATACAGCGCAAGGTTCACGATCGCCGTTTACGGTGGATATTCTGTCCTTGGCGTCGCTGTTATCCTAAAGGGTGAACAAAATTTGCTTCTAGAGCGTGGTGTCTCTGTCGCAAGAGGCATTGCGCGCTTCGAGCAATGCAAATCCTACATTTTGGTCACTAAATTCACCAAGGAGTAGCAGCATATTACCAAGGGTGCTGCACTAGCGTTCCTCGAAGAAACGCAAGAAGCAAGTGACGTGATCGCGGTAGCGGACTTTTAACCAGGAGCCGAGGATGCCTGCGAGCTTCGGCATCCCTTCGATGTTAACCCGGTGTTAACGCGTCATATTCGACTATCGCGAAAGACGCAACATCAGCCTGCCAGAGGCCTTCAAACGCAACTTACCCGCACTGAGCCTCAAAAACTCCGTCCCCGTGAAGAAAAAATTGAACCCTGGATCGTAAACAAGTTACCTTCTTGTCCTCCCCGCACACCTTTGTCCTAATATTTTGAAGCGTGCACGACGACCCGTCCTCCGGAGATCTCGGAACACCCCGCACTATGGAAAAAATCAAGCCGAAGTGCTGCCGACGAGAACCGCCGGATCTGTGCAGCGATCGGCGTCCAATCTAGGTCCTTTCAAACAGATGGGAATGGATCTCCTGGGCCCGTTTCTTACATCATGATCCGAGAAGTAGATTGTCATAGAGCCAGAGTACATGACGCACTATGTAGAGACCGCCCGCTCTTCCGAGAGGACTGCACAACAAGTTACGAAGTTCTTCATAAAAGAATTTTTTCTCCGACATCGAGCACCTGAAAATCCTAATTACGGACCGCGGAAACGCATTTACTGCTGAGGCTTGTGCAAGAAATCTTACGCTACAGCAACAACCGATCACCGAAGAAGGACGGCGTAACCAACCCCCATACAAACGGACTAACGAAATGTCTGAACACTACTATCGGGAATATGCTGTCTATGTAAGTCGACGTTGAACTTAACACTGCTGACGACGTACTCCCATATTTCACGTTTGCGCACAACACAGCTATCCAGGAAACTACGAAAAACTACACCCTTGGAGCTTGTCTATGGAAGATGGCCTACTACGACGATTGAAGCCTTGCTTCTGCACGTTGACGACGACGACCACAACGCCCACGTCCAAGGATACCTTCAGTGTGCGAAGCAGTGCCGCTAGCTCGCCCGAGTTCGTACAACTGACCAGCATCAGTTGAATAGTGGACGCTACAACTTCCAACGCCGAGACGCGAGTTTCACCCCGGGGATCGTGTGTGGCTTTGGACTCCATCTGACGATGAAGACTCAGTGAGAAGCTTCTGCGACGGTGTTTCGAACACTACCCCATTTCTACGACATGTTGGCCGGTTTGCGTACAAAGTGGTTCCCGATGGGGATTTCGGCATATCACGACGACGCAAATGACCCGACGTCGTCCACTTGGTTCGCCTCGAACCCAACTAGGCAAGATTACGGACTTTTGTTGTTGTTGTTGTTTCTGACTGTAGTTGTATTTTTGCATCGGGTCGATGCCTTTAAAGACGGGGAGTAGTGCCGCGAACAATGCATTTGCCTTGTTGTGTTTATGTTTTGTTTTTACTGCCCGCCCACTCGGGTGTATTATCTTTGTCCCAAGTGAAGCGCTTGTTTCATTGTGTTTATGCCGCTAGGACTATCTCATTCTTATATGGAGTGAGTAACTACCCTAGAATAATCTTCTGTGATCTGCAATGCTGTGGATGCAAATCGACGGTTTGTGAAACACTCGCGCACAAAGACAAAGGCTTGCAGAGCAGACACCATGGTATTTGACTCCCGACGCCCGCAGCGCACGTCACTTTGTTGACTGCTGCTTCGTCCGCCTGTGTATTCTTTGAGTTGTTAGGGAAGCACAAGTTCGCTCCAATAAACTTGTTTTCCTTAAAGACAACTGCGTCGTCTTTGGTGTGGTGACAATATTCATGAAGCCTATTACCCACGCCTCCAGACTAACTCGTGCACGAATACACGCAGTCGTGTACCAGGGAAGCCCTTTAACAAGAAACCTGCTAGGGAAGACTTCTTTTGAAGTGTCATCAGCAAACACCGTACCGAAGCACAGAATAAAACGCTCTTTCTTAGGACAGTACGAGCCCTCCTGGATAAGGAAGGAGACAGTCCGATAAAAAATACAGTTCACATTTATTACTGCTTAAAGTGGTCGTTGAACCTGCGGAGGGTACGTACCTTGCACAGAACACCGACTGGGACAAGTAGTGTATTTCCAGTAATAAAAACCGAAAAGTCTCCGCGCTACAGACATTCCGACGGATTTTTAGACGATGGGTTACCACATAGTATTTGATACCCAAATTTTACAGTTGTACACAGGCTTAGTTGGGAGAAGCAAACACGACTTTACCGTGGCATATCTAAATATAATTGCAGAACAGTGGTTAAACGAATGTCTGCGGCTTGAAGCGACATTAGAGGCTGATTAAGTTTTCTTTTACTGAAAAAATATACATTGTTCGAAGAGAGAAGAATTGTTATTTTCTGATAAATAAGCAAACGTCGCTGGTATTTTTCTGATTCGTATTCATTCCGTCGCAACACGAGAGCGAGGCCACGGTGCGGTTTATGCATTATCGCGCTGGCCGCGGTAGCTTTCACATTTACAAGCCATGCCCGATGTTGATAACGTTTTGCGGGCCCTCTTGCTGGGGTAGCATTATTCTCACCTGGAACCAGAAATGCTTTCACCGCAGCAACGGCAGGTGCTCACGCCTACACCGGACACCGAGGCCCCATCACGCCGACCGCGAGCGAACATGCGACAAGCTCCGTTTGAAATATTTAGCACGTGTGACTGCCGGATTAGGCGTGGCTCAAGTGGGAGTCTACATCTAAACTAGTCTGGCAGTAAGGTTCATCATATATTTTCTTTTCTTACGCAAATTGCCAGCCTGGCGTGGAATACACACTAGGTTCCCCCACCCGTGTCAAGTATTTTTCGTGATCAAAGCGCCACCAAGCAAAGACATAACAATGGCAGACCTCGCACGCACCATTTTGCGGCTTCTTTATCAACAGCGGCTCCCAGCGAGCGGAGAAGCGCAAGTTCGGATGGTTCTGATAACCCCCTGCAGTGCCTACCCTAACGTTTCAACGGCGGTTATGTTCGGACTGGGCGAAGGCACAGTTTATACCATCCGATAGCAGCATCCGCGCGTAGAAATTAGAAGGTCTGGAGGGTCGCTTAACACTGTGCAGTGCACGTTATTCCATTTGCCGCTTCGGGCTTTCTGTCCAGGATATTGCTTGAAGAACCTCGGGTATACACTGTGGCAGGTATTGACTTGGATACTGGACCAACAATGATTTTCAAAAACGAAATTAAAGCATTGTGGCCGACTCGAAAGCGCGAGGGAAGGAGCCTCTCTCGCAAGGTTTAAATGAGCGGTAGAATGTGTTTTTTTTTTAATTTTGCAACGCGTTAAAATCTTGTTTTACATTTATTTTTTGTTCATAACCACTCAGGAACTCTTTATTTGAAAAAAAAACCATCACAGATTCTTCTCGAACGAGCTCTCGCCGTTCACAACATTTGTGATGTCGCAAAGCCAAATACCAAAAATCAAACGTGGTACCGTCGCCCATAGTCACCTTTTTGGCGATTTCTGCCAAAACGACTGCTAGTCGCTTGAATGGTGTATTGGGATCCTCGGCACTGTAATCTTGCAATGCAGGGCAACCCGTTTCCACGCATTATTGTCCCTTCATTAGCCCTTTAATTCACAGCAATGCAGCATTTCTGGCTAGTTTCCGTCCGTTGAGGCATCAGAAGACGATAGGTTGGTTAAGCGTTTCTCCAGCTAAGACGGTCGACGACAGTATGTGAGCTGAAGACTGGGCGACTTACTTCCCTACAAAAACTGCTGTGTAACATTCTACGGCGCTGCTAATCGACTGTTACCGTTTCTCGAAGACCACGCTATTCTGGGCATGGAAATCTGCGCAACTCTTTGCAAGAAAATCCCAAAGCCAATATCGAATAACTATAAGAATTGATCCTAGAGAGCAAGCTTTGTATTAAATAACTTTCATCTTGGATTGGTTTTTATCATTTTAAAAGAATAAAACAGGTAAAAATCGGTGTTGGAGAAAGTTGAGATAAAAGCAAGCACAAAATATACGGTGCATCGTGCTATGGTAAGAAGAAAAAAACGACAGATCGAGAAAAACACCTATGCTGTCTATATAGACAGTGGTCCAGCAGGGCGAAGGCCGGGAAATGGAACTGAAGAAATCAATTCCTAATGCATTCATCACGAGAGCGAGGGGGAAAGAAAAGCTAGTAAAGGGGGCGTGGAGCGGCACGAGATGGAGTTTAAGCGTAGAGCTGCCACAAGCCACAACCCCTTCCGACATTTTTAGAAAAGCGAGAACATGTACAGTGAATGTTCTGTTGTGGGCGCAGCCTATTTACTGACACCGTGGGCATCTCCTGCCTGCGTACACAAAGAAGTGTTTATTACAGTAATTTACTTTTCGGTTCGTTTTAAATAACAGGACCAAGTTTCAGTGGCAAAATGTTTAACTACTCAGAACTAACCTCTAGGAATTGATGATAACGCTTGAAGTTCAAGCTCTTATGCGGGGAGACTGGTAAACGCATAAAGCGTAAGGATAATAGTTGTACGAGTACTGTAAATATAGTATCAATTAATATTTTTGAAATAAAGTGCTTGTGGAAAATGATGTATAAAGCTACAGATATATAGCAATTCAGATGTCACCGGTGCAGAATTTAATTGATTTAACGGAAGCTTTAATCTCAAGATTCCCTGTTTCAGAAGGAGTACAAAACCCTTTTGTGAGAAAGTAGAGGTGTGTTTGACAAAAAATTTTATAGGCGTACATCTCTTTATTTTAGCGCTTTCTCCAGTGTAATTCGCATCCCATTCGACAGAGATATGGAGGACACATAGGTGTCCTCTACATTGTTGGCAGTGTTACCTGTTTCTGTTTGAGGAAAGAATCTTGGATGAGCGTGAGCCCAATTCGAAATCTTCTAACCGTACGCCTACAAATATGGCCCGTTTCTAAGCAGAAGTTTTTTCTAGCTTTGGTATTGAAATGTTACCAATTTGTTTGTCCTGTTATTTCTTTTACTACTGCAGCTGCTTCCTGACACGATGTTTCAGATCATGATATACTACATTGTATACAACTACGTTGACTCGAATGGCGGCAGCTACATAATTACGGTTATCCATTTCATTTATAACAATTCCACCGTGTCAAGCACCCAGCACAGCATGCCACTAAGCATTAGGCTATAAAAAGATTTAGAGTTGATAAGACATAATGTAACTTCTGTTTGTAAGGCTCTTAAGAATAAGAGCTTTGTAACAACATTCAGGGATTGTGTGCAAGAAACTCTGATCTTATTTACCTTGAAACAGTATAGTCAGAGCTATCAGAATACGGCATGTAGCTGCAATAAAGACCGAACTGCAGCTGATAGATCTGAAGCTGGAAAAACTGCCAGCATACAGTCTCAGTCTGTTTCCCGGGAGTGATCGCAGAACATTTTAAGAATAGTCATTGTTTGAGGACCTTTATCTGTATAGATTTTATATGTGGTGTGAAACTGATTTGGTTATTTGGGAAAATGTCAAGATTCTTGCACAGAACGATAGAAGACACAGCAGATCCTGGAAAAGATCCCCAAAACATTTTCAGTATACTCTTAAATACATTTTTTCTAGGCACTTAACCAGTGTATTGATATTTAGTTTGAATTGGGCGTTCAGCAATAGGGTAATTTGAAGTTCGGACGCTATATTGAACACTGTACATAAACGGAATACTGTACAGTGTGAGGTAAAAAAAATTTTTATGGTAATTTCTAAAACGAAAACTATGTAATTTAGTCCACCTCCATACCGAACATTATTGAATACAGGTTCTAAGCGGAACCGTACCCACGCACACACAAATAGTTCGGCAATAAGGTAAGAGTATGAGCATATTGGCACAAAGGCCATGAAACAGCAGATCCAGCAAAATACTGTATCGCAATGTTCTATCGAACGTTTCCTTGATACAATGGAACACAGAGAACCATGCCGCCTGTGAACAAAAGTATATTTACCATAACCTAAAAAAGCGACCAGATGATCTGTTTTTATCTCTCTGACGTGCAAATCACCTGATTTCTGTCTAGAAAACAAATACACCCTACAAATTCTAAACACCTTGGTTTTACCATTTACCAGCCTTTCAAAGAGGCTACACAAACACCTAGTAAACGTGACAGGATTGTAACTACAGTGCACTCGCCTTTAAGTGCCCCTCGAGGAGATCCAGCAAAGAATTTATCTTATCAAAATTTTCATTAAATGAGTGTACAAATGTGTCAGGAAGCGCATATTTTTGTGCGTTGCACCAACCCCTAATTATCTAGACGAGCAGAAAAAAGCTATCAATTGTGCCTTAGTTGACACGCATTTGCAGCTTTTTTACTCAATAGGAGCGCACGCTCGATAAGTTTACTACAAATTGTCGACACCCATCTCACTCAAAATAGATCTACAAGAATTACACTGCTTCCTAAGCTTCACTATCTGCCATCCCTGCACTAGGAGTAACGTCATCACTAGAGACCGGATTTTAGGCAAATGCCTATTTTTTTTTCTTGCGTTCCTATCACCCTATTTCGATATATGAGCACGAATTGGAGGTCAAGGATGGCTTTTATGGTGGTTTTATAGTGCCTATAAATGCCTATTTTGGGTGTTGGTGCCTAAACTCCGATAAATGCCTATAAATGCCTTTTTTTCTCAAATTGGCGCCTAAATCAGCACTATGTAGCGTCAAGTTTCGCTTTCGAGTGCAATTTAACACCTTTATTCATTCTACATGGAAATATTTACTGGTCTGAATTCTATGGGTTTGAACCCGGTCTTCTTTTTAAAACTCCCGCCCCCCCCCCCTCCCTTTGCGCCGATGCAACCGGATCGGCGGCTTCTGCATGCTTTACGGGTGGCTTTCCCGCAGGACTTGGCGGTGGACGCACAACTCTACTCCCCAGGGGAACTATGATACCGTCAGGGGCAAAGAAAGTGATGGGGGAAAATTACGCCCACCTCCCCTCGCGGGAACCCTGGTGTGATGCAACGCATCTGGGTGGTTCCATTGGTGTTTCCGTTGGGTTGATTCTCTAGAGGAACCGTTGCAACAAGCAATCGTCGAGTACTGCGAGAGAGTGCAAACGAAGCACGGACGACCATCGACTGAGACCGCGTTCGCTATCGGAGAGAGGAGAGGAGGACAGTGGAGGAGAGACGCACCTGTGACGACGCCGCCTCCGCCGCCGTTTTTGGGCGAGAGCGTTCGCTATCGGAGAGAGGAGAGAGGAGTGGAGGAGAGACGGACGCCCCCGCCGGACAGACGCAGGAGTGACATAGCCCCGAGCAAGAGATGCGTTCCATCTAAAAACACTGTGACGTACACGCCCTTATCTTGTTTGTAATTTACTAGTTGAAAGGTTCACCACCAGGGGAGAAATTGTCTCTAAGCGATTGGACCCGACCAATGGAAGGCACCCTTCCCTTCTGGACCGGTCTTTCAACGTGAACGGACTGGCTTTCTCCGCTGCCCTTTTCACCCATGCCGAAACGGAAGACGCCCAGAAGTGCGTAGATCCGACAGTGGACACTTAACTCACCATGCTACAGAATAGACGGAGAGACCGTGTTCTGCCAACCGTGTGGAAAAAAGCTGAGCCGACGAATTTTTACGTGGCGTGAGTGTTTCATGTGTTATTCGAAACCACGGCCCCTCGATCAAGTGCGCTTAATCCAGGGGCCGTGGTTTCGTGGTTTCGAATTATGTAAAGTTGTCCATTGCGCCCCCTTGGTTGGCGCCGGGGTGTCATGGCCGCGATTCGCTGTTTTGTTTTTTGTTTATACTGCCCCTTCTTCTGAGAAACGAAAGGAAGGCACCTGTGTATTTTGAATAGGGCAGACAGCGTTCCTTTCGGTGCCTGCATTTTTTAAACGTTGGTTATTTTGATTGCTAGCGTTGTTTATAAGTTCTAAACTTTCAATACCATTGAGATTATTGAAATGAAATATTTTAGATACCTTGAGAAGGAGATTCACATTTTTATGTACCGTCCCTGTGTGCTGCGTTAAGTGAAAATCCAGAAATTTCTTAATCAAACGAGCAATTGATCGGTTGGTACTGAAGGATGATTTTTCAAAACTAGCGCTGATGAACGGAGCGTGTTTTTAAGATATGCACTGGACATCCGTTAAATCGAAGTCCACCTCGTAGCTACTCGGTTAATTACATGCAGACGCTAGCTAGAATTACCGAAGTACGCCACACTAAGTTAACACGCAATTGAATCTGGTATCTTACTCCCCTGCCGTGCCACCGTGAAATTTAGGGTATTGATGGTGCGCGCCGAGTCAGTTGAACAGAACGTCAATGGAATCTCACCTTCTTGTTTTTCAAGTACGTTTTGGTGGTACGACACGCGTAGCAGCGCGGCGCTCAAGTGCAGTTATACCATCAAATAGGACGCAGCAGGGGTGTTCGAGCGCTTCTCTGCGGAAGTTAGAATGTTTATTGATGCTTATCGTATTTATTTGTCTTCTGTTAGCATGTCAAGACGCTTAGTATGCTAGCATGTTTATCTGCGCTGTGATGTTGAATATACGCTTCGTATTTAAGAAATCCTAACGCATTTGTGCAGATTCCTTGTGAGAAGTACCACCTTGCTCAGCATGAGAACACAGCAGGTCACCTGGCAAACCTTAAGCGGGACAAGCCCTCAACATCCAAACGGTCTTTTTTGACAACAGCCTTCAAGGACGACAGGACGAACGCTTTCAACGTTGATTTGTGCGAGGCCGTGGTGGCCGCAAACATCCCTTGGACCAAAATTGAAAATCCCATGCTGAAACACTTTCTACAGAAATACTGCAATCACAACCTGCCGTCTGAGTCTACTTTGAGGAAGAACTACTGTATGAACAGACATTAGCAAGAATCAGAGAAGAGCTTGGCGACTCCTGCATTTGGATTTCCGTAGACAAAACAACAGACGTCAAAGGGCGCTTTGTCGCTCACTTTCTTGCTGGGAAGCTTGCGGCGCACGAGAAGACAAGGGCTTTCCTCGTGTGTTCGAAACCTTTGGAGAGAACAAATGAGGAGTCTGTAGCATTCTTTGTAAACGAATCCCTAAAGGTTCTTTACCCTACAGGAGTCGAGGCAACCAAGGTTCTGTTGCTCTACACAGACGTTGCAGCCTACATGCACAAGGCCGCTCATCTCCTGAAGGCCTTCTACCCGCAGATGCTCCATGTCACCTGCCTAGCGCATGCGCTTCATCGTGTTTGCGAGGAACTGAGGAAGCACTTCACTGACGTCAACGAAGCTTATTGGTTCAGCCAAGGCCGTGTTCCTGAAGGCACCCTCTCGCGTGCGCGCCTTCAAGGAGATGCTGCCTGATGTGACCTTTCCGCCAGAACCCGTCGTCACACGATGGGGAACGTGGCTAGAAGTTGTTGAGTACTACAACTGCTACCTTTCGGACATCAATGCCGTGATCAACGGCCTTCCAATTGACGAGAGTGTTGCAGTCACAAAGGCTCAAGCTGTCCTCTCCGTGAATAGCCTTCCAGGAGACCTCGAGTATCTTTGCGCCAACTTCACGTTCTTAGCGGATTCTATCAAAAAACTTGAAAGTGCGGGAGAAACTCTTGTTACGAACGTTGCGCTAATTCTCCACGCACAGGAAAGAATCGCCACCGTTCCCGAAGGACCCGTTGCCGGAAATGCACGTGCGAAGCTGCAATCGGTCTTGGACAAAAACAAGGGGCTTTCTGTCCTTCAAGAATCTTCAGAAGTCCTTCCTGGTGAGCACAGTAGGATCCCAGCGTCAATTAACCCATCGAATTTTCCCAAGTATAACTAGGCACCAATCACATCTGTCGACGTCGAGCGTTCGTTCTCCGCGTACAAACTCATTCTCACCGACAAGAGGTACAATTTTGAACCCGGAAATCCGGAGATGCTGGTAGTTACCTATTGTTTCTATAATTTTCATAGTGATTCCTAAACTAGTTTTCGTCTTCTGTCCAAACACAATTCTTAATATTTATATTTCGAATGAGCGTATGTGTATTTGGCAGTGTTTAAAGGTCTTGCCTGTATAATTAAGGTAGCTGTAGAAAAGTGCTAAAGTTTGTGCGTAAGTTCTCGCGTAACAACATGTTAATTTCTTGGCAAACCTTGTCATCTTGCATTTAATATTTTCTTGCTTTATTGTAATTTAATTGCGTCAGGCAGACATAACTTTGCGCTTTTATAAATCAGTATTACCATATTTCAAGTATTGTTTCTCCTGCCTTTTTAACAATATGCGATGCTTGAGTGACTTTCGCATCTGAACAGGTATGTAAGCAATGCGCTTGTGAAATTAAGCTAATTGATCGCCATTAGCCCGGAGGTATTACGGGGCAATTCCACGTCTAAGGTCAATGTATAGAACTTGTTATGAGAGAAAAATAAAGAATTGAATTGAATTGAATTGAACTCTTACTGCCATTGTGGCCTCATAGCAATGACATTTTTGGATTTCCTGTCGTGCTTACAGTTTACTAACGTCTTCACTTGAAATTATTAGCATTTATCTAAAAATTTATTGCGCCTATTTCATTCTTTTTAGTGCCTAAAACGTTGTTTTTGCCGCCTATTTTTCGCGCCTAAAACGTGCTTTCTTAGTGCCTAAAAATCCGGCCTCTAGACTCATCACACTCACCACTGGAGGAGGACTTGTCACCGGCTTGCACTTCTGCATGCAGTTCCTCGAGGCTCTCCTGAGGACAGCTGCTCGAAGTTTCGTCAATCGTATCCTAGTCCTGCCGTCGAAAAGGAGCAGGTGGTACTACTTTGCTGTTTATAAGATAAGCATCTGCCTATGCAGTGATTTCTTTAAGTGCTACTTGTGCTTTAGATCCTGCATGGTGATAGCATCCTTGTATGGTGCTTTCCTGCACTTTCTCCCAAGCATTAGAAAACTGGGATCGCTGACAGCGAATCTGTACTGTAGCTCTTTCCAGCGTATACGAAGAGTTTCATTTTGTTGAGCAGCTAGCGATGATAAATAACCTTGATATTCGGCATCACAATTGGATCTATTGGCTTGATCACAGCTGTCGCATTTACTGACAAGAATTCAAAACTTACAGACTTCAGTCCTCCCACTTCGCCTTGAGCAGGGCAAAAGTCTACGATAAGGACAACCTCTCTGCTTCGCTTAGTAAACATGGAATCTCCTTCGCGTGGCCAGGTTTCCAATATTGTCATGGTCATGTATCCTTTTCTATTAGCATGGGGCCTATCAGGAAGGTCTCGAACACCTTTGAGCAAACGTGGCTACTTTGGCTTAGCTACCACCAATAGCTCCAACGTTTCGTCCCCTGCCACGTTTGCTCCAACCAGCACAGTGATTGGCTCCTTACAGCGTTTTCCTCCTGTGCAGGTTTTGCGGTTTAAGGCGACCATCTCTGATGAAAGTGCTTATAAAGAAGACCACCTCGTCGGCGGTGAAAATGTTCCGCGGCTTCTAGGTTTGCAAAATCTCCTGCAGCTGCCCTTGTTGGCAGTCAGTATAAACGCCTATATTGACAAAGGAACTTTCACCACAGATACTCTTGAAGATCGGACCATAGAGCTTCACAGCAAAGTTGTGAATGCCAATTTGCAGCACCTTCCCTTTGGCTTTTATTAAGGTATATCCGTTTATGAAACAATAAACACTCCGCGCACGTTTAAATAACAAAGACCGTTTCTTGAGTTATTTATAAGGCGTTGTCCGCATCCGCTTCAATGCAAACTTTCCATTCTTAATAGCACATTCAATCACGCCTAAGTTCTTCACAATCAGCAAGATCGTGGCCTTGGCGATACCAAGCTTCTTGGCCACCTCTCTTTTGGACAGGCCACTTCCATTGAGCTCCAGGAGTATACTAAGCTTTTTTTCAAGCAATAGTGCTTGACGCGGCCGTTCGTTGGTGTTTTCCATCGTGCTGCACGTTCGTCCAGTCGTACGCTAAAGATACCGGCAGCAACAGGACAGCCGCTGCAACACACAAGTCGTGAACTGTCTATTTGATTTGGTTGTCCAGATTGGATTGTCACAAACGATTGCCCGCGTTCGCGCTCTCAAAAATGACCTCCCTGCCATCATTTCTTTGACACATATTTGGATCGTTTCATTGCGTAGGTGCCCGATAACCTCATAGCTGATTCTGTCAGCTTCAGCAGACGACGTTCTACACTTCTAGGGTGAACTTATTAATTCAACCATTAAAAATTCGGCATTGCAACCATTTAAACATTGGTTTCCAGAAACCGGCGTTTGCTGAAATATTTTCCTAGTGTATAAAAATGTACGTGTATAACAGAAAAAGCTGAATACGTGTTAAAATGACTGCGTTGAGCATCTGCCTGTTCTCCACACTTTCCAGGAATTAACGCGGGGGTTTATAGGTGATGTAAAGCTGGTCCTACCTTCGTTTGTGCAGTGCGCCGCATCTGCTTTCCATTGGCTTTCGGTGTTGAAATTTGTACTGCTTGTCACACGCAGGGTGGCTGGGTAAGAAAACCCTTGCCTTTTTATAGAGAGGTGCAGGCTTGGTCTCTTGTTTCTTCCATGGCCCATATTTGGGAATGGTTTTACAAGTAGCCTTTGTGAGTTTTTCGGCTCAGGCAAGTAAGTGGTCCGTGGTGAGTAAACTTGCTGCTTCAATATATAGCTTGTTTGTGACTATAAACTTCAGCCTTGACAAATATTTCCAGCTGTCTGCATCTTTATGAGACGTTTATGGAGGTTTCAAGTACTATCCAGCTAATAGTGCGGCAGAAAAATCGTCGCTGTACGCACTAGCGAACTTGGCACGTGCATAACAAAAGGAACCACGTGAGTCACAAAATGAAGGACTCGACTTCATCGCAATTTTTTCTTGTTGGTGCGGCCATGTTCACGCAAGTGCCTTTTGCAGCAGGGAAAACTTAAGTGTACTGTTTTTATACGACAGATGCAAGGAAGCATGCCGATACGCTGAAATATGTTTTACGGGTGATTGTTGACAGGCCCTTTTCACCCAGTGTAAAACTCTAACAAGGATTTGTCACCTTAAGTTCTCTTTTATACTACCATTGGAGAACTTGCGAGTAGTAGAGCGCCCAACCGCACCGCAGTTTTTTCGAAGCTGTGAACCCACTTAGCCGCGCATTGCTGTTATCTCTTGTACCGTGTTTAAGCAGAACAGACCAGACGCGCCAAGCATGTGCTGGAGAACATGTCGCAAAACAATGGCGCGTACCGCGCTCATGTCGCTACTTTCAATAAAGAATGCCATTGGACCCCCCCCCCCGCTTCCAACTACTCAAAAGTACTACCCAGAAGCCAACATGGCATTAGTTGTGCAGCGCCGCATCAGCAGTGAATGAGGCATATCTAAGCGTGTAATTTTGTTCTAGTAAAGCGGCAACAGCAAGATCATGGATATTTGTAAGTGTTAGTTTATTTTGTATGGCCACCGCTTAGGTTTTGTTAAAACGCACAGGTAGCGCATAAATGCCGCAATATGCTTACGCGTAAGTGAATGATTTTCATAGTATGACAAGAAATGGCGGAATCATTGAACAGAAAGAAGGCACGGTCAACACAGCCCCATAATTAGGTTTTGTTAAAAGGATTAACTCTGCAAGAGACCTGATTAAAATACTTACGCCAAATTAAATAAAAACAGAAATGTCACCTTTATTGGTATAATTGCAACTAATCTTTTGTTTAAAAAAATATCTTTCCAGTTTTTATCTTGTCAAGCCGCTTATTCTAAATAGTGGAACTTAAAATTTTGATGCCAAATTTGCGCTCATTACCTCGTACTAATCTCACTCCCTAGAGAAGTTATGTTCGCGCTGTAATGCGGTTGCCGGTTGCATATATCCCTGGATTCTTCAAAAAATGTCAGTACAGTGCGGCACCGGTAGTGCTCCATGTTTCAGGTCTCTACACTTTTTTCGTCACAGGATTGACCTCGCCTTATAATAGCTTACTCGAACGCGGCCACCCTGCTACTTCTTAATGGCCGCCTGAGTTTTGCGTGCACAGTAGGGCACACGATCAGGAGGGGTGCCCTGATCCCCCTCGCTCTTTGCCCTATGGCCGGACACGACTTTATGGCACATGACAGCGTTGCCTTGCCAGCCATTGCTTCAAGGCTCAATCTGGTCAAGGCCAGATCAGGATTTCTGCGCATGAGATTATATTTTTCTTTAACCGCCTGGACGAGAACAGATACCGACCATATAAATGGTTTTTTTTTTTTCGGAAACGGGTTGACTGTCTGAATCCCGGCACACTACGGAAAACCCCGAGCGCTACGTTTGGGTCGTTGTTGCTGGGTCTCGTTGAAGACGTAATGTAGGCGAGCACAGTCCGTTGCTAGGCGTAGGCTTTACATGCCTCTAAAGTATGTGTCGTACCCGGCCAGCCAGCGCATAGGCATAGAGTAAACTTTCATTCCGACTCTTTATGAGATGAGAGATAACATTACTTCGTGTGTTTCAGCGCGTTGTTGTATGGGGCGAGGGGTGGACTCAGTACCCTAAGGAGAAGTTCAGGTCGACTGGATAGAATTTTTCCTGTTCTTTTTCTGGCCTGGCAAGACTGAGTCAATTGCTCGCGATCTGCTCCGTCTGAACTGCAGTCGTGGGTGAGGGGTTTGCTTGCATGCGTGAAAGATGTCAAATGTTCCACCGTCGCGCGGGGTGTGTGGGAACTGATTGATGACGATGAGTTCAGGGACAGGCTCTGCTCCGCAACATTCTGCTAGCTGCTCACTCGTTTCTGTATGATGCCCCTATTTTCCGACATACAAGGGTGCAACCACAGGCTTTCTATAGGTACGGTACTAAAATACCTACATATTTTCAGTACAGAAACCCTACTTTGGATAATATACGCTGATCTAGAACTGAGTTATTCAAACAATTGTGTATTCGGTAGTTCCGTGCCCGGCAAAACCAAACCTCGTCGTTCCCGCTGCCCACAGTTAACGGCAGCGGTGATTTTCGTAGACTTTCGTGATTTCGGGTGGCTTCGGGGCTGGACAGCCATGCGACGTATGACTGCCTTCAATAAATTGGTGTGGTTCGCTCTGACTCATGCTTGCTCTCTTTCTGTGTCGTGTTGCCACCCCATTGTGGTTCTTACTTAACTGAATGTTTCAGCTTAAGCTGAGTGCCCAAACTAAATCAAGAGGTCCATTTGATAGCTTTCTGTTTTATTCGGGAGCATTTGTTTTTTAACGGCAGTCAGGTGCAAGCTTGCAGACAAAACCGCTGCGCGCGAAACACCCCCTGTTGAGGCGCGCTACTAAATTTCCAATGCAGCAATTTCAGCATGAGATGTTTGCGCTGGACGCAGGCTTTCTTCCATCGTTCATCGATATGGCGTAATCAACATGGCTAATAACAACGCGCAGGCCTGTATAAGCAAATAAGAATGTACAACCCGTGTCTTTGCATGGACGGGAATAGTATATGTCGAGATGCAACGGTAGAAACTAGCTCATGCGGCTGATTATGCCTCGACGTAAGGCCCTAGTCTTGAATTTATGTGCGAGAACTGTTGTGGCTTTCATGTTGAGTTGCGCGCGAGAACTCTGGCTACTGAACATTGTGCCATATACATTACGGTAAAGAGCATTTGATGCAGTGCACTCTGTTTTTCGTTAACCAGTGTGCGTCTAATATTCTGTCTTTGAGGAGCACAGTGCATATATTGTGGATTCTCTCAACCTATGTAGTGGCGAAATACAGGGGGTCTTATCTATGATTACGCCTAATCAATTTTCTTTAGCGGGTATGTTATGACATCCCCTATTTTGATGCGTAACACGGCATAATACCGTTAGTGGGGACACGCTACTACAAGCCGGGCCACAAAGTCCTCCTCGGCTTATGAGGGCCACTGTCAGTCCGACATAACAAGTCGACGCTGCTGGAAAATGAAATGCGCGTTGCATAGCTGGTTTGGTTTGAGAGGCTTAACGGCCAAGGTTTGCGCTTTTTATTTGGACAGCTATCCTTCTCCATCAACATCTCCATTCCTCCTTTTTCTAATGAGTGCAGTTGCCTACACGCTTCACTGAATACTTCTTTGGTTTACCTATGCCTGTCAGGGTAGCTCCACTGTGTTCCGATGTTTTATACTTTTGAAGTTGGGTTCTTCAGATCTTCACGTTTTGGCTTTGCCAACTCAATGCCTTCAGCAGCCTTGCTGCTGTGATGACGGGATCTGCCACCGCCTCCATAAGTGAGCCTTGGGTTGCCTTTAACGTGTGGGTCTTTCTGATGTGCTTCTTGGTTATCTTGTGGGATTTGTCAGCCTTTATTGAGTTGTCTGTTGCGCATGGATCTTTTGTATTGTACAAATAATGAAATCGAGGCAGCTCATTAGATTACAACACCCGGCTTTTTATTGATCTTATAATTCCTCATCGTCGTTGGAGGTAACGACACTGTCTGTTTCTTGCCTATTCCAGTGTCGTGAAAGCTGTTGAAAATTCCTCTGTGCCAGCGGACGAAACTGGCACATCCTCTGTACCAATTAATCCATCCGTTAATGAGGCAACCAGTAGAGCAGCCTACGGGATCGTGAGGAGCTTTTTTCAAAGGCGTGACGAAACAGCATTTTTGTTGAGACTGTTATTGCTTTGCAATGTCTTTTCATTGCTTTTTGCTAGGCCAATCTGTTTGTGCGTGGCCGTTTTTATAATGTCATTGTTTGAATGCTGTTGGAAGTGCGTAGACATTCGGTCAATTATAAATGTGTTCAACAGGATGGAAGCTTCACAATCATCCGCACTCTGTGATTCATCCAGGACGACAAGCTCTTGGAACTCGCATTCCAGTTACTTTAAATTTGGTGGTTTTAAATTAGGTTTTCTTCAGAAAAAAAAACAGCTTACTGATTGATGGTGTCTCGAACTTTATTTGTGAATTAATGTCGCCAGTGTCCCCGGTGGCGTCGTTGCGGAATAAGCTTCGACGTTGGCAAAAAGAGCCTCCATGTGGATGATCGGCGTCGTTAAGGTTTTTGGGTCGTCGAGAAAAGTCATTATAAAAGAAAACCCGAAGCTGTTTCTTCCCCTGTCCCCGTAGGCGTTCGGCAAAAATAGGTAGCCTGTGGGGGGCGTCTGATCAAGTAACCTGCCTTTCGCGTCCTCAATTCTACCTAGGCTCTTCTTAATTGCCGCTGTCAGACAGTGGTACGGGTAACAGATCAGTCCAATGGCCGTCACACTACTCGTGTCATCATTGTTGTTGGTCTGCACTCAGTTCGAGTGTGTATTTTTTTTCTGCTGTTCATGGCACCATTTTGATAGAAAGCGAGTTGCGGGTGCCGGGGCATCATTTATTTTTTATTACGCCGGTGGAAAGGTTGCACGATAATAGTGAGAGTAGGAGGTAGCAGGCAATAGCCTCCACTTCTCTGTCAAATATTTTTAATAATCAGAAATTAGTTATTCCACTTTCCTTTGAAAGAAATACATATGCCTATTCTGGGGACTATGCTGTTTAACAGTTCGCCAGCAGCTACACAAGATGTCGGGGCTGGATTCTTAGTGGACAAAAATGTTTCTTCAAATTAAAGTACTACATTTGGCCGGAGTTGCGGATAAGGATTTCAGGAACGTTCCCTTCAATATAGGTCCTGAAACAATATTGCTGATCGCTTACACCGCTGATGGCTATCGGTTGTGCTTTTCGGTTTGGGGTTGTGCGTACTGAGCGCGAGAAAAAGTTGGAAGATGAAAAAATGAATATGTTCACCTCAGGTACTAGGATCTTCTGATGCAATGAATTTATGTCGTGAACCTCGACATAATCTAATACATGTGCGTATGGGCTCATGTGTATTGTTCTACGATACCCCGTTGATCTTGCCTTCATGTTCCGAGGCATAGTAGTACGTTACTAGAATGAGTGGGAACTTGGGCAAGTGCGATGCGGCCGTTTAAAAAGTGGGCGTTGTTATGAGTAAGTAACCGACGGATAGGTCTCCCCAAAACTTACATCACTTTTCCTTCGGGAAAAAAATATAGCTCGTGCGGACGTGTAGTCTGGCAATCAACAGACTCTTGGGTTATCGCCCTTGGAAAAAAGGTGAATTGCATGTCAGGTGAACAGGTGTCTTCGGACACAGTAAATGTGCGAGCAAGAAAGTGCTCTGCGAGTCAATACTCCTAACAAATTCCGCAAAGGGCTTATCAATTCTTCGACGGATCTCAATGGTGTGGATGTGTTGCGTGTTCACGTTGCAGACAACGAGGGAGGGGTTTTTAGGTTTGACCGCGGAGGTATTCATAATAATCAATATTTAAAAACCTATCCCGTCGTCATAATCATGTATATGCATAGGCATATGCCCACAGCGATTCATTCTAAAATATTAAGGATAAGGTTGAAGCTTCATTCGTTTAACTACGAGGAGAACGATAGAAGCATTCTATCGCATCTGTGCATGGTTCAGTAGCGACTCCTTGTTGGTCATTGTGGGCATATCTAGGGCCGAGATTTTGTTAATATCTATGAACATTCAGCTATCTGACACTACCTCTTCCATAGTCACTCGGTAAATTGCACAAATATTATTTTGAGCACTTGGATTTGAAATGCCGAACAAACAGCTAGCCTATAAGGATCACCGTAGTGGATGCGGCTGATTGATCGGGACCACCTGGCACTCTTTACCCTGCACCCAAATCTCAGCAGACGACGTTTGCGTGTTGGCCTCCACCAGGAAATCAGCTACGGTGTCTCAGATCGAACCCACGTGGCCTCGGCTCCAAGCACTTCCTTCTCGAGCTTCTTACCCATTGGTTTTCTGCACATACTACATATGTTCGAACTTCCGTGTTTCACTTTTGCACGGTATTTTTGAAAAGCTTGAATATCATCTGAAACCCCCTAAGAACCCTGGACATTTTCCAGCCGTTTCTTTGAATCCTCGATGGCATGAGCAATCTTGACTCCTATATTTTACAAAAATATACACGCGAAATCCTAATTGACAAACTTGAAGTGTAGTCGCAGTTGCCTGAACTGTAGTCAATAGCACTGGTTGATATGGCTAGTCTATCAGCAAAAGTTATGAGCCAAGGTTTTTGGTCAATGTACAAAGTTAACCAATATTTTTAGGCAGTGTGTATTACCCCGGCAAGCGTGAGAATTACCGTCAAACATTTCTCACGGCAGTCACCTTTTATTGGCTAACCACGCTACGCGAAGATTTGTGGGATAAATACTCCATAAAAAGCCGTATTTGCAGCTGCCCCTGTAGCGGTATCGAGCACTACTTGGTTTTAAACGATAAGGCTCAGGTTCGAGTTGAGACATCGCGATGTTTTTTTTTTTGCTTTCAGAATTTCTCTGTAATCTTCATTTTGTTCATACCGTTTTTACTAATGGTTTTACTCTATCAGGAGGTCGACGTACAGGACTTCCAGAATGGGTTGAAATACGGGTAATATTGGTTTTGTTGTGTGGTGTTGAGCTGAATTATATTCGGTTTGTTGCAGTTGGGATAGATTGGGGTAAGATATGACCTGCTCGCTTAGGTTACTCTAGGTTTAGTAAGATTATGTTCTGTTGGGGTACGTTGGGACGTAATATATTTCAGCAAATTTTAGGCCAACCAGCTTTTATGGAAACTGCCGTGAGAATTTTGCGGAGGTAATTCTCACGGCTGCTGTGGGATTAGATGCAGCGTATTTTTCATTCAACATTAGCATTGAGCAGTTGGGCATACTGTCTCACCAAAGCAGGTTCAGTGCTCTAATTTTTGAAATCACCGATTTATAAACAGGTCATAAAGTTCATCGTTCGTGAAATGTTTCTGTCATCCGCATTTTTCAAGGAACCTGGGTAAATTAAACCCATCCAAATGGCGAGGCAAATGGTTAACATGCCACATCATAAGTAAACTGCTAAGCCTTCGTAAAACAATTTACCTCTGTAAGTTGATTATCTACATACGCCATTTCACCCATTTTCTAAAAAGGTGGCCGGTAAACTTGTAGGTATGACTAAGCAACTTCTGGAATATGTAGGCCATGTTCGCACGCTTTCAGGTGATTTGTATTAATTTACCCCAAAGGTGCGTTAACGGCCTTTTCCCATTGCAGCATTTTGAGTAATATCATAAAAGGGGTGAGGATATGCCTTTTGTAAAATTTATCACGGCGAGCAAGACGCGTGGTGAGAAAGAGTTCGTACTTACTGTGGAAGAGGTGAAAATAAAAGTTTAGTTCACAAGGCGTCTGTTGAAAGCACGTAAAGTTCTCTTATCATTTTCGGTAAAACGAAGAAATGCTGCAGAATAATCCCGACATGATTCATGCGGTAATCCTCAAAAACGGTTTTCTTATATAAAGTAAACCTCCACGCAATGAAAATCAGAACTTCGCCAATTGCTTATGTTCCAGGTTTCTTTTGGATCATATACAGAGTAGAATTGATGTTGGGGTGCAAATAAGAAATCTCACAGCAATAAAAAAAGTAGGTGGTGACGTTGGGCTCAGAACCACGTCGGGGGCAGTACTACTATACCATTCGACGTAGCTCAGCGGCTAAAACGCTGTGCTGCTGACTACAGGTTCAATACGAGCCGTGGGAGATTTTCTGGTGGAGCCGAAGAACGAAAACGATTATCTCTTGATATTTCAACAGGTAAAATATGTCCGGGCGGATTGATTTACGCGTATTTTTCTATTAAGGTACATCTGATCACCTCAGTATTACAAGCGCCAAAACATTAAATTTTTTTTGCTAGTGAAAAAAGGTTAGAAATCTGAATTTGGAAGTTTCAAAATTTTACACATGTAAAAAAATCGAAAGCCCTTGCCTACGATGCACCTCATGGCACAGATAATGCTTCAGCGCATAAAGCCCCAGAATTTCAAATTTAGAACTCCCGTTTAATAAATATCTAGAACGCACAAAATTACATTAGCATTACGTGGTCGGTCGAGCAATATGTATTTCCATGTAGGTTTTTTCAATGTGGTAATGTATAAATTATAAAAAATAGGTATCCGTATCCTATGAAAGGCGTAATTCTTAAATTCACATTAAAAATTGGTCAAATACATGATGTGAGATGTTGGGCGTAACCCTCCCTGTATAGTTCTACACAAACGTAACACAAATGCCACCATTGCCGCGATGTGATGGTGATAATGTTTGAATACCGCGTCGATAAGCTTGCGGTGGCTGGTGCTGGAGATATGTGGTGCGGAGAACGCTTCCAATACTTTGCCTGTGGCTGGTCATTCCGTAGAAACCATGCTCATTATGCTACCGTTTCTATTTTGCTCGCAAGTGTGTTCTCGCGCGGCCCAACATATCGTTAATGGTTTTATTGTGGTAACTTGAATTTCCGCACCATACTGCTACAACTGGCACACCTTAATAGTTTCTTCCGGAGGCTGCCCGTCTAACGAAATTAGGGTCTAGTCAATTCCCGACCACCTGCTAGCTGCACTTTCCACGCTCTAATGTGACCGTCCTTTCCTAGGTACACCTCGTTGACTTTGCCTAGTCTCCAGAACATGACAGGGGTTTTTTTCCTCTCTGACAACAACTACATCACCTACCTTGACACTGCTAGCAGGGTGCACCGTTCGGCTGTGAGCACTTCTTAAAGCCAGTAGATAATCTTTCTGCCAACGTTTCCAGAAGTCATTGACCTTTCGCTGCTTGTGCTTCCACAACCTCGAAGTTTCGCTGCAGCTAACAAACGTAGGAGAGTCGTTCGTCTGAGAAAGGGTGACAATTCGCCCTACCTCATAAAAATGTGAAGGTGTAAGCACTTCCTTGTCCGCAGGATCAGAGGAAAGGTACGTTAAAGGTCTGGAATTCACCACCGCTTCTACTTCAGAAAGGATGGTAGTGAGCTGCTCAAAGCTGAAGCTGTTCTTTCCTAATGTTTTTCTCAAACAGTTCTTAACAGTGCGAATCAGGCGTTCCCAAAATCCACCCCACCATGGTGCACGCTCAGCTATGAACTTCCACGTAATGCGGTTTGTGGTACAGAAGTTTTGCATCTGCACATCACGCAACACTCCGTATAGCACTTTCAGATCCCGACTGGCTGCGTGGAAGGTCAAGGCGTTATCAGAATAAATTACACTTGGTAGACCACGACGCGAAACAAATCTCCGGAAAGACATCAAAAATGCGCTCACAGCCATGTCACTACAAAGCTCTAAATGTACCGCCCGCACTGCCGCCCACGTAAACAGGACGATGTACGCTTTTACTCTGCTGCTTCCTCGGACAAACACTGGACCTGCGAAGTCAACACCGATGACCTGAAATGGGTGGGCTCTGTTGACTCGGTCACTCGGCAGTGGTGCGACCGGAGCTGTAGCAGGTTGCAGCTTCAAACGCGCACACACTTTGCAGCGTCCGAGAACTCTTTTCACGCATTGTCGACCTCGAACCACCCAGAACCTCTCGCGTATTTCAGCGATACAGTCACTGACTCCACTGTGAAGAAGTCGCCTGTGCGTGTTATCAACAATCAGGTGAGTAGCACGGTGATTTCCTGGTAGCAGTATCGGGCATCTAACTTCTTCTGAGGTCGCGGCATTACGTAGGCGGGTTCTGATTCGCAGTACGCCATTGTTGTCCACAAAAGGATGGAGGTCGCGAACGGCGGATGTCTTGTCGATGGGCTTGCCAGCGGACAACGCAGCAAGCTCGTTGCCAAATACTGCACTTTGAGCAATCCTAAACCACGTATTTTCGCTCTCTTTCATCTCTTCAACAGTGAGAGCTCCTTCTGTCTGACGGTTGGCCTGGTCGCGGCAATTGTGCACGAATCTTCTGATCCAGGCGGTAATCCTCACCACTCGTGTGCAGTGGCTTTGCTTATTCAGGTCAAAAAGAGGCTCCTGCGGCGGTGCAGACTGACATGCCAAAACAGCTACCTCATCTCGGTTCCTCGCTTCAGAAAGAGCGTCCGTTATTTCTGTTCGGTCTTCGGATGAGTCATTTTCTTTTGACCATGCTTCTTGCGGGCCAGACAGCCAGTCTGGGCCATGCCACCAAAGACGGCTGACTGTCAAGTTGTGGGCAGAAATTCCTCTTGTCACTAGGTCAGCCGGCTTTGTTTTCCCCGAACAGTGTCTCCAGTCGGCCGGATCCGTTAGACCTTGTATCTCAACGACACGATTGCAAACAAATGGTTTCCATTTAGTTGCCGCAGATCGCACCCAACTCAAGCAAATTCGGGAATCCGTCCAACAGAAATAATTGACTCCATTAAAGGGTAATCTAAAGGTCCCTGGTTCGTTCCCGGGTTTCAGCAACAGTGATACGAGTCGGGAAAACCGATCTTCAGGGTTTATTCGCGCGTCGAAGAGAGCGACGCAAGGCCGTGCACGGTCGTTCAAGCGCAGCGTTCCGAAAACAATCACGAGCCAACGTGCCCGCACGCATCGCCAGGCGCGTGAACACGCCACTTTGTTGTCGGCGTCTCTCTCATCTTCATTACTGTTCATGTTGGCGGTAAATTATAAATCCGCAACAGAGGGTAATTAGCATTCTGCTGCTTCTGAGACAACGGTTATAGGAAAACTTCATGCAGAAGTAAAAATGAGGTACTCTTACTGTAAAATCATTATTATGCTGGAGAGTGGTGCACCATGGTGCTGGGGCGGTTGCAAGCATATATTGACGTTCAACGTTCAAAAAGATTAGAAGAGCCTCTTTAACGAGCGTAAATTCTACGAGGACATCGGGCACTCTCGAAGGACGCAAGGCAATGTGTGTGTCAGCTGTTTGGAGCTATAAGTGAGCATACTGAAAGCACTAGACGGATTTAGTTGGGCATGCGCTACCGCGGACAATAAACCCTGGAAATTCAGGTTGGAATGGCGCATGCGCATTACGCCACGCATTCGCCGCAACGATGCATTTCTATGCACGGAACCGCTTCGGGCGTGCGTATTCGGGGGTGTTTGGGCGACGCTTCAGCTGCTCTCGCAAGATCTTGATTCGGCGAGAGGGCAGGTTCTGAAATGACAACTTCTCCGGTTGCAAGAGGGGAGGTTGCCGGTGCTGCGACCTAAAACTGGGACCGTCGCGTGTTTTTCTCGGCAGGGGACGACGTCTTATTTCTAAAAGGCATACCCTTCGGCCAGAAATGAACCACCAAGGGCATGTCAACCCCAGTGGCTCTGAAAGCAGGTGACGGTGTTCGCGTGCGTGTTGCGGTGGTGGAATGCGGGCAGTCTTTGTACGGAGGCCTCCGTTTCGGGGCATTCAATATTCCCACAGCCGCCACCGTCGTAACCTCGGGTGCGAACCAAAAAGCTGCGATACCTGTGTGAAACATGAAGGGTTTGTAGTTGGACTCCGTAAACAAACCCTAGTAAAATGTACCACTCTAAACATGGTCACGCGTAGTAAGCGTGAAAAACGCTGCTAGGTGCCGCAAACTTCTTTTTGAGCTCCACGTGACTCAAAATACGCGTTGTTCTCTACCTTCCGAGCGTGAAATGGGTCGAGAAAACCCACAATCGCTTTCTTTTACTCGTGATGCAGGATTGTATGCGTTTGAACCGGAAAAATCACGCTTAAGGAAACCCCGCGCCGGCGATCGTGCCTCTCTTCATCACGCATGTACATACCGGGATACATATACCCAATGGTGTTGTGGGACAGGTTGCTGCATGCAGGTGTGACTCACGCTTCCTCTGTTTCTTTTTTCTTTTTTTTAACGCGAATGCATTGAAAGGTGGCGGCTGGGGGCGCTCGCTTCAGTGATTTTGGCGGGAAAACGTAGTTAGAGCCGTTGGAGGCATCGGCCCAAGCAGGCGCTTTGTGCGTCGTGTCTGCCTGCCATTCGAGTGCGTGCTGTGCGCAGTGCTCGCTTTCTTGTGGTAAAGAGTGGCGAAGAAGGAACAACGTGATGAGAAACTTGACATTGACTGGCCCATGTGGTGTGCCGCGTGGTAGATGCGGGCTAACACCGACTGTCGACTGCCGGGAATTCTCGGGAGACACGGCGAACTCCACTTTTCTTTCCGAGTGGCGTTGTTACAGTGGGCAGTCAGCTGTCATCCACGGTAACTGGTAACATCCAGGTAAGCAAATTATTTAGTGACATCGTTACTCATTATGTATTTTAGAAATATTTTCAGAATAATCACATTTTTATTGTATTGTGTAGGTCTTCCTATTGACCTCGAAACTTCGCAAAGTGCCCGCCCTAGGTGTCTTTGAAGCTTCTGTTTGACACGGGTCACGTGGTCGGCCGGAAAATATGACCATAAATAAGGAACGAATGCATTTCTTGTTGTCGTGGCTGTAAGTCGTTTCCATCTTTTGCCGTCCGGTTTCCACCAGCCTCGGCGCCTCGCGCTAGGCACCTTTGGCTCCCTGGAGGTACATTTCGCGGCCGCGCTCGCGGTTCTCCTCGGTTGCCGTTCTCGGGCGAGGAGGCGCGACACCTCCGGTGAAAAAGCCGCCTGCTCTCTCCGTCGCCCGCCGAGCACCCAGAAAACGATGAAAAATGTTGTATACCGCCATTCACACAGTCGACGTGCACATTAGGAAGCGTTGAAAATTGTGTACCGTTCTACAGAGACGTGCGTATTTATGCTGCACATCGAGGCAGCAGTTTGTGTGTTTTATCACAGTTCGAACACAACAATCTATAGGGTGTTCCAGCGATCATGCACCAAGACATTTAAAAAGATTTGTAACGGTGTAGTGCGAAGAAAACCTAGTGTATCATGTTTTCAGTGCAGTGGAGTAGCGGCCTGTAATTTCTGCCTTAATGATATTTAATTAGCCGATTGTAATTATTTTTAAAGCTTGAGTTGTACTGTCCCAATCACTAAAGTGTCAATTGGGCACTTGTAGGTACCAACGATAGACATCTGACTGCGGTATTTTAACGGACAAGCTTATTGCGTACTAATTTATTCTGACTGATACGGAAAGCCTGCGAAATAGAAAAAAATAACACGTGTCTGTGCTTTAACCCCCATCATAAAGCAGTGCCCTCGAACAGGCTCCCTCTGAGTAAGCCGGAATGCAATAAACAAGAGAAAGAAAGAAGAAATCGCGGCCGAGTTTGTGCCTTCTGCCACATGCACCCGCCAAAACTTGCTGTTCCTGCTCTTTTCATGTATGTCATCATCAAGGTGATGCGCTGCCTCTTTGGGCGTCTGACAGTCAAAGCAGTTATTTCAAACAGCTTATTTGAAAGCGGTGGTTTACGACGCGGGCGGGCCGCAACTCTACTGTACTGGAAACTATATGCACTAAGTTTCCTTCGAGTTACGCCGTTGCTGTTTTTAAAAATCTTAGTGCATGATAGCGGGGACATGCTGTATAACAGTTATATTGAAGCAGCTTTTTATCTTTTCCAGGCTTCACCCGTGGAAATAGTTTGCCGGTGCAGTGCATGACGCGACCAACAAGCAGCTTGTACGCTGGAGAACCCAGAGATATCGTAAAGTTGCAACTCGACACGTCGCTGAAAAAGCTTTGGTGTTGTGTCTGTGTGCGTATTACATGAAGGAAGTTACGTATCCGTCTGCTTTTAGGCAGTTGCAAAGATTCCTTCACGTAGCAATTACATATGATGGCATCGAGAAATTCCATGGGCGCTCGAAATGGCACGTAATTTGCTGATGTAATTACACTTCGTCTCAGTTAAGGTCATTCCAACACTCACGCGCTGCTTTAAAGCGGCATGAATGTTCATCTGAAGCCTATTTTATAGTTCTTGTCTTTATTTCTCGGATTTCTCTGTATGGAACCATTCTTGTAGGTTATTATGAATAAAGAAGTTTCGGCCAAATTTAAAATGTGTTCAAATTTCTTTTTTCTGTTGTCCCTCAGCTTTGATTCAAAATCTCGACCTTCGCAGCAATTCTCACAAACTTTTTCACTTAATTTTGTTTACCTACGTATAGATAATGACGCTGAAAGGATGCACATCAGAAGCTTAACGGTAAGGATTAGTTTGTTACACTTGTTCAAGATGCTTTATGAACGTTTGTCTTCCACCTCCTTCAACGGCGCTTAGGCTTATAAACCGAAATTCAGAGGCAATCCGTAACCCTTATTCAGTTAACACTACTAAGTATGTGGCCTAGTGTAACAAAGAATAAACGCCGCAATCGCAATGCTAGTCTTGTCGATCCGTGACTGACGACCTTTTTATCGCTTAGTGACAGTGAAAAGAAGATTTGTACTTAACCGAGGCCGCATTCTCCATGTGTGTATAATACGCCTCTCCGACCATCACAAATCTTTTAAAAAGAAAGCTAAAAAATATAACGTTTCCTCTGCCGTATTTATGGCTTTGGTGGGTGCTCCAAGCTACACAGCCCATAAATAAGGCACAACAAATATTATCTTCTTTCACCTTATATTTGAACAATTCCTGGCGGTCAGAGATGTTATTGTTCCAAAGATAGACACTTCAGAATTGTGCCGAAACGGAACAGGCTAAACTAAGTGCATTGCAAGAAGCTAAGGGATAGCGTCAAAGCAGCGTAGAACATCTAGATCTCCCAGCTTAAAGCGCAGGTGCTAACCTCGTGTGACGCCGATTCATAACATAAGACAGGAGGCATCTCTAAACGATTTCAATTGCAGGAAGATCCAAAGTAGAGTGAAATAATTGAAGACGTCTGTATGCCAGTTTACTTACAAAAAGAGAAGAGTGTTTCCAGAGTTGGAAACTGACAAACATGCAGTAGCGCACCATGTAGTGACCTCGGTATGTGAACCAGTCATGCCGCTTTTACACGGGACACGACGCTGCACCAGGGGCTGGCGGAGAGTGTATAGGAAAGTGCCTCCCATGTTCCGAAAACAAAGACATTCCTAATCACTGTTCCCATTGGGAGAAATGGGGCGCTCAAACGCATATTTGTCGAGGTCTCCTGCATCGGATCACAAATGGAGGCAGTGCTTCCGGCAGTGTTAGTGCCACAATGTAGGTGGGACACTACAAGATAGACATTTTTTCTACCCAATTAACCTTAGGTCCAGTATTGTAAAATATAGAAGGAAATGCCTCTGGAGAAAGCTTAGGCTGCAAAGCCATAATAAAGCCAACCTGGTAAACCTGTGCAACCTTAGCTCTAAAGAGCCCCTATCAACGCTCCTGGCAAAACTGTCAAGATTTACCAGTCACCAACATAATGCTTACAGTCGTGTAGTCATCTGTTTTTCTTAAGTACACCATCTACAAAGGCGACCACAAAAACCAAAAACCAGCGTGACATCACTTTTGCGAGTTGAGATGGTGCTCTACAAAGCCGGAAGAGTCAATACCTATAAGTGGTAGTGCAGAAAATGTTTCATGGCAAGCCGTGAAGAAAGTGTAACAGGAAGTACACGTAATAAATAGCGATAATCAGGAAAAATAACGAATGATGACGTTTACAAGAAAAAACATTTTGACCACTGATATTTATTTGTACCTTAGTTAACAACACTTCTGGCGGTTGCAAAAACATTTGGGAATGTTGGACATTTCCTCTCAAACAGTTGTGTATATTTATTGTCCGCACAAACTATGTATGTATATTGAGCAGTGGGCCTGACCAATTCCTATTGCTTTCCCGGCATGGAAAGTGCGTGTCGTTTTAGGTCAACCACATTATTAAAGGGGGGTAAGTAAATTTATTAAAGTTTGGGGGTAAGGTGCAAGAAGCCGAAAAGAAAGCAAAGCAAAAAATACCTACCGCTAGGAGTTGGTGCATTTCACTAAACAAGGCACTGCAATCATCGACATTGGGAACAACAACGCGGTATCCAAACTAAGCTAAGAGGGGGAATAGATAAAGACGAAGAATCCGGCTAGGGCGATAGACTGCCTGGCAGCCTCGATGCTTGAGGTGAGTCCCAGGGTTCCTGAAGCCCATCTTCAGGACGGCGAAGGCCCTGAAGCTCTGCAACGTCGCTGCGGCACAGTTTCGCCGTGGCTATATCTCCAGGGCCCCTGTATTTACACTCACAGTGCCACCGCATGTTGTCTGCCTGGCTCTCGCTTCATCCAAACCTGCAGCCCTCATCTGTGGCTGTTACTTCCGGACACCCTGTGAAGCTAGCACCGTGAAGCTGCTCAAAAAAGTTCCCGTGCGTCCACCACGTGTGACTCTTTCACGTCGTTACAGCCTTGTCATATTTCTCCTTCCCGTAGGAATATTAGTCACTCTAACGCTCCTTTCCGTCGACCTCTCGCTTGTATACTGTACCTGTGCAGGTTAGCCTATAACATTAACCATTACTCCTATGTTCAGTCCTACGTAACTGTTCAATATCGTTCAATGTCAAAGTTACGTCGCAATCTTTTTCTCCTAGGTTCAACTATGTTGACATGAGATCTCCCGAAAACGTGGAAGCAGCCTCTCCTCCAAAATCGATCGCAAAATCTTTCGCTGTCTCTGACAGCCCCGAGGTAACGCGGGCCGCCACAGGAATGCTACCTACCAGCCCAGAGTACCATGGAAGACAGAAAGTCAAACAAAGTCACTGAAGTCAGGTTTTGTTATAAAACATCTGTCATTTTCAGAGATCACTCTTTTTTGCTTCTAGTAGGCTAGCACGGGCACCTCCTTCGCCCTTGTCCTCTGATCTGTGTGCGCTGGCCGAATAGTTGGTACCTGCTTGGCCAGGCAGTAATGGATGCCCCCAATGGTCGGGCTTTTGGTGTCGTTACGGCTGCGTGGTGACCAGTGCCCTGCGATCAGCGCAAAATAAACCACGTGATTTCTTCCGCACTTCTCACAATGCAGTGGGTTCCTCCAGGACCAACCCTATACATTCTGTCCTCTTTACCTAAGCCTACTTACTGTGCACTTGTAGGGAACGCCCAGACTCTCCCGAGACAATAAGTGTATAAAAATATTTCGGGAGGGTCGTTAAGTCATTGTGTCTTGTAAATTTGTTAAAAAGCATGCAGCCCAACAATCTTTATCTGCGGAAATTCACCTGTGTCTGATACTAATGAAATGAGATACGTATAAAGCAACAAAATAGGCCTCGCTGCTTGCATGGCAGCTGCGGAAAGTTACTTTCATATAGGCATTGTTTTGAGAATAATAATAATTTTCCCTGCACCTAGTAATCCTTTTTATTAGATAACTACTTTACTTATTTTTATGTGTTCATCACTTTGTTTTTCGTTCAGCAGTTTTCTTCGATAAGCTACTCTAGAATTAACTGTTTACGTCTCCGACAGATCATCCCTGTGCACTATGAGCCTAAAACGTCAAGCGCAGGTACCTTGAAAATTAGCCGGAAGGCAGTGGGGCCAGCCATATGTGGAAACACGGAAGGGACTACGTACAAACGTTTTACAGCACTAAACTAAAACCCTTTAGTAAATTTTCTAAAGCAAAAACCTAATATACAAATGAACGAAATGGCAACGATCGCTGCATACGCGACCACTAATTGCTAGAACTGTATCGTCAGCATTATTAGCGGTAAAGATAGCAGAGTTCTTTTGTTTGGACTACTCTTTGTGACTCACTGTAGGATAGTCATGAATAAATAAATACTTTGCTTATTACCGGTGAGACCATTGGTCTTACACGGTGTCGACTCAATGCAAGATAATCGGGATTTCATTAGCTCGATGCAGTGGTGTATGTAATTCTACATAGGGTGCACGTTACTGGTTTCGATGTACACATTTATTATTACATAAGTAAGAACGAAAGTTTACCAGTAAAACACCAAGCTTTACACGTATTCGGACCGTACATATAAAAATAAATAAAATCTAATCAAAACAAAGTTCTTTCTAATTTTTACATGCTTAGGGTGCAGTACAGAATGCAATGCTTTTTGCAAACCGCAATGACATATTTCTTTTTATGTAAAGAATAAGTGGTCATTTTTACAGTTTATAACCTACCAATCAGAATAAACTGTAGGTTTGCGCACACATTATTTTGTGTTAATTCGCCATTTAAATAAAAGAAATGTGACAGTAATACCATATTGCTTTATTCACAAAAGCAGGGCACTAGAGGGCACTGTATTTTGGTAGATACATATTCGAATGTTTCATTGAAGAAGGTACTCTACTTACTGTAGTTGTAAAAAAATACTAGACGTGCCAGCTGAAATTTGTGCGACACCATGCACAAACATCTAGAATCGGTATTGGGCTACTCGCAGTTTCCTTGGTAATCAATGAGAAAAACGTATACGGAATGCTCACCGAGCGTGTTACAGAATGTACAAAAAAATAATTTAGGATCAACTCGCACTGAGAACTACGCAATATCTGGCAGCGTGGCCAAAGTGAATTACACGTTTAATTTACGGAAGGGAATATAATTTTTGTATAACATTTAAATCTTGTGGACAATAATTAAAAATAGCACACGGAAACAAAAATAGCCGAAACAAAAATAAAAGTTCATTTCTACAGCCAATAAAAGTACTCCACATGATTGTTTGACGCGATAGAAAATGTGGATCACGTACTTAAAGGAGTTACCAAAGCATATTTACACCTTCAGTCCTCAGCAGCTGCAGAGCACCCTACCAAGGTGACCGTCAGGCCCGCGGTACGTCAGAGGTTGCTAAGATTTTTAGGGTGCACACAGGCTGCCGTTTTGAATTGACCCCGGCAATGTTAAACGCACGAACCCTGTCTAGCGAGGAAGCTTAGCTGTACAACTAGAGGAGCTCTCCCACAGTGGATGGAATATCATCATTTTAAGTAAAGTTGGTAGAACAGGAGAGGGCTTCATAAAGTTTACTAGTGGGCGTATTTTGCGTTCCAGAGTATTGCAAAAGAACGAAGAACACGGGGTTGTATTCGTAATACATAGAGAAATAACAGGTTACATGAAAGAATTCTTCAGCTTTAACAATAGTGTCGCAGCCATAGTCATCAAGCTAAACAAGCGTTACAGGTTAACGAGGGTACAGGCCTATGCGCCAACTTTGCTGCGATGATAAACCAGTAGACATTTTTTACGATAAGCAAGAATCAGTCAAGATGGGAAACTAACACAAAAGACGTTAAGAAGGAAACGAAAAAAAAGTCAAAGGAAACTGAAACAGAAAATAGAGCCAAGGAGACACACTGCTGGAATTTGCTGACGTAAATACCGTGCTGACAAGCAACACAGTCTTTTATAAAAAAAGAAAATATACAAAGAGAAGTTGTGGTGACACATAAAAAACAGAATTCACTACATTTTAAGTGCAACCCATATAGGGTGCATAACATGGAGATTCTGCACTAGATTTGGAACACTGACCAGGAGGTGGTTAGATGAAAAGTAAGAGTGAATATCAAAACAGAGAAAAGGAAACTCGTGAAAAGTAACAAACCCAGCATGGAGTAAGTGAGAGCCAGGATTGAGGAGCTTTAAGTAACGTTGTAATCAAAATTGGCTTGTTTAAAAAAGAGCGAGGATACTGTAGCCAGTCTAACAATGGCAATAACAGAATCCGCATTAGCTTGAGCCCAAGCGGCATGTTAAAAACGAACTCGTAAACTCAATAAAGAAAACGATTGAAAAAAATCGCGAAACATAAGTACATGAAAGTGTGAAGTGCGGTGGAGCAAGTTGAAGTAGCAAATCTGTATAAATGTGTTAAGAAAAGTTAAACAAATCACGTCTAGACATATACAATGACAGTGGTCGAGGAAACATTGCAAATATGAGGACGCTTGAAGGAAAGTGAAAAAAAAACTAACCTTCGACAAAACAATCAGGGTAACATTACGCACAACATGGATGTGACAATAAATTTTGGAGTACCATTCACCAGACTGTATGCCAGCAACGTTGTTCAGGGGAGAATACTGAGAGTACACTTGCGGAGTCCTTGTAGTAACTAAAGTTGAAGTAGGAAAGGGCTCTTAAGAGCAAGAAAAGGGGTCACAGAAGCACGTGACGACGGCATAACCGTCTGATCTTTAAAATATGTACGGTTTTTGTACAGGAAAAGCTTACAGCCCCACTTTTCCGAATGCTTAGGGACTCGAAAAGACCCCATACACTCAAACCAACCCCATGGAAAGTCACGGAAATGGCGATGACAGGAAGCTTAAGATTTAAAGCCCCATCACCCTACGCTCCATTCCGTACAACGTGTTTACCAAAGGTACAGTTAGCTGTGTATGTGACAGCCGGAAGTCCTAACAACCCAGAGAGCAGGTATCGTTTAGAAAAGGGTACTCAACCATGGGACATATCCAAGTTGTCAATCAAGTTATAGAAAAATTCGCAATCTAAACTAAACCTTTTACATGGCCTTTCTACGTTATGACACAGTAGACTGTACCGCTGAGCTAAAAGCAATAATGAACCAGGAAATTGAAGATACTCGAATAAGACATCTAGGCCATATAAATAAGGGTTGCACGGGCAGGATAATACTTACAAAGAACATCGATAAATTCCCGATCCGAAAGGGAGTAAAAGAGGAAGATGCCATTTCGTCGAAACTGTTCACAGAGTGTCTGGAGAAAGCTTGACTGGGAAAGCACACGATTAGGAGTAAACATAAAATCCTTGAATCATTTGAGGTTTGCAGACGACATGGTCTTGCAGAATGAAACTGCAGAACAAATGCAATGAAATGCCTTAGGAAGTCCAACCAGAAAGCATGGCCATGCACCTAAATAAGAATTTAGCTAACGTAATGAGGAATATGCAAGCCGAAAGCACCATTTTAGCTTAGAAGGCGAAACGCTGGGTGAAGTAGAAGAATATAAGTACCTTATACCAATGGTCAGTGCTGACCGCAACCACAAGAGAAAATTAGGGTGTTAGCTCACAGCACTCCCAAAAATTGCAAACGAACAACCTGTATTGCTCAAAGAAATACATACAACCAGTCGGTAATGGCGGTGATAAAATACACAACTGAAACTGGGCGCCTTGCTTCATGACTGGAAAGAAAACATTGATCGACTCAACGGGCCATAGAACGAATAATGATAGCAGTAACACTCTGCGAGACACCGCACTGGGCACCTTGAGTAATCTTTATGACGGTGTTGGCGACACCACAGACCCCGAGCCCCCATACTCTTGCTGTAATCCACCGTGGCTACGAGTTGTAAGGTGAAGGGTAGAAACCACAAACAATGGCCGTCGGAGCCCAGGTGAAGCTCCGGCGGATGGGCTCCCTGTCTGTTTACCGGGCAGGGAGCTCCGAGACCTCTCTCGGCATCAGGTTAAACTGAGCGAAAAAAGTACCCCGTCCCCTGCTTTTTTCAATATCGCAAGACATTTTCTTTATCCCCCCAATCCAATGATCGGCCCACTAAACGGGGCCGCACCGTATTATTAGCTAAAGGTAAATCAGAACATTTCCACAAATTTCCTGTCATTCACTCTGCAGAAACCACTCCTGTTGGAATGAGGTGTGTCATTCTGTTGCCAAAATGCATTGAGTATGTTGTTGGTTCAGACTATGATGCTAAGAAACTCGTATGAGGTGATGTACTCGTTGAAGTAAAAAGGAAAAATCAGAGTGAGAACCTACTGAAAAAGACGACATTTGCAAACTTGACTGTCACTGTGACGCCACACCGGAACCTCAACTCCTCGCAAGGAGTCATATCAGAGAAAGAACTAGAGTTTCAGATGGAAGCAGATGTTCTTGAGGGGCTCTAAACTCAACGTGTAACTGCAATAAATCTTATCGTAATCCGGCGAGCAAATCAAGAAACTCCGACAAAGCATCTAATCCTAACGTTTGATCGCACAACGCCTCCAGAAAAGGTCAAAGTGGGTTTTCTTAGCTGCAACGTATGAACGTATGTACCAAATCCGAGGCGCTGCTTTACGTGCCAACGATAAGGCCATGGAACCCAATCATGAAGAGGCAAGTTGACATGTGCCAACTGTGCTGAGACCGGTCACTCCTCAGGAGCTTGTGAAAGCACCACTCAGAAGTGCCCGAATAGCAGTGGACCGCACGCTCCTTATTCGCGCGCGTGTACACAATTCAATGTCGAAAAGGAAATAATCCACATAAAAGTAAATGAAAACATCACCTATCTAGAATCGCGCCAAAACCATAAGCTGCTTTCGGCCACATCGTACGCAGAGGCCGCCGCCAGGGGTTGGGGCGGCGTTTGGTCAGCACGGCAACACAAAGCAGCCTTCTTGCTGATGTGTTGCTGTCCCAACCCCCTGCTGAGCAGCCACCTGCTGCCTCTACAACACCAGTAGAGGCTGCAGAGGCCCCGTCCCTTGCCGGACTGCCTTTCGTAGTCAAGAGTAGTCAGGAATCGCCCAGTGTCGCGACTCCAGCGAACGGGGCGATTGCGATCACCGTTGGGAGCTGTGCCACTATCACTGTTACCTCTCCACTGGTCCTAGGGACACCTGAGGGCACAGATGAGATGGACACGACAGGGCCCACAGAAGTGGCCATCCTAGCCCCGCCGCCTGCCCCGCCTGCCGTGCTTGTGGCTGGTACCAAACGCACCCGAAAGGGTGCCAAGTCCAGGGGGCCCGGTCCGCTGGACACCCCCCCAATATCTGATGAGAAAGTGGACGTCGGACCATTCCTGTCTGCATCGCTGCGCAAGGAACGAGCTGCGGTGTCCAAACCAACCGAAAAGCCAAAGAAACCCGCTCCAGGAATACAAGCCCCGATACACAAAACATGAACCCACACACACAATCCAGTAACTCTTAAACGTACACAAAGGGTACAGAAAATATCATCCAGTGGAACTGTAGAGGCCTCCTTAAAAATCTTGATGATGTCTACGAAATATCGAATTCCAATCAGCCAAATGTGATGTGTCTACAAGAAACACATTTAAACTGCAAACACACAAATCTCTTGAATAGCTCAATGGAATTTAGGAAGGACAGGGATTGGGGTAGTACATTTTCAGGTGGTGTGGCCATCATTGCCCTAAAATCATTGGCATGCCACCCTATCCAATTACAGACTGTCCTTGAGGCTATTGCTAATAGAACCAAAATTTTCAATAGGCTAATAACAGTGTGCTCCATCTACATCCCTCCTGATTTCCAGCTGTCAAGCTCCGATTTCGAGGGCCTTGTAAATCAGCTACCAGAAACTTTCATTCTTATAGGTGACCTCAATGCACACAACACTCTTTGGGGCTCTCTCCACACGGATGCCCGAGGTCGCCTAATCAAAAATTTTCTAATATCTTCAGGAGAATGCCTATTTAACAAAAACAAGCCTACATACCATAATATAGCACACAACACTTATTCACACCTCGACTTGCCCATTGGCTCTGTAGTACTCTTTCCATCACTTGAGTGGGATGTTGACACTAACCCATATGGCAGTGACCACTTCCCTACCTCACTAACATACATAGATAAAGGCCCTAGCAGTTCCCCTTCCCATTGCAAGTTTATAGAAGCAAGAGCAAACTGGAACACATTCACAGAGACATCTCTACTACACTACACAGACATAACACACTTACCTGTAGAGAAGGCAACCCAGCTCGCCACGGAGCACATTCTCGCCGCCGCGAAAAAGTCAATACCCCAGGCCTCTGGGGCCCCGCGCAACCCGAGTAGGCTCTGGTGGAATGACGACTGCACGCATGCGCGGGAGGCCCAGAACAAGGCGTGGGGCATCCTCCGTAGACACCCCACAAGATTTACCCTATTTCTTTCAAAAGAGTAAAGGCATTAGGTAAGCGTATGCGCCGTGAGGCAAAAAAAGGAGTGCTGGCGCGCCTTTCTCACATACATAAATTCATACACGGACACCGACAAGGTATGGACCCGAATACGTAAACTAACAGGACAACACACCATAGCCTGCCCCTGGTTAGCACGACAGGGGACACTCTGGAAGATCAGGCTAACACACTCGCACAAGACTTCCAACACGTGTCTAGTTCTGCACACTATACAAACACTTTTATGCAACACAAAATATCAGCCGAAGAGAAGCCTATACGCGAAAAGAACAAGTCAAAGTCTGCGTACAACTGTGAATTTACACTCCATGAGCTGAAGATTGCTCTTGCCACTTGTAAACCTTCTGCTCCAGGTGCAGACAACATTACATACCCAAATGATTCAACAGCTACACGCAGACACCCTTGAGACACTCCTGCACCTATACAACCAAATATGGCTATCGGCTCATCTTCCAAGGTTTTGGAGGAAGGCCACAGTTGTGGCTTTTCTGAAAGAAGAGAAGGACCCTTCTTCTCCCGCAAGCTATAGACCTAATGCCCTGACAAGCTGCCTGTGCAAGCTCTTCGAGAAGATGATTACTCGGAGGCTCATGTACTTTCTTGAGTACAATGGTCTTCTCGAGAGCTGACAGATAGGCTTCCGGGCAGGGCGATCCACAAATGATCAGCTTGTTGCATCGGAATTATACATTAAAGATGCCTTGATACACAAACAGTATTGCATGACCATACATTTTTTTACATCGAAAAAGCGTACGATACGGCATGGCGTTACGGCATCCTTGCAGACTTCAAATCCTATGGTGTAACAGGTAATATGTTGAACACTCTTGATAGTTACTTGTCCAAACGAACATTTCGTGTGAGAGTCGGGTCGGCACTGTCAAGATTTCACATTCAAGAAAATGGCATGCCTCAAGGCAGAGTTTTGAGCTGCACGCTGTTTATCGTCAAGATGAATTCGCTTCGGAAAGCATTGCCTCCATCGATCTCCTGTTTAGTGTATGTAGATGATGTACAAATATCTTTAAGTCTTGTAACATATTTATATGTGAACGTCAAGTCCAGCTTGGGGTAAAGAAACGCTCTCGCTGGGCAAACGAAAATGGTTTCAAACTTAATCCCACAAAAAGTACATGTGTCGTATTCTCAAGGAGACGTGGAGTAACGCCCGATCCTGAAATAAACCTCAAAGGTGACCCATTCCCTGTTAAAATGGAACACAAGTTTTTGGGTGTGGTGATGGATGTAAAACACACATTCATCTCTCACATCAAACAACTCAAACAAAAATGTCTAAAAAACAACGACTATTTTGAAAGTTGTGTCTCACCAATCATACGGTGCAGATAAAAACTCATGCTGCGCCTTTATACCGCTTGGTAGGGTCTCGTTTGGATTACGGTAGTCTTGTCTACGGATCGGCTACAGAAACAGCGCTAAACATGCTCGACCCAGTGCTGAAACTGAGGCTTCGCCTCTCGTGTGGTGCTTTCCGTACAAGCCCTGTCCAAAGCCTGTATGTGGAATGTGACAAACGGTGCCTGGAGTACCAGCGAATTTATGTTGATCTTTTAAATCCTTGTAAAATATCATTAATCGACAACCATCCTTTTAAACCTGTTTTTGTGGATACATCCACTTCACAGCTGGTTTTATATCGCCCATTCATTTCTGTTCCCATCTCACAAAGAGTGAGAGAGGAGGCGCCTTTACTTACTGTCTGCTTTTTAACATCTTGAAATCATCTTGCATTGATTTTATAGCAGCATGGCACCTTCGCACTGTGTCGTGGGACTTATCTTTCATCCATACCGATGAAAACAGGGCACATAGAAATGCGATCCTGCAGCAATTTCTGGCACTGCAGGAGAAGTACCAGTGTACAGAATTTCATAGCGATGCCTCTAAAACTGCCTCCGCCGTGTCATGTGGAGCGCACGGACCCAATTTTAAAGCTTCTGAATCCATGAATGTGACGTGTAGCATCTTCACAGCAGGGGCTTATGGAATCTTTCTTGCTGTGAATCACATTGTCCAATGTCTTATCCCAAAATCTGCAATTTACACTGATTCACTAAGTGTCGTACGGGCGTTATCATCCCGAAAAAAATCCAAAAATTACATTATCAATCTTCTTCTTGGGACTACTATGTCGGCATATGGCGCCAACCTTGAGGTAACTGCTTGTTGGGTCCCAGGTCACTCAAGAATCGCTGGAAATGAGACGGCAGATGAAATGGCTGCTGCTGCACTCAGAAACACGGTGCACATAACAACAGTACCCTACACCGACTTGAAACAACACATAAAACAACAGCTACGTAAAACATGGCAAAACGTTTGAATGAACAGACAGACAACAAACTCCACATTGAAAAACCACACTTGGGACGATACACAACCGATTGCCTATGGCAAGGTTACGGATAGGCCACACACATGTAACATACTCCCACCTGGTCACTGGATCCCCAAGACCCATGTGCAGCGGGTGTGGAGAAGGCCTATCCATAATCCACATACTCATTCAATGTAAGGCACATGACATAACATGACGCAAACACTTCGCAAAGCTGTACATACGATATATTCAACACACCCGTCATACTACTTAGGAGATGAGCCCATGTTTTCAGTCAAACGTGGTTTTAAGTTTCCTGCCGACATAAAAGTTTTATACCTCATTTCTTATCATGAATCTTGACAACCTGGCCCTTTACACCAGTCATCTTCACTACGTTGCGTTTTACTTTATTTTTACTGAAATGTTCTACTTTAACTTCCATGTCACTCTAATATGATCCTTATTGTTTGGCGCTCTTTGCCCTTAGTTGGCCTTGCGCCTCTAAACTCGAAACATCATCATCATCAACACTCTGCGAGAGAAAACGGGCTTCTTGGATTAGGAAACAAACTCGAGCAAACTAAATTATAGTACATGTACAGAAAAAGAAACTGACCTAGGCGGCCATGTGGTCAGAAGAACTGGCAACCGGTGGACAATTGAGGTAACTGAGTAGAAATCAATAGAATGGTATAGAAGAAGGCGAAGCCCAATGACACGATGCAGGGGTGAAATTTGGAAATGTAGTTGCAAGCAGGGGACTCGAGCGGCGCTGGGCACAAGCGGTTGTAAGTCAATGTGAAAGGCCTTCGATCCGCATTGGGCCTACGAACCAATCTCGCGATGACTAAGAGACATTGTAGCAGAATCCAGTAGAACTCTTATTCATAAATTCACTGTTATACTCCAAGATTCACAAAACCTAGACATACTGATTATTAACCGAAGATGTTCCCAGATTCCGCGGTAGTCGTAGTACTCGAGAAGCAGCAGAACAACACAACAAATTCTAATTGTAACATAAAAAGCTCCCTTGAATACCCCACGAAAATGATTGGAAAAAATCGTTTTTATGCTGTTTCCCCATTTGGACAACAACCGCATAAAAAGTGAAGTTTTTTCTGTCCCCGCCTGCCCAGGATTGACGAAACACACGCAAAAGGAAACATCGCCGTTCCGAGAGACAGTGTGCATACACTGACATAAAAAGCTTTACACACAACAACACGCGGCAATAACCATTAGGATTTCTGGTGATTTACACTCTTTTAACTTTGAATGATGAAAAATGATTGACCCGTAGTATCATGCGGCAAAAATGTTATCACGGGTAAAGAGGAAAATGTGCTGCAAAACACTAATAAAACAAGTGTTTCCCTTGTCATTTCAATAACCGCTTTAAAATGTACCGCCTCCCCGATTCCTAAGTAACATGTACAGCTTCCCTGATACCGTGATGTAAAATGTACCGCTTCCCTGGTTAAGAGGTCCCTTACAGTCTCTCACTATGGGACCTCTTTCTGCGTATCTTGCACATGTTATCTGTGTTTCGCACAAATATACCTTTTTAGAAGTGTGATTTTTTTATTTCAAACCTCATCAGCATTCCAAACAAGGGATTAAGAAAGACCAGCTAATAGAGAGGGAGCGCAATCATTTACCAATACCATCATACCAAAAAAACCTACCAAACCGGATGTAATTATTGAAAAGAAGTAAATCATCTGCATAAATTAAAAGCAACACTGATTGAAGCGCACCACCCTGGGCTCAGCAGAAGGTAGAATAAAAAATAAACAAACACTACCCCAAATCAATATTTTCTTTGTGTTCGTAAGCAAGCTCTGACCATGTCAAAAACGATGGTTACCTACAAATTTAGCGTACTGTATCATACCAATTTTTCGAAAATTTACGCGAAAAAAATCCCGAGTTTGTTTAGTATTTTATACAAATCAACCTGAAAAGGCCTATTATTTCAATCTACGGGTTGTGCAATAAAAAAAGAAAATAACTGGACATGGTTATAATGTATTCTCGGCCTTCGTAAGTCACGCGTCCGGAAGATACGGCGCTGCACCAGAGGCGTTGCGAGCAGTTCTTCTTCTGTATGCTCATGGGCATATCGCGATCGACGCGTGGCCGCGCATAGATTCGCCGGTGCCACGACAAATCCCGAATCACTCCATTGGAGCTTCGCGGCGTGTTTTGATACGGAAGGTTTTTCAGATGGATTTATACTCGATTACGCGCGCACTTGTTGCATGAATATCTGTTACCGAACTCATGCAGGCCAGCGTATCTGCGTGCGCAATTTGTTAGTTTTCACCAGCATGGAAAAGAAGAAAAAAAAAATCATTGATAATATTTAAACTTATGTAAATTAGCTACAGCACCTCCGCTTTGCGGGCGTGGCACGTTTTCACAGATGAAGACAGTAGATGTATTGAATATTTTAGGTATATACAGTTATGGATAAATAAAATTGAACAGAAAAAAGTAACTGGAAGCTGAAAAATTGAAAAATATGGTTCCTGAAGACCCCATAATGGCATGATCGTAGTATATATAAAACTCCCATTTTGAATTTTCGCAACTGTTAATGGAGCCGGGAGGCTATTTCACTCACATAAAAACAAATTGCGCCATTTGTTCCTGGCGGCTCAGGTTCTCGCGGTCTCAGTTCTAGCGTGGAGGAGAGGTTCGATTTCTGTCGTCAAAAAGTGTGGAAATCAATATCCTCATAAAAAGACTTGCCTGCCTGTCTGCGTGATCGCGCTTCGCACATAAGGGCTCAGCATTGTTCAAGCACAACCCGCGCAGGTATCGAGGACTGCCTGTTCTAAGCAACAATAATGCGCAATACCTATGCGGCTAAACTAGGTAGGTGCAACCACGCTAGAACCGATTTTACGAACACAAACTGCAATCTTCCACCAGAGATGCATCTGGCCTCACTGGTGTGGTAGTTATTTCGAAGCTCCTAGGAACCACCATTGCAACACTCAACACTCAGTCCCCACCTGCTGTAGAGGGCCTGCCCACGACAGTTGTTAAGCTAGTGATAAAGCAGAGGGTGCTAGGAACATTTAGGTCTGGACAGGCTGCATTTGAAACTTGAAACTGAAAACGTTTAACGCACATCCCCTCTCTAGCAAAGGATGCCTGCTGTACTATTATAGCAGCTCCTGTTTTTAAATTTGGGTATCCTGTTCTTGTAAGTTAAGTTAGAAGAACAGGAGAAGCCTTAGTTGAACTCACTAGCGGACGTAGTTTTTATTACCGAGTGCAGTACACCAAGTAAAGAAAAAGCGGAGGTGGGGTTGCTAATCCTCATAGAAAAAGTAGGGAACATGAAGGACCTTTTCAGCATTAGCGAAACAGTCGCAATAATGCCAACCAAAATAAACAAGCGATACGCTAACCATAGTATAAGCCCTCACGTCAACAGCTAGCAACGATGACGATGCCATAGGCCGTCTCTTCGAGGTCTTCAGATCAGCAATGATGACGAGAACACCACTCACGATTGTAATGGGACAATTAAACACAAAATTAGGCTACACGCGAATGGGAGAAAGGTCAGTAGAAGCATTGGAATAGGCTGTCAGCAACGCTGAGGATATACACTGGTCGGATTTGCAGAGAAGATCAGCCTGAAAAAACTGGACACCGTTTTCTGCAAACAAACGATCGGATACTAGACATGGACAGGTGCGAAGGGCAAAAAAAGTAAAGTCAACTTCTTTTTAAGTGACAAAATGCGCGACGCAAGGCACTAATAGAGATTCGAAACATCGGTGTGCGGATGATTGATGAAAAGTAAGTTCGAATCCCAAAATAGAAGAAAAGAGTTGTGAATAGTAATAAACCCGACTTGGAGTAAGCTAAAGCGAAAACGCAGGGTTTTAAAAGTAGCACTTTGCAAAAAATCACCGCCTTTAATAGGGGAGGATGTGGGCGGCGTAGACATTCTGATAGCGTAACAACGGCCATCATTGAATCAGCAGCACCTGTGGGAGACATCCCCTGTTCGAAATAATTCAAAAAACTACCTACGAAAACGAAGGAAGTAATTGTGAAACGTAAGAACACGAATGGCAGAATAAAGCGCACAACAGTCAGCGGAGCTATCCGAATAACTAACAGAAACCAAATGTAGAATATTAGTGCGTAAAACGTTGCAATTGTTGAAAAAAAATGGAAATTGAAGTAAGCTTAACACACAATAGCAAGAATACATATATAAGCAAAGCCCAAATGTACGCACACAAACACGAGCCAGGCAAAGGTGCACCAAAGAAGGAGTAGATAATAAATGTGGCAGAACAACTGTATACTAGGCAATATGTCCACGACGTTACAAAGGGGGAGAAGTAATAGTACTAGATTAGCTGACCTAATGCCTAATAATAACCAAACACGTGGTTGAAAACCCTTTCCAAACGACAAAAAGAGACAAGGCTTCAGGGGCTGACGGCATAATAGTTTATGTTTGAAAGAGGCAGAAAATTTTGTACTGGCAAAGCTTGGTGCGCTATTTTAAGACATCTAATGACCCTAAGAGTGCCCACAGCCATGAAGAACGCGAAATGCCGTTTGATTCACACGAAGGGGGACAATAAATACCGGAAACCCTACCGACTTATCAGCGTTCTCTCCGTTGTATACAAGCTATTTGCCATACTAATAGTCTGCCGAATACTTAAAAAGCGTAGATTTTCATAAACCTCGAGAACGAGCTTGATTTAGAAAAGGGTAAAAAAACAATCAATCAAATCCATGTCCTTAATGAAGTGATTGAAATATCCGTAGAGTATATTAGACCCTTTTATTAAGAAATCATTACTATGGAAACGATGGAAAAGCGTTTGATACAATGAGCGCCGCCGCAGTGCTGGAAGCATTGAAAGTTTTAGGCATAAAGGAGACCGACATTAGATTGGCATACATCATATACAAAGGATGAAAGAGCACGATAAACCTTCATAAGCCAAGCGACATATTCCTGATACGCAAGCGGTTTGACAGGGGGGTACTGTCGCAACAATAATGTTCACAGCTTGTCTAGCCGGGGTGCTCAGGAGGCTTGACTGGAAGAGCACTGGATTGCGAATAAACGAATAATACTTGAGCCATTTGACTTTTTGAGACGTCGTAGTGTTGCTAAGCGGGTCTTCACAACACCTGGAAAAATGCTTGAGGAAATGCATTTTGAGAGCAAGGCAGTAGGGCTGTACAAAATATGAATAAATCTAAACCAATGGTGAATAGCGATGCTAAAAGCGTCCTGTTCAGCATGTAACAAAAAGCTTGAACACATAGAACATCGTAACTACATCAGCCTGATCTTATGTGCAAATCCCAATCACGAGAATGTAGCCTGGTGAATTATTGGTATAGGCTGGAGTGCATTCGGCCAATAGACCCACATAGTTCAAGGTAAGCTACTACCACCCCTGAAAAAAGAGAATATACAACCAAAGCCTTTCGCTGGTTATGAAATATTCACCGGGTACTTGGCGCCATACTAAAGAACTTAAGATCAAACTTCGATCGGGTCAACGGGCAATGGAACGAACAATAATCGGAATAATACTTAGGAACAGGAAACAATTTACTCGATGAGCGAAAGAACTAGAGTTTAAGATATCCTAGGACAAGTAGAGACAAATTCCAATCAATCAATCAAACTTCTAGAAAAACGCATTCACAAACTGAATAGGCCAGCTTAAGCATTCCAGCCAAGCTAAAGAAGCGCTAGGTGACTATTCTTCGAGGGTCAATGATGACGTGTCGCAGAGTTGGTCGTTCCAGTTTTGGAGATCTCTTTTGAGGTAAGACGGGTGCACTTTGCTTAAAAGAAGGCAAAGACGCCGCACCATTTGCATCAGTTGGGCTTTGGTCACTGAAACTCTATTGGAAAGCTTCTCGTATATACGGTCTACGCTCGAACTCATTATTACACCAAGATGACGCTTGTTAACTCACTCACACGCTTCCTCTCTCACTCTCCGTAATAGCAAACAGATTTGCGGTTTAAAAATGTTGGCAAGTTTTTGCATCACAAGGGACGGGTCAAGAAAGATCGTGCCTTATTGATTAAATTCTAAAATTGTTTAAAAACGAACCACACATATTTCATGGTGCTCTCGGAACCATTTGTAGTTCTTAACGTATAATACCTGTATGACGCACGTGCGGAAGGCACCATCTCGAGGTTGAACCCAGAGTATACCTCTGGTTCTACAATTTTACGCACCGTTTTTGTTTCCGATCATATACGACATACCATTGTCCAAGCGACACCCCATCAGCCTGGCAGAAACACATAGGAGGGGCGGTTTTTTTTGCAGCCTTCCCTGCAGAAAGACGATTTTAAGAGGCTAGAGTATTTGGACATTGATGTTTAACGTATTTGTCGTAAGCAAACAACGTGAGTTTTTTCTTAGTACTCGTACAACCCTGTTTTCTATTCCTACACAAAGGGAGCCACTGTTGGAAAACTACAACACATATACTTTTTGTAGTACAGTAAAAGCTCGTTAATTCGAACTTACGGATAATTCGAACTAACGCCCGTGTCCCGGCCCAGCCCTGTACATTTCTATAGAGAAAACTCCAGATAGTTCGAACACGTTGGTATCCAGAACGGTTAATTCGAACTGGGGTCCCTAATTGTCATCGCTCCTCGCTGAAGAAGTCGGCCCAGAGTGACTGCAAGGTGTTGCAAACCCAAATAAAATCCTATTTACTTGAGATGCAAAAGAACGAAAGAGAAAAACAACAGCGCGGCGCCCGTTATGCGCTGCTACGAGAGCTTATTTTGCTTCAAGAACGGTTGCCGTGCCTCCGACCTGCGTCCTCCGGCGATTCCGTAGCAGGTTTTTGTTGTGCCTCGGCCACTGGTCAGGGTTGGCAATAAGTTGGCGCACAAACGTGTCGTGCGCGTAATTAGTGACGACGAGCACAAGGTGACTGTTTTGTGTTCTTCCTGCGCAGTGTGGCACCATGTCAATTCATTCCAGTTCCCGCCCAATATTCGAAGTGTGCTAAAATTCCAACCATTTTATGGCCCACTTCGAGAATTAATTAACGAGCAGTTACTGTATTAAGCGTAAGCGAATGTTGATAAAATTCATAGAAATAAAATTGTTGGGTGTTATGCTTCACTATTGGGTTCCTATTTGACTACCAGTAGGCTACCGAAACTCGGTCCGAATTATCATCGTTTTTTGTACATATATTCGAGAAAGGGCAGAACATACTCCCACTCAAAATGTTCTTTTACACAGTGAACTATCAAGATTTTTGAAGATGTAGCACGATAAACTGAATAAATTCCGCACTTCCAGATTCAGGACTTCCAAACAGCTCATAACCATGAGCCGTTTGTGATATAAAAGAGCAAAGTCACGCAGCACTGTAAATTTTAAAGTCATCTTTAATGTGCAACTCAGTGGCCTCGAGTTGATCGTTCCCGGATCACCCCTCGCTGAAACGTGTCTTTCAGATGTCGAGAATAGTATTGCACTGTAAACGGTACGCAAGTCTATTTTTAACGTGTTCTCAAAGAACTTGCACCGGAGTGTCGGCCTCCGATGAGACTGCATGTTGTCAAAGATTGGTCATTTCCTATGGTTATTTGGCTATTTAAGAAGGGCCACTACTAATCCTTCGTTTCAACTCCTTATGGGATTTGTCCAAAGCCATATTTTGCTGTATATTTGAAGGGGCGTGCCAAGAGTGTGCCTGAAAGGGCTCCATCAAGCAGCATGTAGAGTTGTGTGAACATTAAATACTTGATTGAGGTCTTTAATATATCGATTTTTCACAGGCGATGAAGCGCGCCATAATAGATGACTCCGGATCAGAGTTAACCACCTCGGATCTTTAAAGTGGGCTCCATTGTCTATATATGAATTCTCCCAAGTACTCAGAGGTATTCTAAACTAATGGAACGAAAACTTTAAATACCTAGGTGCGTTTGACTTACTATTATCCCGCAACGACTTTTTCCCACGATACGTGGTTGTGCATGATTGTCGTGGGCATTGAAAGAACTCGAGACATGCTCAAAGTTTTTTTCTAGCGCATAGGTTTCGTCTTCAATTGTGTCCCTGTTGTGCTGATCTGGTTCTGCGTTTACAACTGTGGCCTATTGCATTTATGTATATTTGCGAAAAGACTTGCTATTGTTTTGGTGAATATGTTCATGAATGTCAGGAATTGTGCCCGAACTCACCCATTTTGGTTCAGGGCATTCATGCTTACTCTAGCGCGTTCACATTTTGAACAAAATTACGTTATCCGGCTGCGGCGCCGCCGAGAAACCCTTTGACTGAATGTGGGCATTCAGCGCCAGCCTACCATTCTCATAGGGGCACACGAGTAGCGATGAAGTAAGAGCGGATGCACGAAGAATATATATAGTGGTTAATTTATTTACCAAAACTTTACAGCAAGTCATAACATTGGCTCTTAATTTCGGCGGAAAGCAACAAAGTTTAATTAGAAATACACATTTCCCAACGTAATATTTCTTTATGGCGCGGTGTTGAACAACCGGCTGCCGCAATTTTCTGGCAGCCTGTAAAAACACAATTAACACCGAGATCAGCCATATTAAGGAAATTGCAATTTCAGAAGTACATTAGTGAACCACGCATTGGTCAGCTATTCCTGTTACAGCTGACAGGTATATCCAACCAAAATACCACGGTATACATACCTCTACATACTCCAACAAATCGAACTGTCATTCTTGGTGACGCGCAAGTACAGTTTGAAGTGAGGACAAGGTCACCACAAGCGTTAAAATACTTCATAACTTCTTGCCAAAAATTCTTTACACGATTATTGCTAGAAAAGCAAAGAAACAAAAAAGAGTTGCGACTTGTTGTTTAAATATCATTTTTTTTTAGATGCGTTTGGGTGCTTTAGATGGTTTTCACTTTGTTTTAAATTAAAAAGTTTTTGTTAAAAGAAAGTGTGACCACTTTGTGCAATAACTTCCTTTGTGTAACTAAATTGGCCAACAATGATTAACAGATTTCACCTTTGTTTTGTGAAACTTCATTCGCATACAACAGTGAGGAACTGTCTTTAACCCCCTCTAAACAATGCCTCGGAAGATGTGGTTACCTCACCGTAAGTATTGGGCAGCGCCCCCTTTGCCCTTTACGTAAAATTCAACTGCCCACAGGAACAATTTCACCGGACGCACAGACGAGCACTAATGTGCCCCCTCTCGTGTAATGCCCTATTTACAAGTACGATTTATGCAATGAGCTTTTTCCAACCCGTCCAGCTCTCTCTGATTGGAACGCACCTTACGTGCTCTTTTTTCAGCTGCGTTTTGCGATACGTGGGAGCAGTATAACGCTTCGCTTGGCTCAATCCTAATGGTAGGCATTGTATTGCGGGTGCACTGTATCACGTCCATTATTTAGTGGGTGCCGAAATGCAGTGTGCCATTTAAATGGCGAAAAAGTACAACTATATACTTAGTCTAATGCAACCATATTTACATTACGAAACCGTCACGGCTGCCTTCTTGTTTGGCATGGCAGAAACTGCGCGCAATAACAAAAACTCACCTTCCGCGAAACAGCGACGTGCAAGTTTAATCCTACACAATGCTCGAACAAAACTACGTGGTGGTTCGCCCTAAAGCGCCTAAATGTCTTTTTGTTGCCGCCTATGTAATGTACAAGCCAGGGAATTTACTCAGAGGTTAGCAGTAGTACCTATATGGAGTGCATTTGCCCGTAGCTTCAGAAAGAAATGAAACCCGTTGACTGCGTTATTTTTAAACTTCCACTATGTAGGCCCAGTATATAAAAGGCGTCTTTCTTTCTAAATGAGTGATATTCTGAAACTGAAACTGAGTTTGATAAAGCTGCAATGACAATAGAAACTCGGCAACTTTCGCCCCAAAAAAGGGTGGCTAGAGAATAGTAGAGATAACGCTCTGAAAACGTGTACGCAGATCGTAGTTCGTATCAAAAATCGGAGCAAGATCCCGCTGTTTCACGAATCAAAGTGAGCCACATGCATTTTCCCAATTGGACATTGCTTTAGGCTTGAGTGTTCAGACTGTTTCGTTTTGCATGAACATAGAGGTCAACGTTTTAGAACTTTCTTCCATAAGATCAAGCAAAATGTAAAGGACGCCCCCTGTATCGTTGGTGGAGACTTTAACTCACCACACAAAGAGCTTGGTTATCCCCGCACGACGGCTAAGGGACGAAACCTCCTGGAAGAATCTGACGCAGCTGGCTTTAATCTGCTCACCGACGCCAGTCAACCCTCTAGACTAGGAACATCCACGGCGCGAGACACGACCCCGGACCTCGTGTTCGCACACCTCCCGGACGGCAGGTCGGTCATCTGGAAAAATACTGGTCTAAACTTGGGAAGTGACCATTATATAATCGAAGTGAGCCTGGAGCTGAGGGGAAGTCACGTTAACGCCCCCAGTCGCAAACACAAGCTCACGGATTGGCATGCTTTCCGCAAGCAAAACGTTCGGACCACCATTGACGACATCGAAGAATGGACAAGGGACATCACGGCGGCGGTGGAAAATGCGAGCACCGAGATTGACACAAGCGACTCCATTCCCATCATGGACCCGCACCCTGGCTCATATGATAGAAGCGAGACAATCCCTTCAACGTCCATGGAAAGGAAATAGAACTAACATAAATTTACGAAAGCGCATCGCCGACTTGGACAGTGAAATTGAGGCGATGAGTCAGCAACTCTGTCGACAACAATGGCACGCCATTTGGAAGGAGGCAGATGGGCAAGCTTCACGCCAGTCGTACTGGAAGCTCCTGCGTCACCTCCGAGACGAGACGCAGAGTAAATATTTTCAACGCCACCGGCTAGGACAAATCCTGCACTCGGCAATCAAAAACATCGCGGAGAAAAAGGGGTTCGAGACTACCTCAACAACAAATACCTGCCCAAGGCAGCGCAGTCCACACACACGGGGATATGCAGGAGCCGACAACCCGACTGGATGCGGACATAGAGGAAAGGCGAGGTTGCGTATAGCCATCCAAGAGCTCAACTGCAAATCCGCCGCCGGCCTGATCGAGTACACAATAAGACGCTCCGCAACCTCAGCGACGAAGCCATCTCGGCACTCACAGACTATTACAACAGTTGCTGGCGACTCCGGTACATACCAAAGCAATGGAGAAAGGCACGTACAGTTCTAATTCCCAAACGGGGTAAGGCCGCCTAGCATTGACAACCTCAGACCCATATCCCTCACGTCGTGTGTAGGGAAGGTTATGGAGCATATACTTAATAATAGGTGGCAGGCGCACATGGAGGAACACGACAAGTACCCACCTACCATGATTGGATTCAGAAGTAAACTGAGCACTCAAGACGCCATGCTCCTTATCCAGGCGCGACCTACTGGACCGCCCGAGCAGCGCGGATTGCCAGGCGATCTTAGGACTGGGACGTCAAGAGCGCTTTTGACAATGTACTCCACTCCGCTATTTTGGCACAAGTCTTAAGACTAGGGCTGGGAAAGCGCTCTTATGAATACATCCGAGCCTTTCTCACCGATATAGAACAGCACAGCTCCATGTTCGGACACCTCCAGCTAGAAGAAGAGAAGATTGGGAAGTAGGGGAAACATGGCAGGGAGCGGTGATCTCCCCCTTTCTTTTTAATTTAGTTATGATTCCGGTAGCCGACAGCCTGGCCGACCTGCACCACGTCCGGCATACCATCTACGCGGACGACGTGACGCTGTGGGTCGCGGGTGGTGCGACCGGACATATCCGAGGACCGGTTACAGGAAGCCGTGCACCTGATAGAGGGATGCTTACAAGGAACAGGACTACAGTGTTTCCCCCCAGAAATCAGAGTTGTTGATCCTGCCTCCACCAGGGCACTGGAGGAAAAGCGCTGGAGGAAGAAGCAGCCAATATCGTCCTCCGAACAGGGGACAATGGCATCATTCCTCACGTGTCTAGCATTCGAGTATTGGGCATGCACATCAACGCAGGCAAAGGAAACACGTCAGCGATTGACCGCCCTCATCAGGAAATAGGCATTGCCACTCGTCTCATCAAGCCAGTGGCTACGAAAAAGCAGGGCATGCGGAGAGACCAGCTTGCTGCGATTGGTGCAATCCTTCGTCATAAGTCACGTCGCCTATGTCGGAGCTTTCCACAAATGGTTGCAGCATGAAAAGGATAAATCAATGCGGCCGTCCGTAAGGCGCACAGGGTGGTCCTGGTCTCCTCCCTAGCACCAGCAACGATGCCCTAGCATGGCTAGGCGTGCACAATACTTTAGAGAAAAGCGGAGAGGCACAGCGCATAGCACAGCTCGTCCGCCTAAACGCCACGAAGGCAGGCAGAATAATACTCCAGAAAGCAGGGAAGACCACACCAAACGAGTTTCCCACTGAAGAAGACCAACCGAACGTGGAAGAAAAGGCACATTGGCCGCTTGACCGGCACTTGACCATACCACCGCTCCCTCGCACATGCACCTGGAGCATGACGGGGGGCGACGGGAAGCAAGAGCCAAAGCACTGGCCCGAACGTATGAGGATGACGCCCAGGCATACTACGTTGACGCGGCCATGTACAAGAACAAGCCCCACACCTTCGCACTCTCAGTCATACGGGCCTGCGATGGCAAATGCGTCACAGCCGGTAGCGTATCCGCTCATACGGCAACGCAGGCAGAAGAGGCGGGTATCGCTCTGGCGTTAACTTGTGAGTTGGACAAGGCCATCACAGTATTGAGTGACTCACGCTCCGCCATTGTCGGCTACAGCAGAGGGATCATTGGGCGACCCGCCCATGGAATACTGCCCACAAATAGAATGGCGCGGGCCCACATTAGGTGGTTCCCGGCGCACATGGAAACCACTCTGGGAAGGACGCCCAACCGCAAGGAGGAAGCGGACACAACTGCGCGCGAGCTCGCACACCGCGCAGTCACCTCGCCCCCTCTCTTGCGATCGGAAGGCAACGACGAGGAAAACGAACCGCACCCGGCATTGAGCTTCGGTGAAGTCCTTGCCTGGTATCGCGAACAACGCCGACAAGCACCGAAGCCTCATTCGCTTCTGAGTAGAAGTGAGGGAGTGTTTCTTCCAGCTGCAGACTGGTACAGCGCTCACGCCAGCTCTGGCGCGACACATCTGTCCGGACCTCTACCAGAGTGACGTGTTCTGTGTGTGTAGTGTGGTGCGCGCGGACCTGCCTCACATAATGTGGGGGTGTGACGAACACAGATTGAGGGGTTACCCACCGGAACTACCACAACATGTCGTGCAAAATATGAACTCCCCGACTAGGGAGCTCCAACTCATGGTGATCCAGCAGCTGGAGACAGCTCTGGCCGGGCAGAAGCGCGGGCGGCTTCCCGATCACGTCAATGGTCGGACCCCCCAGCGCCGACGCCTCCGGCCGGACGCGGCCCCGTCTCCGGATCGGCTTTAACACCAACAGCCGACGGTGAGGGCGGAACCCTGTGTGGTGATCCCCCTCACCGATAGTGCAGGATAAGCAATAAAAGTCATTTTTCTATCTCTCTCAGACTGTTTCGTGGGTGTTTCCGGAAATTTTTTTGGCGTTTCGGAGCCGGCTTATTATGAATTCAGACGGGAATTAAGAGATCGGGAAAAGAAATGTCTCCACACACAAACGACGAAGTAAACGAAAGAAGTGAACGGAATGAAACAGAGATGTGAAAAGATGATATTATTCGTCTCCCCGTTCTTATAAATTCTCTCTGGTTATATTTATTTTTTACTCCCATTTTTACCATATCAGTACTTGACTAAACAGTCATCGCTTCCAAGCCCTGGCAAAGCATCCCCCCGCCATCCGCTCTGAGAATAGGAACCAGTTGAATAATGAGATAAGGTGAAGAGTAAGATATGAGCTGCCTTTTTGTGAAGCGTTTTGGAAATTCATGGCATGGAAATGTAAAGCTTGCTTACTTCGTTAGTGCCTTAAGGCATGCAAAAGATAATTATCCTACAGAAGAATTCGAAAAGAGCAGCTAGTGGTGCCAACAGGAGGCACCTGCTCTCCATAAATACTTCTACGCTTCTTGAAGTCCTGTTGCATATTTTTAATGCCGTTTCCACCAAAACTATATAGCATAATGCTTGCAAGTATATTTATATAACGTTTTCATAAGAATGGAGCATCAACGTGAGTGTTTCAATTCAATATGAGCCTAATCCAAATTTATCACCCCAATATCGTTCAAAATCGTGGGATAATTTTTAATTACTTGTGGCCACAAACTTCCCCATAGATGACACGTAATATTTATCATGCTGTAGTTTTCATGGTGCTGCTGTAAAAAAGTTCGGCTTTTTTTCTCAAGTTACCCTTAGGTGTTTTTGGCTCATTTAAAAAGAAACGCCTGATATGTCCCACATGCCTTTGCTACAAAACCTCATAAAAAAAGTGAGAGGAGGAGAAGCGCAACAGCAGCCAAGGTACTGTAGTGGCCTTCAAACATCCAAAAGACGCTCCTTCAAGCAATCGTCTGAACCCCTCATCTTCCAACCTAAAAATTTTCCATGCTTAGTTCAGGGTCTGGCGCTCTTTCCATTGACACCGGAGTGCTGTGCGAAAGACCTCGCACCTGGCTATGGCCATGTTTATTAATGATCTTTTATTGGTTTTGTAGTGGCGTATCATCATCTGCTTGCAGCGCCACTATCCTCATCATGAACAGCTGCCTACCATCATCATTAGCGGTGCTTACCCGGTGGCGTCGGCAGTGCCACGCACCATAATATGGAACGTCGAATGAGCAGTTGGGCATCCGCTCGTTCTGGCCAGACCTACGCGACCTGAATAAATGTAGGAGGCCACAGCACCCAACCGAGTCTGCTCCCTACATGTGGTGACCCGGGAGTTCTGCGCCATATACCCGGCCAGCGGCACACCTACATGGCGACGTGGGGGGAAACTCCTATACCGGAGCTCGACGCACGCCACGTCAGAGGATGGTTCTCCAAGTTCGAGGCTACTTTCTGGCTCAACCACGTCAGTGTACAGCCTCTGAAGCACTCCATCCTCTGGGAGAGGCTTCTGCTAGAGCTCCGCTATGTCCTCGCCCTACCACCGCCCAGCGCCATCCTCTACGATGACCTTCGGTGGACGCGCTCGTACACTGTGATTATGGGGACGGCCCGCAACCGCTTTCACCACACGAGGTACCCTCATGACTTGCACACGCTACGCTGCCGCACGCGGTATCTTCCGGGTCAACCAGCACGGCGACATCCTCCACCACCGAAGCCGACAACCTGCTCTCCATCTGCAGCGCGGCAGCCCCCCCCTTTCACCGACCGGATTTGAACCCGACGACATTGCACGCGCTCACCGATCTCCTCCCGCCTCGCGCGCTTATGTCATGCCACGCGCAGGCACTGGTCAGCCAAGCAATACTGAAGCAGCGACCTTACTTCCTCCTCGGATGACAGCGCCACCTCTACCTACACCCACAGCAAGCCATTCTACGACGTCATCACAGGACCGGTCCACCTCAACGCGGCCCCCCCAAAGCCATCCTATACGGCAGGCACTGTGGGGCACCTAAGGGACACACATCGACGCACCCACCATGTCTCGTCGTGACATTGCGTGTCCCGTCACGGTGAACACAATGGAGCAGCATGAGTCTTTCGAACAAGATGTCCTCAGTTGCAACGAGATTATGGACGAAACTGCCATCATTTGGAGTTACTGGCTTTCCAGTCACGAACCGAGAGAGCTAGAGGACACTGATCGAGCACACGTGACCATACCACAACTGGCTCAAAACTTCTGAGACTCCACTACTGCTCGTAAATACCAAATCCGACCAAACCCAAAACAGCCGGTAGTTTTCCCGTACACACACTAAATAAAGTCGTTTTCTCAGCCCCCAGCAAATTAAATGGATTTGTAAAGGGTTTATCAGGATGGAAACACGGCGCTGAAATATCAGTGCGACACGAAGCACAAAACAAAATTTGAGGAATGCTCTTTTGGCGCTGTTTACCGAATCCCCTTGAACTGTAAAAGAAGCTGTATCGGAGACACAGGCGGGCGCTTAAAGGTGCCATGGAGACAAAACCCATGTTTGGTTCATTCGAAAGGTTGCCACGTTAGAATCATACTGACACCACTTTTAGCGCAAACTTCGCTCAAGTAAGCTATATATTTAGGAAAAAATGGAATGGCCATGCAACCTTCTAGCTCATTTCCCGCCACAGAACCTATGTCCTATGAGCCCAGCTGTTTGATTGGGTGAAGCCGGCAAAAGCAAAAGCAAATTAGGCAGAACTTATAAGCTTGCCGAAAGAACTGTTTTCGCCTAAATGCAATGCATATCCATTTTTCGGCAGTAAAAACGGTGTGTAAACAAAAACATTCACTGAAGTACACGTAAAAAGAAGTACAAATGCGCACTGCGGTTGGTACTGGGCGCACTATTCTTGGTTTGTCTTCACAGCAGTCCGACGCTTCGGAGTGGTGTTATACGATGCTGTCCGATTGGTGTAAGCGACGTTGCCTTACGTGACCCTGTTTGTCAAGCATACTCCATGTTTCACGAAGCAATTACTTTCTATCGTAACAAAAACAAGCCAGGTGTAAATACGACCGAAAACAAACCTACGGCGGAGTGCTGAGTATGCTAGTGCCACCTGGGAGGTTTGACGGCAAGCAAGGCTGCAGAGCCTAATGGCGCAGTGGAAATTTGTTTGGGTACGCGCCGTTATGACTTCATTGTAGACATCACCAAAACACACGATTTGGCGGGAGAATCAAAATTTTAACCTAAATTGATTATTTTCTCAATGAATATGCCATAAGTTGCTGCCAGACCAACTCTAGGGGCACTAAAAAACACATATGTTTCGAATAAAACCTACTTGTATTCTGTCTTCATGACTGATTTAAACACCAGGCTCAGGGAGCACCTCTACACAGGTGAGGGGACGAGCGGGCCTGGAAACTTGACCGCATACTGCAAAGTGTGTTGATAGAAGGCTTTATTCGAACATAAAAGGTTTTCTTGAAATCACCTGCAGCAGAAAACGAACATTGTGAAGTTTTATTTCATGGTATCAGCCACATTCGGAGAATGCGGAAGCACGGTGTCATTGACTTTGTGCTCTAGCAACATCGCGTTTTTAAAACACCTCGGCCCCTGTATGTGCACGTGTGCAGGAGATTCTGATAATTTGCCTTCTGCTCATTCCACTTGAATAGCTCAGAGTCAAAATTTGTTTTTTGTGTCTGTTCGCCTTTATGTCCCCCCCACCCATTTATTTGAGTGTTTGTTTCTTCTGTTTTCTGTAAAGCTGTTGGAGGCGATGCAGAGATTAAATAGTTGCTAGTTGGCGTCTTTCCGTTTGTGTTGTGTGTTTCTGCATCCCCATTCGCGAGCAGCGCCTAATCAGCGCATTGATCTAACACAAGTTTCGATCTGATCTTAACGCTATTACCTTATGGTCCTGACAATGGCTGTCACTTAATACCTCTAAAACGTGCATGACAGCTGCAGGTCTCGAATTGTAAATTCTTGCTTGATTAACAATGATTACCTCTCGAGACAAAAGTGCCTGGCGGGGGGCAGAGGGGCGATTTCATTTCAGTTTTAAAATTGTAGATAGATTGTGAAGATAACACGTGTGCTTAATACTTTCATTTGTACTCCAAAACTCGCTTTGTGTCTCATGTTTAACCAGGTGTGGTGGTTCAGTAGCTACGATGTTGTAGTGTAGAGGGCAATGTTGCGGGTTCGATACCAGCTGATGTGGCCACTTTTGATGTGGAGTCAAAACAAGAAGACGCCCGTGTGCCAAGATTTTGGTGCTACCAAAAGATACCTAGGTGGTCAAAATTATTTTGCACTTTTCTCCAACAGCGCTCCCCATAGCCTAGGTGTAGCTTATAATGTTACCTGCCGCTGTAGCAGGTGCTTTTTTAGTAATATCAACGTGAAATAATGCTTAACGTCTATGCAATATACTTGTTGAGGGCTAAATACTAAAGCCATATTGAAGTGCGTTTATGCGTCTATCTCATAGCAATAGTGAAAGGCTCTATACACGGGTACAAGTTAAGAATGGCAATAGCTCATGTTGTGTATCGCTCTACTGAAATGACAGACCCGTATGTAGACATGCACCATTTTTGAAAGGGCATGGTGCTTATGCGTGACATGGTCTTCTTTTCGTCTTGCAGTGCTCAGGTGAGCACGTGCTCATAAGTCTGCTTTCATCAAAACGAGCTCATCCTACCTAAGTTTAGAGCCTGGGTGAATGCATGCTAATGCAGCCTGTTTTCCAATTAGCTTTGAGGGTTTAGGCCATGCCATTTGTTGGGGATTCAGCTTCATAGAATGCTTGACGAGCACCCTCGCAACGTTGCATATTAACCGTAGATCAGGGTGCACGGCTTTCCGTGATTTCCTACATTGCACACCAGCCTCACAGATTGTGCCGTTTTTCTTAAAACTTTATGCGGCCCTGCACATAGGTATAAATATCAAGTTGCCACTTAAATTTTTTGCTCCAGTATTTGTGGACAGCTACATCTAATTGTTGCCTTTTTTTCTCCTTTTTAGGTGCCACTTGGAACTTGGGGACCAAGAGGGACAAGGAACGTGCCTGGAGCAAAGTTGAATATGCACAATGGGTTCATGAACAGTCAGCAATCTAATGTGCTACGTCAAACTATAAATTGAGAGTGTGTACAAAGTGGTGTGGTTTATACAAGTGCTTAAGGATACAGGTACCTCGCCCAGGAAGACATCACCTTTACACTTGACATTTCAATGGGAATGTGTGTTTGGCTAGCAAAATAATTTGTGACATAGCTTCTTACATAGTGCGATGTCGAGATGTCTGTTATCGGGTCACTCCGAAATGTCAACCGGAGTGGTATCATAGACAATATGATATCGTACAAGTCATTGATATCCCAGGACTTCAATGATGTGTCATTAGCTGTATGATTATCGTTAAATCCAATGATGTCATAGGACTTTGACGATACATTGCTGACTCCTGATTATCGTAGAAGGATATGTCGTTGGCTGCATGATATGATTGGCTGTATGATCCCACAACCTCGTACTCACACATCCTTGAGATTGCCGTATGATTTTTTTTCAGTAGGGATTCGTCTGTTCAATTTTCATTGGTGAGCTGTGTATATTTAAAGTATAGACGGAATCTCGGATAAAAACGCGGTGTGTATTTCCTTGCGGTGCGCAGTTAGGCAGCCGCAATGTGTGGTCACATCCCTCATGATTTAAACCGTGCTGATGACTGGAAGGTTGTTGAGCCCTGTTTGAATATCTGACGGTTACAGCTTGTAGAACTGTGGCACCATAGCACTAGATGGTAGGAGAACTGGAACACTTGCTGTGAACATTACCCATACGAGCCTTGAGCAGTCAAACATGATGACGTCGTCTAGGTATACCAACACATTTGTCACTTGAATCCTGACAGAACCGTGCCCATCATTTTTTTGAAATGTTGCAGGCGCCGAGAACAAACCCAAAGGAAGAACTTTGAACTGATAAAGGCCATTGGAAGTAAGAAATGGTCTTTTCGCGGTCACGCTCCTCGACTTCAATTTCAGTATGCCATCTTTATGTCATTAAAAAACTTGCGGGCATGTCGTAATTGATGGAGTGATTTGTCTATTCTCTGCAGAGGTTATACGTCTTTTTTGGTTACCTGGTTCAGTTTTCGATAATGTCTGCAGAATCTCAAGCTGCCGTCCTTCTTTTTGACTATGACTTCGGGTAACGCCAAATGGTTTGTCGATGGCTGAATGACGTTATCATCAAGCATCTGGTCCACCTGGTGCCTTATCGCATCGCGTTATTTCGCGGACACTTGGTAGGGGTTCTATCGAGCCGTTCTTTCATTTGCAGCAATATTATGCTGTGTTTAGCACACAACATTTGTGCGGACGCCCGACTTCGATGAAAAGCAGTCCCGCAAATAGTTTAGGAGCTCCGTAAGCTGGCGTCGCTCTGTCGGTGGGAGATTGCAGTTAACATCCAATACGGGGTAATTTGGCACCACGGCTGAAGCTCTACTCTGCCGAACGAAGCAGTCCGTTGCGTTGTCGATGTCTTTGAACACCACAACCACCGTTCCCTGGGGGACTCGTCGACATTCATTCGTAAATTTTTTAAGCAGGACCTCCACTTCACCGCACGCTAGCGTCACCAGGCCGCTAGCGATGGCGATCCCACTGTCCAGAAAAAGTGCACTCAATACCTCGGCAATACTTCGGGCACCTAATAGGTCGTCACACCTAATGGAAACAAGCATTCATCCCTTGGGGGTGGGCTAACTTCGTCGTAGACAATTCGCGGGTGTGGGGGTCGGGTGCTAGCAAGTCCGGGTGTGTCCTCGCTCGGAGGAAATCTCACAAATCCTTCGCCGACGCCGACTACAGCATCATCCATCATGAAGACTGAGAAAATAATACAGTGAAGCAACATGGATTCCTACAGACGGCCCTTGGACGTAAAGCGCATAGTTACACCACTTCTCGGATTGAAATGCAGTGCTTGGCGTGAAAAGGATACGTGTCGGAAGGATAACGCTCACCTTCATACGTCAAATTGGCTGTTGCGCTTTACATTATACTTTTAACAGATAGGCTTATGTTAACAGTTGTGATATTACCCTAATTTTATGGCGCGAAAATAAAAGCTGATGAATATTAAGGCTGACACTAGCACATTTTTTTGCAAATTAATTGTGCAAGTCTGGTCTTTCAAATATGAATCCTAATGATCATGCTCAAATACTTGGTTTGCATATATCGGCGATGTTTCTTACTTTTTATTTTGTATTCGGCAACGGAACGATATGAAAAGGCCTGAACTATTCTGATGTCCCGATTACTCTTACGTAAGCCAACATGGAAACGTGCGTCGCAACTTTGTATTTGTATTCCTCGTGTTTTGATTTGTGCATACCTGTTATGTATCCTTCGGCTCTACTAAACAATTTGAATCACGCAGAGGTTTGGCGCATTCATGCTTGTAGGAAGCGGGTGCGTTCGCTTCCCCCACGTGATGCCTGTCACTTAATCCCCACATCGTAATTTTACGGCGCCAGAGAACAGAGCCAGCAGACCACAGATCTAACGCCTTTAATGGCGATGGATGAGAACAAGTGAATTTATGATGAAAGTGGTGGTGTATGCTCCAGAAGCCACAACTTCATCCACAATAATTCTCAGCAACTTCAATCCTAAACGTCGGACTGGAAGTCATTCATTGGCATAAATATGTCATAAACAAGGCAAGCGCCCTATTGGTGACATTTCGTCTTGTTTCATTACACACAATATCACAGTATACCTGGAGGCCATCGGTTTCGACCGTGTGCAATTACGTAACCCCATTCTTGAGTTTAGTATTGCTGACCAACTTCATGTAGTTAAAGAAATACATCCGTGACTGGCGCGTTTATACAAAAAAGGAATATAAACTCCCCCAGAAAATTTTCCGCCTGTGCTGCTATACACCTGCGCTAAATTTGTGCTGGTATGGCATTTACGCTGAGCCCCCTGTGAGTAACCTTTCTGCAATAACACACAGAAGTGCCGAGAGCAGGGCAGAGTGGAGAGTGCAAAGAGATTTTTGAGGGTTGAGGAGCATGCCTTAGTTGTGAGGGTGGTTGGGAGTACTTGGAAGGGATTGGTTGGAGGAAGAGCAATTGGTAGGGAAGTGGAAGTCGTCAGTTCAACACTATTTTTCGTAGGACTGGCACCACTACTTACGTTGAACGAATTGCCGCTACCTGAATCCTGCCCGAAAAGAGTTGGCTACTTTTAGGAGTGAATTTATATTCATTTGTCAAGTTAAGATAAGCTCTCTGTTACATACCGACGACAACCCGCACATGGAACGCTCATTTACGTATAGAATCGTATCGCGCACTACAGTGTTCGGCCTGATTTTTTAAAGCTGTGGCTTTCTTTGTAAGGTAAAACAATCGATATGTATAAAGATATTGGCACGAAGTCAGATACGATGCAGTTGTCTTGAAGGAAAACCCGTTTATTGGAACGAACTTGTGCTCCCCCTAACAAATCAAACAATACACAGGCGGCCAAGCAGCAGTCAACAAAGTGACTTGTGCGAGCGAGCATCGACGATTGGAATACCCCCGCGTCTGCTCTGCAGGCTTTTTATCTTTCGGCCCGCGTGGTTCTCGAACCGTCGATTCACATCTAGAACATTGCAGATCAAAGAAGATTGTTCTGGGCTGTTCACGTTAGATCGGAATGCTCTCCCTATCAGAACAGATAACACATGCGGCAGAGAAAGAAAGAAAGGAACACGCGCTTCCCTTGGCACAGCGATAACACAGACCGGCGCAGCCGGGCGGTAAAAGCAAAACACAAATAAACACAATGCAGGGTTCGCGGCATTACTCCCTCCCCCCCTTTGAGTGTGCATCGACCCGCTGCTAACATAAGCGACAGTGCGAAATAAAAATAAAAGTTTGTCATCGTCCGTAAAAGGTTTTAAGCCAACCACCTGGACGACTTCGGGCCACGTGTGTCTTAGTTATGTGCCGGAGTCACCATCGGGGACCACTTCGTAGGTAAGTTCGCCAACGCCTCTTGGAATCTTGTAGGGTCCGAAATACCGTCGCAGAAGTTTCTCACTCAGTCCGCGTCGTGGGATGGGAGTCCAAACCCACACACGATCCCCTGGGTGGTACTCGGCGGCTCGGCGTCAGAGGTTGTAGCGGCCGGCATCCACCAGCTGCTGGTTCGTTATACAAACTCGAGCGAGCTGGCGGGTCTCCTCCGCACGCTGAAGGCATCATTGGACGTCGGCTTTCAGGTCGTCATCTTCTACGTGCGGCAGCATGGCGTCAAGCATTGTAGTCGGCCGTCTTCCGTAGACGAGCTCGACCGGTGTCACCTGCGTAGTTTCTTTGTTATCCGTGTTGAACGCAAACGTGACATACGGGAGCACTTCGTCCCAGGTCTTATGTTCAACGTCGACGTACATAGACAGCATATCCGCAATCCTCTTGTTCAAACGTTCCGTTAGTCCGTTCGTTTGGGGGTGGTACGTCGTCGTTGTTCGGTGATCCGTGTTGCTGTAGCGTAAGATACCTTGCATGAGCTCCGCAGTAAAGGCCGTTCCACGGTCCGTGATGAGGACTTCGGGGGCTCCATGTCGCAGCACAACTTCTCTTATGAAAAACCTGGCGACTTCTTGTGCAGTCCCCCTCGGTAGAGTGGCTGCCTCCGCGTAGCGTGTCATGTAGTCTGTCGCTACGACAATCCACTTGTTCTCGGATCGGGATGTAGGAAACGGGCCCAGAAGGTCCATTCCAGTCTCTTGGAAGGGCCTCGACGGGACGGCGATCGGTTGCAGAAGTCCGGCGCGTCTCGTCGGTGGCGTTTTTCGTCGCTGGCAGTCACGGCAGCTCCGGACGTAGGGTGTGACGGCGGATGTAAGGCGGGGCCGGTAGTACCTCCCCTTGATTTTTCCAATGGTGCGAGCTGTGCCGAGATGTCCGGAAGACGGGTCGTCGTGACACGCCTCCAAAATTTCGTCCCGAAGATGTGCAGGCATGACAAGGAGGTAATTCGTTCTCGTTCTGGGGCTGAAATGTTTCTTCCCGAGGACGGAGTTTTTGAGGCTGAATGCTGGCAATGTTCATTTGAAGGTCCTAGGTATGGCGACATTGCGTCCTTCCAGGTAGTCGATCAAGACGCGTAACTCGGGGTCGGCACGCTGTTGGGCGGCTAGATCGCTCTCTGTTACGACTCCGAAGAACGCGCTGTCTTCATCGGAGTCCTGTGGTGGTGGGTCGACGGGGATGCGGGACAGGCAGTCGGTGCCCGAGTGTTTCCTGCCGGATTTGTAGACGATTGTAACATCGAACTCTTGCAGGCGCAACCTCCACCGCCCAAGACGGCCAGAGGGGTCCTTCAAATTGGCGAGCCAACACAGCGCATGGTCGTTTGTCACAACCTTGAACTGTCTTCTATGGCCCATATATTCGCGAGGCACTCTTTCTCAGAGGTAGAGTAGTTTTTTTCTTCCTTGGACAGACCACGGCTGGCATAGGAGATTACTTTTTCGCAACCGTTTTGCTTTAGGACGAGGACATCACCCAAGCCTATATCACTGGCGTCCGTGTGCATTTCCGTTTCGGCGTTTTCGTAGAAATGCGGGAGCACGGGCGGGCTTTGCCGGCATTGTGCAGCTCGCAGAATGCTTTTTCTTGGGCGTTTTCCCAGCTGAAAGGGGTGCTATCTTTCGTCAAGCGCGTGAGTGGCTCTGCAGTCCGTGGGAAGTTTGTGACGAAGCGCCAGTAGTATGCGCACAGTCCGAGAAATCTGCGCACGCCCTTCTTATCTTTCGGTCTTGGGAAGTTCACTATGGCTGCTGTTTTCGCCGGGTCAGGCAGGAGTCATTTGGCGTTGACGACATAGCCCAAAAACTTGAGTTCCTCGTACGCGAAACGGCACTTTTCAGGCTTCAGAGTTAACCCCGAAGTACGAATGGCCTCGAGTACTGGCTACAACATTGCAAGGTGTTCGGCGAAAGTCCGGGAGAATACCACAATGTCGTCGAGGTATACGAAGCAGGTGTGCCACTTCAGGCGATCTAGCACAGTGTCCATGACTCTTTGAAATGCTGCTGGCGCCTTGCATAGCCCAAACGGCATCCCCTTAAATTCGTTTAGGCCATCCGGGGTTATGAATGCAATCTTCTCTCGATCTCTCTCGTCCACTTGAATTTACCAGTAGCCTGTCTTCACATCCATCGATGAGAAGTACTTCTCGTGGCAGAGGTGGTCGAGGGCGTCGTCGATTCGTGGCAGGGGGTACATGTTCTTTTTGGTGATCTTGTTCAATCGCCGGTAGTCAACGCAGAACCTCAACGTGCCGTCTTTATTCTTCACGAGTACGACCGGCGCAGCCCACGGACTTTTCGATGGCTGTATAATGTCGTCGCTGAGCATGTCGCCGACTTCAGTCCGGATGACTTTGCGCTCATGTGTCGAGACGCGGTACGGTGATTGTCGGGTAGGTCGGGCTCCATCTTCGGTTATTATCCAGTGCTTCGCCAGAAATGTCTGACGTAACTTTGAGTTCGACAAAAAACACTCGCTGTAGCGACGCAGAAAAGCTAATAGCTTGTTCCTGTCTTCTTGCGGTAGCGCCGGATTTATGTCGAAGTGATTCGGAAGCTTGAAGGTATCTTCAGGTGCGCGTTCAAAGTCTGCCACTGTTTGTTCGAGGAACGCAATTGCAGCGCCCCTATTGAAATGCTGGTATTCCTCGCTGAAATTAGTGACCAAAACTTCGGACTGGCGTTGCGTAAAGCGCGAAATGCCTCTTGCGACGGAGACACCGCGGTCGTGGAGCAACCTCTGGTCACTCTCTACGATAGCGTCCACGTCAGGAACAGCATCTTCGCAGTAGGCGGTAATCATCAAGCTTGCGTGGTATGGCAGTGTGACATGATCATCGGTGATCCTTAAATCAGCACGGTGTTCGGGGTTCGGATTCGGCCTCATGGAGTGATCGGAAGAAAAAGTTATGACATGGTCAGCAGATCAATTCTTGCACCATTGTCCGTCAAAAAGTCCATTCCGAGAATAACGTCGCGGGAGCAGTTAGGCAAAACGACGAACGCCACAGGGTACGTTGTGCCGTCTATGGTGACGCGCGATGTGCACGTTCCACTTGGCGTCACGAGATGGCCTCTTGCTTGCGTATGTGCGGACCGTCCCACCTGGTCATAACTTTCTTCAGCTTAGACGCAAATGGTCGGCTCATTACTGAGTAGTCGGCTCCAATGTCTATGAGGGCGACTACATCAAAGCCGTCGATGGACACCTTGACGTCGGATGGCGCCTTCCTCGAGTTCCGAATGCGTCGGGGCATCGCATTTCGGCTTGTGCGTGTTGACGATCGGGCACTGTGCGTCGTCGTCGTCTTCTCAGGGGCAGTCTCGGTCATCTGGTAGGCGTCGCTCCATGTAGCTGTCGACGTGTTCGGGAGTCTCGTCAGGGTTAGGTCGGGTCGTCGGGATGAGGGCATGTCGTGAATCACTGTCTTTGGAGCGTCCTTCCGTCGTTGGAGGGTGTCCGGTTTTTCGCCGTAGAGCAACTTCATTTCCAGAAGTTGCTGCTTTTAGTTTCCCCGCGTGGGCTAGGGGACCTTCCACGGGCGAAGTCAGCGTTGCTGCGGTGGTTCGGCGATTGGTACGGGTAGGGCGACGGCGAGCGGTTGAAGCGAGCTGGACGTCGGTTGGCGTTGGACAGGTAATCTTCGATTTCATTAGTGCGCTGGCCGGGACCGGGGAGTGGTGCGTCGACGGAGAACCCTTGCAAACCGAGCCTCTTGTAGGGCCAGCGATGGTAGATGTGGTCGGCCTCTCCGCAGTGGTAGCACAGGGCCGGTTATCTGGCGTTCGCCACACGTCGGTCTTCCTTGGAGTGGGGGTTTGCACTGCAGATGGTCGGGCCGGTGACAGGGGACGACGGTATGGAGCCTCGGGACGAAAGGGGTCAGGCGGGCGAGGTCGACGGACGGCAGCCGCGTAGGCCATGCCTTGCGGCTCCCGGGGTGCTTCTGACGTTGTTGAAGTTCCAAGCGCTAGCTGCACTTCTTCCTTAATCACGTCGGTAAGGGAAGCGACTTGGGGATGCGGCGGCGTTGGGAGAAGTTTCCGCAGCTCCTCTCTCACGAATAGTCTCGCGTAGGCGGTCGGCCGGAATCAGCGTCTGTCGAAATAGTTCGCATTGGCCGCGCTAACAAAGTTGCGATCACACTGCTTAGCACGCATTTTGAGGGCCTTCTCCATTGTGCTGGCTTCGGTCAAAAATTCGGCAACGGTTTTGGGTGGATTGCGGACAAGTCCAGGAAACAGTTTCTCCTTCACACCGCACATCAAGAAGCGTAACTTCTCTTCTTCCGCCATGCAAGGGTCACCACGCCTGAAGAGCCTCTTCATCTCCTCGACGAACACAACAATGTTTTTGTTAGATTGTTGTGTCCGCGTCTGCAGCAATACTTCGGCCCGCTCCTTCCCCACAACCGTAGTGAACGTCGTTAAAAATTTTGTTCTGAAATCGTTCCAAGACTCTAGGGAGCTCTCGTGGTTTTCGAACCAGATCCGTGCTGAGCCCTAAAGGTAAAAGAACGCTTGCCTCGGTGTCTCCGCGTCGTCTCATCGGTTCAACAGCCTGACCCGTTCGACCTGCTCCAACCAGTCTTCGGGGTCCTCCGCAGGCGACCCATGCAATGATGGGGGCTCCCTGGGTTGCTCAAGAACGAGGACAGGATTGGATTCGCTGGTCATGGTGCCTGCGTTGATCATGGTGGTTTTTGCGACGTCTTCTTTCTTCACTTTATCCAGAAACAGTCCAAACTCTGGCTGTAGACCTTGCTCTCGGCGGCTGACACGGGTAGGGCTTGCTTGTCGGAATGACGAGGACTTAGGGTTCATGTACCCCGCACCTCACCAGACGTCACGACGTCAGAGAAGGCGCAGTTGTCTTGAAGGAAAGCCTGTTTATTGCAGCGAACTTGTTACGGTGATTAGTATTGAAAGCGAATTGCATTGTGAAGAAACACGACAGAAAGCGGATGTAATTCACCTAGAGCCTGAACAGCCAGAGCCAATTCGCAGATAGTCCACATTTTGCTGTTTGGCTGCTCAGTAAATTTGCGTCAGCGTTAATTTCGCTGTCGCAAAGAATAAAAATCAGCTATAACTTTTAAGATGGGAAAGCCTTCTGCAAAGACACAGCGCCTATCTTTAAAATCGGTGAATGTTTGGTCAGCCATACTACTGCAATATGTCCTCTGTGAAAATACGTACTGCAGAAAGGGGAGCTCTTTCGTTAGGGCCAAAGTGGTGCTGCAAGCGCAGACATTGTTTTGGGTTATCTGGAATTGTTTTATTTTCCATTAGTAGGCCAGAACCCGGTAGCTGTGTAATAAATACGCATACCGAAAAAAGAATCACTGTAGCAGGCTTCTCGAAGCTCAACAACTTCCCAGTCATGGTATGTCTTTTCGAGAAGAGCCGACACGAAGGACAGAATTTCGACTGATATATCGGCGTCGTCGTTTTAGTTCTACCATAAAGGGAAAATGAAACAAGAAACTACGCTCATTCGTAACCATGGGAAATGTAGTCAAACCAGGCGCATGGCCCTCTTTTTACCTTTTTTGTGCGGAAACACACGTTTAAATAATTTGCGTTTTATGGGTGACCGAGGTCATTTAGGCGAACATCACATGGGCTGCATAGCTATTTCTAGGCGTCCGAAACTGGCTGAATCACCATGCAGCGAGATCGTGGAAAACAATTTCGACACCTTTTTAGGCATGTGCGTCCTTTACAAACCACATGTGCGGGTGTCCAATAAAATGGTGAACTCAAAAGCACTCTGAAAGCGCTCTCTTCTGAGCCGTCGTGTTTCGGTTGTCGAAACGGAGCAGAAACACCGTCAGACAGTGGTAGAGCGAGATCATTTTCCTTGCTTGAAACGCAGAGTAGGCAAAGTACGAAGGAAGCCACATGACCTTTAAAGTCATATGGTCACCTTTTTTGGTGTTTTCTTTCTTTTTTTGCTTCCGCGAATCGCGGCGGCTCGGCGAGCTCGCTGCACTTCGAGCGCGGCCCGCAGGGCGCGGAGGTATCCAACGTGCATTTTCAACTTGGCGGAATGGGCAGTGAGCCCAGCGAGCATGCAAGTGCTTCCTACCGCCACACGTGCTTTGGGCGGATTTGCTCACACATGCTTTGCCTCAGAGATTGCCCGGATGCTTAAGGGCCAGTATACATAGAGCTATCTTTCACGACAAATCGCGCGGAGGAAAATATCCTGCGGCAGGGTGCCGCATGTTCGTCGGGCTGAACTGCATATGGCGAAGAAACGGCGCGCGCCACCACGCCCCGCTGGGTTGCTCTCAATTACTTCTGTGCCCAAAATAAGTGGTGGCCCAGGTGGCCCAGACCCAGTGAAGAAGCTTCCCACTTGCGTTGTACGTCATTTGACAATTCTGCATGGTGAGGGGGCGTTTCTTTTGCTGAAATATTTGTTTTCAGTTCTCGAAAACGCTAAAGCAGAAGAAAAAAACGCCCCCGGTGAGATTAGGACCAGGGACAACAAGAACTAGAAGCTGGCAATTTCAACCTCGAATCTACCCCATACTTTTAGTTTTAAACAGCATTTGAACCAAAGAAACAAAACACTACAACGATAAAAACCGCTAGCCAAAACCGTGCTAGCAAAAAGCGGCTAAAATTGCTCGAGGTCCATTAGAGTCTCCATCGAGGGCAGCCACCCTGGAGGGTCAGGTTGAGCCCTCCAGACTTTGATCATATTTCGCATAGAATCCGCGAAACACTCTTTTAAGCGTTTAGCATCAACGTGACGATGACGAATCGCCCTACGTGCCTTCCAAATGCCGTAGACGCCAGAGGATCATCACGAGGTAATACGGTACCCCGTTTTCCCTCTCAATGGGTAGGAACCTGATCCCATGTGCGTCCAGAGGGAAGTCCATTTTCAGGGCCCGCTGAAGCACGTCTTAGAAAAAAAGTACGTCCCAATACTCGAGGAACACATATTCTACTGTCTGGGGTTTTTAAAGCAAAGCTTTCTATCTCTACCTGCCAAGGGCTTGTCGAGGCGTGCGCGACAATAAACTCCCAACGCGGCTCAACTTGAGAAGGGTGCCTTTCACGCACGGACCACAGTGTAGACAGCGTGGCGTTATCCGCACCGGCGTTCCCCGCGGCATTCCCCACACTCACCTGCCGGCGGCGTTCCCCGCACGCAGTTGACTGATCGCACCGGCGGCCATGTCGGCGGGACGGCTTTGTCGCCTGCTTTGCCGACAGTGGTCCTGTTTTGGCGCTAATTCGCGTCCATTTCGAACTTTCTTCGGACGGCATGATTAACGTTTTTGGCAGCACCTGCTGGGTAAACCGGACTCAACGAAATTACCTGAGCGTACAGCAAAGATACGTTAAGGATTGCTTTGCAGAGCAGGAAAACAAAATGTAGAGACCACATAGAGGCAGATGGCCGCTAGAGAAACACTACCTTTTGCGCACTGCTTCCCAGGAATGAGACTCCATGTTTCTAAATTGGTGAATACCAATTAGTTTGGATTTTAACAGGTATTACAAAATGCGAAGGGAGCAACCGGGTCTGATAAATAGCGAATAATATGTTCCCTCGGCTTCCTCGGAATTCTCAAACTTGCTAGAACTGGTTTAAATAGGATAAATAGAAATAACTAAGCTCACATGCCAAATTGTTGCGGTGTGTGCGCTTGTGTCGCGCGGTGGTGTAGCGCCGATCGAGCACATCGGGATTGCTAGGTTCTGCTGTCTCAACTTTAAAAATACGCTCCTCTACGTTTCTTTCCGCCGACGCACGGCCGGGCTAGAGCGGTGGGCGCCCGCGCTGTAGCCCGGCCGTGCCAGGGGTTCCTGCGTTCGGGAAGCCGTCCCCGCGATTTCCAGGCAACGGCTGGCAGACTCTTTGGTTTACTCTTTGTAGGGCCACGTGTGTGAATTCAAGTAACGGCGCCTGGGAAATTATTGTGGCTGTCGTTTAAAGCTTCGCTTTATAAGTACCTCCGCAGGGTAAATTGGAGCCATTTTTTTACACGGGTAGCAATCAACCCTGATGGATGTTATAACGCTTCTCTTCCTGCCAAGTTTTTACTAGAAGGACACCCACGTGAAGTTTAAAACAGAAAGACTTAACCCAAATCGGCACTGCCATATCTTCTGCACGTTCTAGCACGTCCTGTCCACGCCGCGCACGATCCATTGGCCTGTACAACGGCAAAGGTAGCACGATGTCAACCAAAACACAGCACAACCTTCTCCGTGCAACGCTTGATAAGTACTCTAAACTGAAACGTGCACGCAAAAACCGGGGCGCGTGAACAATTTCACGGAAATAGCCCTTAATTTTCTTCCTACAGAAATGTGTGCAGTTTAATAACAATTCCGCAATGCCCTGGACTACTTCGGCTGACACCCGTGGGCAAGAAGTAATCATTCACATTCTCTTAGGAAGAAAAAGGGAATTGGAGACTTGCCGGAAAAACAAATGACACAAAGAAAGACAACCCCACTCACGCACAAAAAGAGGTTCGTGAGGCTTGTTCTCTCCCAGGCCGATTCCCAGTTGAGTTGTGCGAACACCCGGTGCAAGGCATGTACATTATCCCTCGAACACTGCAGCACCTGAAGCGCATACCATATTTTGCCTATTAGAAAGACGTTGCGCACTGATGCCCTTGTGAACATGGACAGGCCACTGCATTTCCATTTCGCCGCTTTTTCGCGTAGTTCAGCAGTCTGTCTGCGAAAATAGGTGTCTGTATCTTCACAGTATTTTAAGGGCACTCACAAGTACTTGCTCTGGCATCGTTTGTCAGCCATTACATTCAAACACACTTGGCCTGCATTCCATTCCCCGTGCCGGAAGACCAAGCATTTTTGCCAGTTGACTTCACCTGCACTACATTTATAAAACCTTTTCGAAATGTTTACAGAAGCACTTACGCTGCTCCTGTCAACGAAACAATAGCCATGCTAGCGGCATAGGCTTGCAGTCGCACTTCACAGGACTTTAACCGACAACCGTTGATTCTCTCACTTCTTACGATACTTAAAAAAAGGGTTCCATGTACAACTAAAAAAGCAACGGTGACAATTGAAAATTCTACGCACAGTTTGTTGAATTTGAATGAGTTTGTGTACGTTTTCTTTACAACAACGTGAGTACAACACCCATTCTAGGCTATGCGCACTCCCTCACGAACAGAACCTACGTTCTTATTCTGTAACATTTCTAACAGACATTAATGGTATACCTGGTCCAATACTTTTGTCAGGTTTATATGTAGCATGGCCAAAGCACACTGAATACTGTCACAACATTCGAGAACATTTCTGGCAGTATAAGTATTTGCCACTATGACAGCCCCTTTCTTCCACAGGATCGGTGTGGCCCCACAATATCTTTTATTAGAGACTGTAAACGACTAGCTAATATTTTCATTAACACCTTGTAATCGACGTTTGCCAAACTGATTTGGCGATACGCAGAAATATGCCTGTTTGTTTTCGTCCTCTCATTTGAGTATAAACACTGTATGTGACATAAGAAATTAAGGTGGTCGCACTACAGTTTTGTACGACTCGGTGGACACGTTCCGTAAAACGGGGATTATCTTATCCTTAAACTTTTTTATAAAAAGCTGCGGTCACTCCATCAGGACCCGGAGTCTTTCCTGGGCTCAGCTCGTCAAGAACCCTGCTAACTTCATCAACTGTAAATCAATTTCTATGCGTGATGATGTTTATGTGCATACCTTTTCTCAGAGCTGAGCGCCTTTTAGCCAGCCCTTCACCAAGCAGGTACCGTTCAGCTCTGGCGCATACAAGCGCACCATGATATTTATCCTTATCGGATTCCTCGAGCTGGGCCTTCAGTGTTCGAAAATCATCCTTGTACGTTTCGACGGAGTTGCACTCCACCTTGGCACAAACATCAAAGCTACTTCGTAGCAAAGCTTCATACGCTTGCCGCCATGTTAAGTGTGCCCGATCTTTTATTGTTACGTCTCGTATAAATTCTCCCATTTACACCTCATGTTCCCGTGGCCTTCTTCGCTAAAACCTTTCTGTCCGAATTTGATAGTTTCCTCCGAGAATACTTCGTCTTCTCGTAACTTATACATTTTTTCTACAAGCTCCAACAAAACGCCCTTCGCCGCTTTGCGATCCTGCAAAAGCGTTAATGATACCATGCAGTGATCGCTGGACGAGACAGAATTCACTTGTATATTCTTCACACTGGGGCAGAAGATCAAGATATAAATACACCCTATCTGGACGCGCGTGCCTATGACCTTGAAAGTGTGCGTAGCAAACGGCAACAGTATTACTCATGCTACCTGCTACATCTTCTAGTGCAAAGTAGGCGGCTATATCACTTAGTGCCACCATACTTCCATGCCTAAAAGTGGATGAGCTACTTCTGTCGCTGTGGAACACACGCAATTAAAGGCAGCCCTTTAAAAAACTGGCCTTTTTCTATTACACCACTGCGGATTTTCCCAAATACAGTTTCCTTTCAGCGAATTAGGTGGTTGAGTATACACAAATAGCGCGACATTCGTCTAAACTAAACTACGAGTTACACACAACAAACCGTCCTGAATCCGACACGGTGACGGTCTTTGGTGTCGCCCCTATACTTCGCCGTATTTGTAGCGCACAACGCCCAGATAAACCCACCGCGTGAGAGACACAGACGTAGTAGCGCGACATAAATGGCCGCACCAACCATCGGGGAGCAGTGCCGGACGAGTCAGGGTATCTCGAAATTCCTCGACTCAGTACGGACGTGCACGCTTGTCGGCATTCAAGAAAATCGAGTTTAGCACCACTGGCCTGTTTGAAACTGGGGCAGAACGACTCGATAGCCTTCGGACCCCTGAGCAGTGATCCCGTTACCGCGGCCCGATATGCCCGCCGAAGCCGGTCGTTGGACGGAGCTCGACATTCTGCTTTCGCAAGCAAGCGCAGCCGGAAGCAGAACCAATGTATCCCCATATACGACGAATATGTGCAAAAACAAGGCTCTTAAACTGGGCTCTCAATACATTCGTATGACTGCTGCTTATAGTATTAGAGGCCCTCGTTGTGATACCGCCCGTTCCTCACTCGCCGATCTTGCGGATGGGCGCATATTAATATTACTACAACTGATGTATCTGAATTGCCTGTGTTTAACCTTATAAAAGTTATCGTACATGCCCATCTCGGCGATACAAGCCATGGCAGCCAGTCCGGGACCGTGTTTTCCCCTCGTCGTTTTCCCATCTACTACATTAACCGGCGGTGTTACAAATGGCGTGAAGCAAGTGTTTTTCTTCACCATGTATATTGGGCGGTAATTCCTCCGCTCGAGGAGCACTTCGTAATGCTCGTGGCACTTTTAAACAGCCGAGTTGGGCTCAAGCTACTCCTACTTCTTGCCGAGTTTCTTTCGTTTACCGGCAAACGTTTTTGGACACGACCACATGTTCGTTTTATGTTTTTGTCAGCCATTTGGTATGGAATCTCCCCTTGGTTTAGCAACAAAGTACGACTAATGGAAGGGTTGTGTTGTTGCCCTGCGTGTTTTTTTCTCATAACATGCGTGCCTGCAAGTCATTTGCATACGTTTCAAAATTTGCCCTCCACATATTCACTAAGCAAAGTTTTCGGAAATGCGTGTTCCACATTACAAAGTGCCAGCTTTAAATAGACGCCCATAATAGATAGGGTAACTGGTATCCTACAAGCACCATGAGAGGTTCGCAGCTCCATTATATTACTTTGTGTATTCTAAGCAAACAATCTACATATAAAATACATCGTGAGTTCGAGGTGTTCTGCAGGGTTGCAAGTTTATGCATAAAAATTATTAATATTACATAAAACGCTTGTCTCCCAGCAATATTACAAAGGCAGTAAAACAGTTAAAAAAGTCTGCACTTTTTGTGAAAAAATAGAGTGCAAAACAATTGCTAATAATTTTCACATTTGCAATGTTTTAAAAAATTACATTTAATATACAAAATTCAGCAAAGTTGAAAAAAAAATAAGCAGTGATTTATGCAGTTTACCTATGTTATTTGTAGTGTCAAACGGGGGATTTCAGCGGTAGTTAAAAAACACTCGGAGATGCTTAGAGGCGTTTAAATCATGTAAGAAGGCGAAGGATTCTCTTTATACAGTTTGAACATTTTATGCTAAAATTTTTTTTACCTTTGTGGCCGCGCCCTGTGTGACTTCTCCAAACAGCTGGAATCGCTGCGTCACCCTTTCTCAGAGCCAGGTGTCTCCTTTTCTGAAAGGCGGCCAATCAAGGCCACCTGTAGAAGCTTTCGAAGGCCGGGCTGGAACAGTGATGTGGCGCTGCTCCAATGGCTCAGGGACGCCGCACGCAAGCATGGTGCAGACGCAATGCGATGTCAATGCTTTCCGCGGCAGCGGCCCGCTTTTGCCTTTACGAATTACTAGAAGAGAAATGATGCATAACTTACACGATTTTTTTTGCGTACGAAACATTCTTTTAAACCAGTGTCTGGAGTTCAGTTTACGACACTGGTTTTGTTCGCCGCACACTTTTTATTGCGCTGGCGGCTGAAATTCCTGACAGCATTCCACACATTACTAAAAGCAACCTACTACAATTACAATTGTTTCACTGTAAAAAAAATTGGCCGCGTATCTGCTACTTTCGTTGCAAATGTCGTCAAAAGACGATAGTCTTTATCGGCTTTTGCGAAATAAATGCCTCCCTTCGCTTTCCCGCTCACCTCTCATGTTGTTCATCTTGCGTCACGCTCCTCCCAAGGTAAAGACGCCAAAGGTTTGCTTAAATCATTTTAAATTTCCCGCGTTCCACTGCTCCAAACCGGGTGTCTCGATGCGAACGCTGCCGTACGGCGAAGACGCGCGTTAATCGAGGCGCCCTACTTCAACGTTTATATAACCGCGTTTCCTTATTCCACGTGCGTTGCAAGCAGAACGTGGAACCTATCTAGTGGAACCTTGCGTAACTGTTGCTGGTTGATTTCTTATAATGGCGCCAGAAGCTATAGTGGCGCGGCCGACAGCAGGCGACGGCGGGGTGAATTCTTTTTCTGCAGTTGATAAAGTATTTAATTTCGCAAAAGTCAAGCATGTTTGACTTTTTTACAAAGGAACTCTGCAAATATCACTTCTGTATTGATTTGTTGTCTCATATTTGCGTGATGTCTTGTTCTTCTTCAACAATGTTGACAAGTATGAACCTTACACCGGACATAGACGGGTAGATTTAGCTGTGACTATATAAGACTATTGCGCAGGCATTGTTTTGCTTTGGCCGGTTTGCTGAATCGAGTCACAGACAGACAGACGGACAGACATACGTTATCTGTCTGCCAAGGGAAGCGAGTGTTCCATTCTTTCTTTATATGCCACATGTGTTATCTCTCCTGCCAGGGAGAGTGTTCCGAACTAACGTGAACAGCCTAGAATAATATTTTTTGTTCTGGCTGTAAATCCATGGTGCGAGAAACAGCCGCGCCTAAAGATAAAAAGCCTGCAGAGGAAACGCCGTGGCATTCCATTCCACTCTACGACGCTCGCCGATGCCCGTCACTTTTTTTACAGCTGTCTCACCGGCTGTGTATTCATTGAGTTGTTAGGGGAGCACAAGTTCGCTCCAATAAACCCGTTTTTTAAAGTCAACTGCGCGTCTTTGACTTCGTGACAATATAGTTGTGGGCCCCAGCGTTAACCCCTGTCAAACTCAATAAAGAGGCTCGTACTACAAATATGTTCACAAAACCTTGCTTATATTCTTTATGGTCAGAGCATATTGACACCTCTCGACCTTCAACCGCTTCAGGGCAACGTGTACTGCGTAGCCTGTCACTTATGCGCCACCTGGCGCATAGCCTGGCTGGGCTATATCCTTTGCCTCTACCGCGTTAACCTGCAGTCGTATGTCGTACGTAGACTCTCAGCGCTGACAACCATGACAACCGAGTGTTTCATGTTGGGCACTTCATTGCCAGTAATGTGTAGCACAAATTTCGAAAGTGAGCCGGAAATAAAACTGCAGGGTTCAGACGCATACCATAAAATTATTTGTGCAACAAATCTTCACGGCTTCCCCCTCTTTACAAGCAGTCAGAACTTACTAGGCGAGCTGTATCTTTGGGGAGGTAAATTCTAACTGTCTTCGTTTTGCCGCAGGGTTCCCTCGTCTTCTTTGTTGCACAAGTATAGCTCGTATATGACAGAGAATATGTGCTTCCAGAAGACGTATTCCGGTAATTGGCGCTGTGACTGTTCGGCAGGTTGCCTCGTCGACATGACTGGCTTTACAAAGAATGTCACCCGTGTTGAAATTCCGCTCCTACGCACAAAAACGTATCTGCACTAACGTGAAAGCCAGTTACTACAGCTACAGTATTTACTGCAAGAAATAATAACACCAATTACAACTCCTCAAGCCGAAATCTTAACGTTCAAATAGGTCCTTAACACACTGCAAATTGTTCGTACCTTTGTATTCTTATATGGACAAGCTATCCCTCAGGATGCCTGTGTCTTTCGCTTTTACACCGGCCCAATACGTGCACTCTTTGTCCCGAATCGTTTCAGTGAAGCACATAGCATTTGCGCGACCTTTTTCACGGTGCACTTCACTTCACATAGAAGGTCACTTTTACCCACAGCACACTCGCACCACTGACCATAAGTTTTAGCTGCAAATTAGACTCGAATGAGTGCTGGAAAAAGCAAAGATGTTGGACATGTTGTTCCCGTCACTGACGTGAACTGTGCGTGTCCATGCTTGCTGTGGTAAAACTCGTTCTCCCGCATTCACGAGTTCAGTTCAGTGACCATTCCCTCCGCAGCGACAGCCGTGCGGCGTGAAATCCCTGCCCACTATCCCTGACGGGTGGGGACGTAGGCCCGCAAGAAACCAGGCCTTGAAACCTTCCCTGGGTGGCATTGGTCTAATGATCACGCTCCCTGGGTCGTACAACTTCTCGTACAACGAGGTGCTTTAGTTATGGTTCTGGTGACCGGAAGCTTGGAAGTACACTGTTGGTTTATGTCGTCCTGCTTTTGTGTGGCAACTTACAGAACCCCATGTTTACCTTTACAATGCCCAGCAGCTTGAAAGTAGGCTTTGTTGATTACGTGGTTCTGGCCCTGCGTAGCAAGTGAGGCGGTATTTTATTTGTCTTTCTGGTGGCCAGAAGCTTGGAAGTGCGCTCTATTGATTTACGTGGTGCTGCTTATGTGCAACAACTTACCGGACAGTTTGTTTACCTTTCTGATGCCCAGCAACTTGAGAGGTAGCTGCTCATACGGTGCTGGATTGGTGCCGCACCAGGCTTTCATGAGGAGTGCTTGTTGTCATATTGCGAATTACTCTTCAGATTGTCGGTTGTGGGTGGCAGATAAGATGCACTCGCTGTATCTTTGTAATACATAAAATGGAATCTGAGGATGAACTCTGGTAGCAAGCAGTGAGGAGTGGCACGTCATGTATACTGTTTCACCCAGAAAAAAATGCAATGAGAAAGTTTGATTTCAACCCAGGAGGTTGTAAACAGCCTTTGCAAACAACAGTTACCTGTGAATGAAATGGAAAGACTGGAATAATTTTTGTCATGAACAGCGAGATGGTAGTGATGATGTCCCGAAATGCATTGTTGAGATTACTATAATTTTTAAGGTTTCAGTCATCTCGAAAACATATACTACTATCACTTCTATATTGTAAGTGAGGTAATCGTTTGTACTCACTTCCTCTTGTTTTCTTGGGGTTTTCGACTACAGAGGGTAGATTGATGCAGCAAAAAATCGTCTCGGCTGAAGGTTGAAGCAATGGTTGAAGGCAGGGGAATCTGATTTTATACCAGGCTGCAAAATGCTATCGCTGGCTAGGTGCAGCCCTACACGCGGCGGTGGCGTAGCGTTGTTTATCAAAGCTGGAGTTGCCTTTCGCGCTTCTGAAGTTAAGAAACCCATCAGTGACGCAACTGAAGCCATTTTCGTAAAGTTGCAGTGTGTCCTCCTAATTGGTGTTATTTATCGTCCGCCACTTTCTAAAGTGCAAAAATTCGTTTCTGAAAGAAAAACCATGTTGATGTCATATGCGACAACCAACAATCCCATCGTAGTCTGCGGTGATTTTAACATCGATCTTTTATCGGACGATTGTAGTGACTATGTCTTCCTTTTGCAGTCATTCAATTTAAAAAACGTCAGGAACTCCCCAACTCGAATTACCAGTCAATCCGAATCTCTCATCCATAATTCGTTGTGCAATTTAAATATAAATCTGCGACCCTGTGTGTGCGATGTTGTCGTTGCCGATCATTGCCCGATATTTATGTTTTTACCACAAGACTGTATGAGACAGCTTTTTCAAAGACACTCGATGCGAACTTATCGTATCGATTATGTGAGCGTTAGAAAACTACTTGAGCGTGATAATTTAAAAACCTGGATAGTGACAATGTACACATTGAATTTGAAAGTTTTGTTTCTTACATCACAAATTTATTGCATATTAATGATATTGTGTATTTCGTGTTGCCTGGTGTTAACATTCGTTTTTTCGCGGATGATTGTGTCTTGTTCAAAAGTATTTCCTGTTCCAATGATCAAGGTCACCTCCAAGCAAGCCTAAATAATATCAATGAGTGGTGCAGGGAGTGGGGAATGTTGCTTAACAATGATTAATCCGTCGTTCTTCGCATAACTTGTAAGAAAACGCCCATTCCTTTCCCACACACACTAAGGTGTTCTCTTTTAACACAAGTCACCAACCACAAGTATCTAGGCCTAACACGTACCGACAATCTATCCTGGAATTCCGATATTGACAATTTCTGCTCTTCTGCTCTGCGAAAGCTATGTTTCTAGAGGCAAAAACTCCGTAAAACACCTCCAAACGTTAAATTACTTGCTTATTTCTCACGTATTCGCCCTAAACGTGAATATGCATGCATTGTATGGGATCCGTTCACTGATGCTAACATTAATAAACTCGAAAAGATTCAAAGAAAAACCCTTAGATTCGTTTTCTCTAAATTTTCCCCACTTGATTCCCCCTCTGACCTTATGCAAGCTAACCATATCCCTCTATTCCAACTTCGGAGGAAACAATTTTGCCTGGATTTTCTCGCGCAACTCGTCAACAAACAAATGGCCATTGACACCACTCCGTATCTATCCCCCCTAATGACACCACCTTCGCGCCATCACCACCCTCATTCACTAACGCCCTATTTCGCTAGAACCGACACATTTAAATTATCTTCCTTTGCTCGTACAATAGCTGATTAGAATTCTCTTACAGAGCCCGCATCTCGTTCAAAATGATGTCTGTTGCTTTGCTTTACTTAAGATTCTCTTACAGGCCATATATCTCATTCGAAGTGACGTTCGTTTCTACATTTATTTCACTGTATTCATGTTCCATTGTATTTCTGGCTTTGAATATAATGTAATTACCCACCCTGCATGGACCTTCAATGGTCCGCAGTATGAAATAAAAAAATAAAATAAAAAAATAAATAATAAATGTAATTACCCAATTTACACGCGAATACGTCAAGCGTAATTATGGAGATCCTGTGTGCCCGTGGATAACTCGTAATATACTTGCTGTTCTGAAGAGTAAGGATTCGTACTACAACGGATGCAAAAGAAAAAAAAACAAATGAGTATTACCGAAAGCAGTCTCAGTATTACAGAAACAAGTCAGTAGCAATGATTAGAAAATCGAAAAAACTGTATTACGCAAAAATGGTTACACAATACAAAGGTGACACGAAACGGCAATGGAAGATAGTCAAACACGTAATTGAAATAGACCGACAAAACAATGTCACACCCTATAATATCTCCCCGCACGTTGCGACTAATTTTAACGATTACTTCATTGATGTTGGCTCTGGCCTCACCCGGCAATTTCCTTTGCAGTTATCAACTACACCTGCACCCAGAACTGTATATAAGAACTTCCGTTTCCAAGAAATTTATGTGGAAGATTTAAGAGCCAGTGTCAGTAAAATGGCAGTAAATAAAGCATCGGGTCTCGATGGCATCCAGATGCGGTTTATAAATGAAAACATTGATATCATTGGTCCTTATTTATGTCGCCTGTTCAACAATTCCCTTGGAAATAGCTGTTACCGTGATGTACCCAAAGTTGCAAAAGTGTTCCCCATATACATAGATGGAGATCCAAAGGAACCAGGTAGTTATAGGCCGATATCAGTACTGAGTGCACTGAACGCTCTCTTCGGAAAATTAATTGCGCAACAGCTTAAAAAATTCCTAAAGAAAATGATATTATTACACCTAATCAGCACGGTTTTGTAGAAAACAGATCTACTTCAACAGCCGTACTTACTTTATCGCAGGCTCTTAATTCTGCAATGCATCAAAATAACATATCTGTCGTTGTTTTCCAGGATATTAAAAAGGCATTCGACACAGTTTATCATCCCATCTTGCTGCACAAATTAGAAAGTTATGGCTTTACAGAGAGCTCCCTTAAATTCTTTCATAGTTATTTATCCTGCCGGAAGCAAAGGGTACTTAAAAATGTTTTTTTGTCGGACGGTAAAGAGATAACTTGCGGTGTAGCACAGGGCTCTCCTATGGGTGTCATATTGTTCTCACTTTATATAAACGATCTCCCAAAGGCTCTTCACTCCTCACAATTAATAATGTATGCAGATGATGCCGCTCTTTTTGTTTCTGGACCATCTCTTCAGGTAATTCAAACCAAAATAACCAGTGAGCTGAAAAACTTGTCTTGGTTTTTTGAAAACCGCTTAACACTTAATGTAGACAAAACTAAGTACGTCATTTTTCACTCTAGGTAAAAGACCACCAACAATTCTTTTGCACTTACTCGTGGCAACTCATTCATACGGCAAGTCTCGCATTTCGAATACCTAGGAGTTATTTTTGACTGTCATTTACTACTAGAAAGAACCTGATTAATAGGGTATGCAAGAAAGTAGCTTTCGGTTGTCACGCGCTCTTTAAGGCGAGATATTATTTTCCGTGCGATGCGCGACGCTCCCTCAACTATGCTTTCTGTCATTCACATATCAGTTATTGTTGTGAATCTTATGGGCAAACCTATTAAACCTACCTATGGCCTTTAATTCATGTGCAAGAACGAGCATTGACTGCGTTGACAACTGAATCAAGTCTTTTCAGGAACAACGTTTTCCGGGATAATGGCGTATAGTCGTTTTGGTCCTTGCGCAATTACAAAATTTCACTAGTGATCAACAATGTAATAAACACCAATTCTCCCTTTGCGTTAAGCATTTTCACCTTACCATCTCAAAGTACAAGGCAAGCCTCCCATTTCAATTTCAACCTTCCCAAATGTAACAATGTATATAGTGAACGCCTGATTGAGTTCAGTGGAGTCAAAATAGGGGACGAACTTCCGATAGAGGTGAAAACAGCGAGGAATTTTTAAATGGCCACAAACAGCATTACAAGTCTAGTGAAACTTTATCCGAAACTCTTGCTATGTGAATCATCTTTTCAGTGTCAATATTTCTCTGTTCGATTTGATGTGTCAATCCGTGAATGCGTAAAATATGCGTTGTATGACGTGTAACCTTGTGTAAATATCAATTTTTCTTGAGCCCTCCACGCTGTGCCGCTAAAGTATTTGTGAATTGCTTGTGAATTGATGGTAATTTTATATTGGACCGGCCCCTAGCCTTTGCAGCTAACGGTCCAAACAGTTTTTTTACATACTTCGTGTTTAAGGAATAAAGTTTCTTATGAAAAAAAATAATATATTTTAATTACGTATTTAAAGGGTTAAATGGCGAGGCGTAATACGAATCGTCGATGCCTCACTTTCAGATGTCGAAACGCTGTAGGTTTCCCTGCTACGAGCCTTATCTTTTGTAAATATACTAGCTTCTCGAGGCCTTGGGATATGAGGTCGAACACTCGAAAGGTAACGGCATGCTCTCATGAAGTAGAATTTACAGAAATGTTCACTGACATGGGGATAAGCAGTGTTACCTTGTCATGTTTGTGTTACAATGTCTGGAACATCTATGTTGTTTTAACATTGATCGCGAATAAATTTCTGTACACCGTAGTCAGTGACTGCGAATAACTGCTACCAGGGTCGGAAACAGAGCCAGATATGTGGCTGCTTGTCTTTTAGTGCTCAAGTTCGCTTCAATGATGGGGCAATGGTTTGAAAGGTTTTCTCCGGTGACTGGGGTTCGTGTATATGTTGGTGTTTGTGTGACTACTCGGAGCGACTTTCAGATTTTGCCCAGCTGATTATGAAGGAAATAAAACAATAACAAAAACATTCTTTGTTCTGCTTCAATTTTTTTATGTAGCACACATTATTCCTGCTGACTAATGCTCACGATGTACTGATGTCAAACTGGTTTCAACTAGCGGTGGCAACCCGGAGTGTCGGATTTTTAGTGCTGGTTCTGGACCCGCCACGGTGGCTCAGTGGCTAAGGCGTAGCGCTGCTTAACACAAGGCCGTGGGTTCGATTCCGGCCACGGCGGCCACTGTTCTGATGAAGGCGAAAAGCAAAAACGCCCGTGTTTGCGAGATTTCGGCGCACGTTAAAGAACCCCAGCTGGTCAAAATAAATCCGAAGCCCTCCGCTAGGGCGCGCCTCATCGCATATGAAACATTGGTGCGTTAAACCCTTCCATCAACCAATAGGGCTGGTTCTGGAATTGTGTGTGTGGATCCCCTCCATAGACACATAATTGCACGTTTTTTGCGAAAGTTTGGGGCACTTTAGCGATTGTGGGGTGTCACGTTGCCGCCAAATGAAAATCGTTAAATTGGACGTGCAGGACCATCACTGGTCAACCCATGTGTTGGGCTTGGAAAAAAGTAAGTGCAAGGTGAGGCCGATATCAAATTTACAGCCATGAATATCAGTCAACTATGTTTTAATCTAAATCCAGCCATGCTCCTACAAGATCTATGTAAATGACAAAGAAACGAGGATGTCGCAGCCAATTGGAAAGTTGATGAGGAGTTCCCGGCTACACGCAGCCAATCCGTATTGTGATGCCTCGTTTGGAAGCCAATTGAAATTCTGCTGATAGAAACCAGTTCCGGGGTTCTGGAGATTGTGCTTTTTTCGGCAAGTGAGCCAAGAAGTGTGATAGTGATCACACATTAAAAAAATGGAAAGGGGATGGCTTAACCACCAATCTGACAACGGTTCGATATATTGGCATTTGGCAAAGTTAGCTAATGCAATGTACTTTACGATGTCAGGGACCACATTACTGGCAACGTGTTTAGTGTCTGATTGTTTTTAAACTTTACGACCATCGCCAACTGTGCATGTACTTAGACAGAGTTATGTTTTTCATCCGTCTAGATGCTGGCACGCCTTTATGCTGTAAGTAAGCAAATTGACCAGTTCAGTTAAACTGCTATCCCCAGGTATGAAACCTGGGCCACGTAGTATAGCGACACACGACCGAAAGCCTGCACGTTCTTCATCAAAGACATTGGAATAGTAAGGGTGGGAATTGAGGGCAGGTTTCATGAGTTCTGCAGCGCGAGCTTCCCTATACGCTTTCCGAGCAGCGGGTAACCGAATCTTCTTGGGGCGTGCGTAACTCAGCGCGAACTATATGTGATTTCACTTCGCGCCGTATTGTGTGCGTGCTGCCCTAAGGGTATAACGAGCGTGCGCTATGTAAGCACGCTCCACATGCCCGTTGTGCTGTCCAGTTCTCGGCTCAAGAAGAGTTTCAATATCAGTGCCTGCCCTCAAAACTGCAGTGCTGAAAAATTCACGATGTTTATAAACGGTGCCGAGTTCGACGGTACCGTCTACGCTATAATATATTAGGTCAGTCCGAGTTCTGCAGTGAATGCGTTCCCTTTTGCTTAGACTAAAATAGACGTAGAGAAGGAGACGTCAGTATGAATGCATGATTGCCGAATGCGGTTCATGCGCACTCAACCACTGAGCTCGTGCGAAAAAAACGAACTGCAGCAAATTTGTATGCGTCATGCCGAAACCGAAACCGAAAATAGTTTCTTAACCGAAAATAGTTTACTGGGAACTAGAGCAGTGCACGGGTCGCAATTTCGAGGCCCGGTCCGCCCCGCCCCGACAGAGATATGGCGCAGTCCCGGCCGGGTCCCGAGAAATTTATGAAAATTGAGCCCGAGCCCGTCCCGAGCCCGAAAACTTTTTAAAATCTCAGGCCGAACCTGGCCCGAGCCCCACAAACTTCTAAAATATGAGCCCGAGCCCGGCCAGAGTCCGGCAGGGCTTTGTTAAATATCATCCCTACTCCGACAGGATATTAACATGAACTTGTTTGCTGTTACCCTAAAAAGCGTAAGCACAAAGCGAATACCACTACTTTAGATTTATATTTTCTTTAAACTTGCATTGAACTTTGTACAACTTATCCTCACTTAGAAGCTTTATTTTCGCTAGTCGTGTAACTTCATTTGCCAGTCTTCGAAATCAAGGCACACACGAGGATACCCTAAATGATTCGGAGTAAGTGGATTTTTTTATTATTGCGATTCTTCAACAGATATTGCACCTTTCGTGCTTCCATTCCTTGCTGAAATTTAACCAGTCAATGCATCCGGTTGCACCATTTGATTTTTGTCTTTCCGTATAGTTACATTGGCAGCATGATTTTATCTGGGCTTCTTTTGTTTGTTGGCTTTAGTCATGGCTCTAAAGAAATTCTTGCGCGAAAAAATCATGGCCTCTGCTTAGAATATTGGTTCTTCACACTGCAAACACTTCGAAATCCTGGTCACATTGGTTCTGTTTGTTTTAGTTTTTGAAAAGGAGAGAGAAAATACAATCATGTTGCAGTCAGTGGCTGGAGTGCCCTCATTTTCTGCCCGCTCTCTGAATAAGCTGATAGCACCCAGACGCTTGTTTTATTGATGTGAAGGCTTTCAAAGTGCAATCTCTTTTTATCATATCTTTTAATGGCGCCGTAGTGAATTAGCACTCCCTTTTTTGTTTTCACTTTACCTGAAACATCAACAATAAAACTTTGTCTTGCCAAAAGTTTAGAATTTGCTGCACGGGATAGCTGGGCCTCAGGAACTGCCCGGGCCGGATCAGACCAGCACGGCCCGAAAAAATTTTCGTTCAAGTCCGACCCCGGCCCGGGCCCTTGCACTGCACTACTGGGAACTACTTTGGCACAGTAACACAAAGCAGTCCCCCCCGCGTATCCTTGTCTCCATTGCCACAGAAAGTTGCCCCTAAGTATAGGAGGCATGGTAGAAACAACTTTTTCAGCTTCTTCACGGGGCTATTGGAAGCAGTCGTGTTTATTTATGTTGAGACGATAGTCTTCTTGGTGTACATAACAAGGTAGGTAAAAAGTTTGTAGAGGCAAAATGAAATGGTTCTCATTTATTAACTTCATTGATTTCAGCCGATGTGCTCTGTTAGGGACCTGTACGGTGGTAGGTGTCCTTAGTCCGGGATGCCTTGATCGGGTTGGGTACCCCAGTCGTCGCTGGTCTAAAAGGTTGAAGCTCGCCGGAAGCTCCAATCGCCGCTCATAGTTAGGCAGGATATTAGGGGTAACACTAGGGGTCAAAGTAGGGAATGTACGGGGGGCCTTGTTTAGGGACAATTTGCATGTGGAGTATAGAAGTCGGGATGCATAGTGTGTATCAGGTAGTAATTAGTTCGCCGGGGCCGGAAGGTCCTGGCTTCGTCTCGGGGGAAGTTTTGTTGGGAAATTTTATAAAAAGACACCTTTGGGCTATCCTTGGCAAAACTTTTTCTGGCGATCTCCGTCGTGCCATTTGTAGCTCCTCCAGGTCTACACGCGCCCACTCTGACTGGAAGTGCGTACTCTGAGATTCGCTGTGCAGTAAAACACCCCATGTGCTGCATGCAACGGGCCTAATTTCTTAAACCAAGCGGCAGCACTAACTTCGCCACGGTTACAACCGGACGACGAATATACTGCAGCGAACTATTCCAGTGGCTTCCGCGAACTTGCTATAAACGGAAAATGTTTACAAATAGTATAGGTGCATATAATTGCTTATAAAGGCTTATAATTTTGACCACAAATGAAGACATTATCGTGAAATTCATGAGCTCCACCAGGCACCGAAAAATTTCTTCAGAGTTCGAAGCTGCAAAAAAAAGTACCTGTGGTACAGAAGATCTTCGGGCGTTTGAATACACACCAGGCGTATGAGTGAATGATGGTTATTCACGAGAATTTAAATGACCGATTTGAATAAAAGGTGCCAGAAGATTATCTATCAGACCCTCGAAATCAGAGCTCGACTGCTAGAAATCAGAAGGTATGTTCGGAAGGACATCGTAATAAATGTACAAAAATACGGTTCGCATTGCAACAACCTGAACGCCGGAGTGGGTATCCTACCGCTGTAGGATACCTGCGACTTCTTCTGAGCCTCCTGGGCTCGCCTGCAGTCCTCGTGTCACCAGGGCCTCCAAGGGTTGCACGCAGCACCGGACACCTAGGGAATTGACATCGACTTGCAACGTAGAACCGACTGAAGTATATAAATTGGTAGTAAATCCGGCCAGTAGGGTCTCGCACGAGTAACCTTTGTAATGAGTAACGAGTAAACTTGGAATTTAAAATCAGCGTTATGATCTTCTAGGTACTTATTATTTTGAGAACGTGTGATATGATCGATAATTTTACAAATGGTGCTAGTGAGGGAGATGTGTTGTAGCTTAGTGGCGAAGAATGGTCAGAGGAATTGAAGAAGGGAGCAATTTTCCTTATACCCCAGTCATGCAGAACTGAACCCCCACATTAGGACTGAGTGAAAAGTGTTGCTATGATTGGAGCAATGCTTGAGGAAGTATTATAGTACGGTATTGTTAATGCCCATGTGATCACATGTAGATGAAGTTTTAAGTTTATTGAGTAAAGATAAGTTCCCCCCCCCCCCAGTAATGACAATTTCAGGCGTCATGCCCTCCATGAACCCTTTTGTGATCGGTAATGAAGCAACTACTTCGCAAGTAAAAACCGAAGCAAATGAGTTAAGCATCTGCCCGCCTTCAGATTCAGAAACAGTTTGGAAATTGTGATCTACAATAGTTATGTCAGGGTAGCTTTAGGATTGATCATGCGACAGAATTTCCGAGGGTTGTTACTTATCATGGATGTCAAGTCATGAGTATAGGAATTCCGACGAGTACGTTTAAGAAGGGATTGGTCTTGTTTTACACACTCCTTATAGCGCAGCCAAGAAACCAATGTTCTGTTTTTATCTGCTTGCCTATAAAGCCGCTTTTTAATATTGTGTAAGCGGCGAAGTGCGCTGGTGTTTTTAACGGTTAATGGTTAACTGTTTTTAACTGTTAAAAGTTTTTAACTGTTTTAATTGGTTAAGCCCGGAATGCATGACTCAATCACATTAATAAATGTTTTTTTATTATCCAATTTTCATCAGTGGAGCGTGAATATTCAAGTGGAGCGTATTCAAGAACTCGTCAGAGAAACGACACAGTCGAGTGTTCATGGCATCAAAATTGGCTCTGGTGTAGCACCATATTTTTACTAGTGGTTTTTCTAGAATTTAAGGGACGAATAATGCTACCATTTATAATGGCATGATCCGAGATGCCGTCTTAGATAGTATTATCCGAACAAAGGTGGGATGATTGGTAAGTATTAGGTCAAGGATATTTGCAGACGTCGCTGAACGATGAGTTCGGGAGTTAATTAGTTGAAATAACGAAAAGTTAAAGCAGGTCTGAAGAAATGAGTTTGCCTCGATTTCATTGGATGCTCGGGAAGTTGAAATCACCAGTAAATAATTGCACGGAATTAGGAAAACGCGTGGTAGGTTCATCAAGGATTTTTCGAAATTCAGCTGTGAAGGAGGGTGACATATCAGGAGGGTGGTAAAAAACTGGAATTATCACACGAAACACGTCACACTTCATGGAAACCAAAACACATTCAAGAACAGAATTGAATACGATAGGCGCGGTAAAGAATTCTCTTTTGGCAGTTATCAGAACACCCCCTCCCCTACGGTTTAGTCTGTCGCAGCGGAAACAGCTGAAGTCTGACCCACTAAGAAGATGCGGCTATCAGGAACCGTGTCATTCAACCACTTTTCTGTTAATACTAGTATAGCTGCGCTACAAAAATCAAGAAAGGACGACATTTTTGGATAAGACACAGAGAAAGTTAGTGTACAGAAAACAAACACCGGTAGTTAAAAGACAGTGATTCTGCGTGAGCAACTTCTGTGAACGAGATGGAATGGAACTAAAGAAATTGTCAGGTCATTCGCTCGTGAGCGGAGATGCTTCGGAGTTACCTTCACGCCTTTCGTTTTGGTTGAAACGAACAGCCTGGCCTTTACCCGCATCCCAAACATAGGCGTCGTCGTTAATGAAAAGTTTGGTGAATACGAGCCGAACACAGTCGCCCTTTTTATAACTGTTTTTGAAAATTCATGAAGTTTACGGCGCACGTCATGAACGTTTAGAGAATAGTCACGCGACGTACCAAACATTGTGTCTTTTAAATAATACCACGGCGTAAAACAGTTTCCACATCGTTCTCGCTGACAACTTTTGCTATAATCAGACGCTTTTCGTCCGCAGAAAACTTTCCCAATCTGCGCACTTTGACGCAAATGTTACGGTGGCCTCCAGTTTGTTGGAACAATATTTTTTACGAGTTCTTCAGACACATCCCAAGATTTACCCTTGTCAGTGTCGTCGATGCCGAAGAAAAACACATTAGAGAGCCGTGACCGGTTCTCACAGTCGTCAGATTTACACTGCGTAAAAGATAGGTTTTGGTCATAGTTTTGAGTTTGATGGGAGGACGCATCTGGTCTAGTTCTTGACTCGAGCGCCACAACCCTCTTGCTTAGTAATTCTGTGTCATTCTTCATAGTGCAAGATTTTATAACTAGATTCAAGGATGGTTGTATGGTTAAATTCGAATCGTGTAACTACATCAGACACAAAGTTTAACTTGGCTTCTTGGGCCTTGGTCATAGTCCCCGAATTTTCTTCTATGTCGCCGCTAATAACAAGGATACCACAAACGTACAACACGACATCACAAGCGCACTTCAAACAGTCAAAACAAGAAGAACAACCGGCGGGCCATGACCCGGCAACAAGGGAAATATAATCATTACGGTAGCAATGACACTTGTTATAATTATCCTGGGAATACATCGCTTGTGAGCGCGCTGAAGCAGCAGCAGTGCTGTGGCCCGAAGCGTCGATGAAGTTGCTTTTCTACAGTTGGCTAGGAAGATAGCGCTCATGTCACACCAGGTTGCCAGATGCCGAATCTTCAAGGGTTAAGCTTTGACGGGATATCCCCCTGCGCGTCCGAAAATGCCGTAGACCAGATGCAGGAACCCGCGAAATTGAAGGTGATGGCGCTGCACTCCCTGAGGGGAGTCACCACCATCGCCACCGACGCAGTTGAAGAAGGTCGACCAAGAAGGGTGAGCAACAGCACCTGGAAATACATTGCTTGTGTGCGCACTGAAGCGGCAGCAGTCCCGTGGCCTCATGGCCTAGATACACCAAAATAGAATTGGAGCTAATAATCTCGCAATGTTAACAAATCAGTTCAGTGTCCTTGTAGTTCATTATCCAGCACAAAGTTAACGCGGATGTTGAATGAGACACTTACATACGCACACGATACGTGAACATGTAAAGCTAGTGGCGATATTCACATTTGCCAATATTGCGGCGCAAAAACCAAACGTGCATATTTTAGGCAAAACATCAGTACATAAGCGATAATTGCAGTGGGTGCTGATTACAAATTGATGATGATAGATTATTTCGATTGCAACTGTGCATGTACTTAGACAGAGTTATGTTTTTCATCCATCTAGATGTTGGCACGCCTTTATGCTGTAAGTAAGCAAATTGACCAGTTCAGTAAAACTGCTATCCCCAGGTATGAAACCCGGGCCACGTAGATAGCGACACACGACCGAAAGCCTGCACGTTCTTCATCAAAGACATTGGAATAGTAAGGGTGGGAATTGAGGGCACGTTTCATGAGTTCTGCAGCGCGAGCTTCCCTATACGCTTGCCGAGCAGCCGGTAACCGAAACTGGGTAACCGAAACAGCGGGTAACCGAAACTGGGTAACCGAAGCAGCGGGTAACCGAAATGAAAAATACTTCATCATCTTTAGTACCATACTCCCGTGCGCCATATCATGTATTGCCTGGGATTGGATTTAGTTATGTTTCTCGCGGCCACTGCGAGCTAACCGAAACAGCGGGTAACCGTAACTGGGTAACCGAAGCAGCGGGTAACCGAAATGAAAAATACTTCATCATCTTTAGTACCGTACTACCGTGCGCCATATCATGTATTGCCTGGGATTGGATTTAGTTATGTTTCTCGCGGCCACTGCGAGCTGCCGCCTGCCTCCGAACCGAGGAGTAGGGTGCGGCGGAAAAGCGGGGGGCCGTATCGGGGTGCAACGCCCGTCATCTTACGCATGCCCAGGAACAACATCCTGACCAGCCAGCAGAAAATTGGGAGGCAGGGCTCACGCGAAAGCAACAAGACGCACCCAAGACCAGCGACACAGAAATCCTTGGTTTTGCACCCTTCACCGATCATGCCAGTGATCATGATAAGCAAAGTCTAGACGCGAACACAAAGCCAGAAAACGCACGCAAATTTTGGTCTGTCGTTACGTATGTCTGTATGTTTGGCTGACGCTCAGACTTTCGGTGACATGCCTATAAAAGGCCAATTTCATTCAAACCTCACAAGATTTAGAAGTAACGATCAGAAACAAAGAGGATAATTGGAAGTGCAGTGTGAGAGCTCCCCCAACCCACGCCTAACAAAGCCCAAGGCGAGAAATACGTCATGGATACAGTTATAAACCAATTATTTTGTTGCATAAAAACTCAATGTATTTTAACATTTCAAAATATAATTGAAATTTGTGTTGTAATTTCTTCAGGGTGAATATGGTGAATTTAATTTAGCAAAATTTATTACATGTTTAATTAACATAATACTACTTTTTTTAAAATAAACAATCTAAAAATGTTGAACATCAAGTACAACTTCCGCGGGGTAAAACTATTCCGCAATGCTACTTCAAAGTGCCAACAAATTGCTAAATAACATAAACAAACTGCTTTTTATCTAATTCAGACTTCTTTTATTAACTTTTGAAGAACATAAATGTACGCGTTTTTAAGCACATTTATCCCTTAAGTACAACTTGCAATAATAGCCTGTACTCACCACGCGTAATGTAAGTGTGAAAAAAGTTGTGCGGTGTTTAATTACATTTTGCAGAGCCCAAAAGCGGGAGAAGGTGCGTACCGGCTGATGTCAGGAAAAACTATGCAATTAAAATAGCTCATGTCAAATTCAAAACATCTTCAAAGCTCTAAGAAGAGAGAGGTTCCACAGGCTCAGCACAAGACCCATCAGTCTAAGGTGAGCACGTGGTTGGAGAGCCAAGCCAGACCAGCGCACAATCGTTACTGCTGACCACGATGAAGGCAAGGTGTGCAAGAAACAAAATCGAATTTTTTCAAAAATTAAAAATTCAGAAGAATAGTTTTTTCTGGGAGGCATGTGGGGTGCTTTGCAATATCTATTTTGATTTACAATACTTCGGAAATAGCTTATGTCGGCGGCTTTTTATTGTTGCTATAAAAATTCGACACATGTTCATCTGCGATGCGTATTAACTGGAACTGCACAGAGGAGCATTGTAGTTGATTTGCAACGTGATATAAACTGCGTCGTAATAGTTGCAATAAAACAATAGGTATTGCCGCTATTTTTCAAACACCTTGGTACAAGAATCGCGAGGAGTATTCGTATTTTTGTGGCACACTTTGCTGCACTATGTTTGATGATCTAAGCAAATGTGGTGTAACGATATAATCGTTTGATGAGTCTATTGTCCCATAAATTTTAAATGTATTGGGAGAATTTCTTCCGGGCTGTGGACCTGTAAGCACGATGTACGGAGTAATGCCTGAAAAATCTTGCCTCGCCCTGGAAGTTTCGAATGGTATTGCTATATTTTTTGCTGCTAGAGACGCTCTGCCTTATGCGCTTTATTTCGCATTAGAGTGTCTTGCACCTCTAGAGTACGTGCCGTCGCCGATTTCAGTCGTTGTCTACGCCTGTATATATGAAGGCATAGGAATATCGCAAATGTGTCAAGGAGCCATCGCCTTCTACTGAGGATTTATAAAAATCAGGCCTTCACCCGCTACACGAAATTAAGTCAAATTTTAGATACGAGTATATAGAGAAGTGAAATGTATATTTTCAACCCATCTTTCTCTACAAGGGCTGATTTACGTTATGAGACTCCCGGTGCAATTTCTCCTGCATTTCAATAAGATACCCTACCGATCTTCTGCTACAGGTAACCAATCTTAGCTACTCGCTGTATGTGTTAGTTCTAGAAGTGGGATTAACAGTGCAACAAAAATAAAAGGCTTATCGCGAAGATTTTAAGGCCACGCTCTGGTGTGTTGCTTCACCCCGCTGCCAATTTGGTGTCCTTGCATTCGCGAAGACTTCCTTCGAAATTGTCTATCCCGTTTTATCATCTGTCAAAGTGTACTATCATCTCGATCGAACATCTGGAAACCCGGTGCACTGAACAAATATGCAGTTATCTGCATTGCAAGCGCCTTGTGTTAACAACTACGCATTCTGGCATGACGCTTGAAAAAAATCGAACAATCATCGCTTCGCTTTTCTCAGGACACGCTCCTGAGAATTTGTGTCACTTAGATGTCTGTTTTGTGTCTTCCCGTTTCTGAGTATTTTTCGGTTATTCTGAGGTTCTTCGGAATTCCTCGTCCCTATTGGTCTCCTGAATAAGCTCTGATGTAACAGGATCGGGCAATTTGCATCCATGAGCACGTAGACAGAGTGCGAGAAGTAACTTTATTTGAATCCACACCAGCCGAAAAAAGGACGACACATGGGGGCAGTAACGTCCATCCGCGTGAAACGGCAGCCGTGAGTACTTTGGCCCAACCGGCATCTGCCACCTGTTGGACCGGTAGTTGCTGTGAGTCGAGCTGCAACTAGAGCGAGGCGGGATCGCATGCTCTTCAGCTCTGATGTTAATTTATCAGGTAAATGGATGACTTTTCCTTCAGTCTGCACAGCACATGCATCTGTCACAATATGTATCTGGGAAATATCGGTAGTAGAATACTGGGTGGTGGAAGAAGTCTGACTCTAAATTGCCGCGAACCATGCATTGGGTTTGTTTTTGTTTGTGTTTTGCTTTTACCGCCCGGCTGCGCCGGTCTGTGTTATCTCCGTGCCAAGGGAAGCGCGTGTTCCATTCTTTCTTTCTGTGCCGCATGTGTTATCTGTTCAGATAGGGAGAGCATTCCGATCTAACGTGAACATCCCGGAATAATCTTCTTGCATCTACAATGTTCTCGATGCGAATCGACGGTTCCAGAACCACGCGCGCCGAAAGATAAAAAGCCTGCAGAGCAGACGCCGGGGCATTCGATTCTGCGACGCTCGCCGACGCACGTACGTCACTTTGTTGACCACTGCTTCGCCGCCTCTGTATTCTTTTCAGTTGTTAGGGGAGCACAAGTTCGCTCCAATAAACTTGTTTCTTTTCCAAACAACTGCTTCGTCCTTGGCTACGTGACATCTGGTGGAGGTGCTGGGTACGCACCCTTCATGCCCACTACAACCTCTGGAAGCCGCCAAGCCAGTCCAACAAGAGCCAGCCTCCGCGTGCAAGATTTACCACCCGAGTTCGGTCTACTACCGGAGAAGACGAAGAAGAAAAACGTCGCAACCAGCACCATGCTCAACCAAGCCAATCCTCCTGTCGTTCTGCAGCAGCCACGGGAACCGCCATCATTCCGAGGAGCCCCCGCAGAAGACCCAGAAGAATGGTTGGAGAAACTGGAGCGCGTCCGGAAATTCAACAGGTGGGACGACGCAGAAACGTTCCGGCACGTTTTCTTTTACTTGGAAGATTCGGCTCGCACTTGGTTCGAGAACCACGAGAGCTCCTTGACAAACTGGGCTCAGTTCAAAAGCGAGTTCACTAAGACCTTCACTACCGTCGTGCGGAAAGAAAGAGCCGCCCTTTTGTTGGAAACGCGCACGCAACACCCCAACGAAGGTGTCGTGATCTTCGTTGAGGAGATGAAGCAGCTATTTCGCCGCGCGGACCCCGAAATGACGGAAGAAAAGAAGTTGCGCTTCTTAATGCGCGGAGTGAAGGAGGAACTGTTTGCTGGACTTGTCCGAAATCCGCCCAAAACCGTCGCCGAATTCGTGACCGAAGCCAGCACCATTGAAAAAGCCCTCGAAATGCGTGCTAAGCAGTATGACCGCAACTTTGTTGGCGCGGCCAATGAGAACGACTTTGGCAGCACGCGGATCCCGGCCGACAGCCTACGCGAGACTATCCGCGCAATAGTGAGAGAGGAGCTGCGGAAACTTCTCCCAACGCCGCCGCAGCCCCAAGTCGCTTCCCTCACCGACGTGATTAGAGAAGTGCAACAAGCGTTGGGAACTTCTACGCCATCCGAGGTACCCCGAGAGCCACAAGCTATGACTACTCCGCGGCTGTTCGTCGACCCCGCCCTGCTCCAACACGCCGTCAGAGGCCCCGCCGTACCGCCGCCCACTGTCACCCGCCCGACCCCCGGTAGCCCGAAAACCAGACGCTGAGGAAGACGGACGTATGCGCACTCCCGATAACCGTCCTCTGTGCTACCACTGCGGAGAGGCCGACCACATTTACCGTCGCTGCCCATACAAGAGGCTCGGACTGCGTGGTTCTCCGTCGACGCAACCTCGCCCTCTCCCTGGCCAACGACCACGTGAGGATCGACGAGTATCTATCTGAAACCAGCCGTGACCCAGCGGGTTTCAACCGTTCGCCGTCGCCCTACCCATACCAACGCCGAACCCCGTAGCAACGCTGACTTCGCCCGTGGAAGGTCCCCCAGCCCACGCGGGGGAAACTAAAAGCAGCAACTTCTGGAGGTGAAGTTGCTCTACGGCGAAAAACCGGAAACCCTCCAACGACGCAAGGACGCGCCGAAGACAGTGATTCACGACATGCCCTCATCCCGACGACCCGACCTAACCCTGATGAGACTCCCGAACACGACGACAGCTATACGCCGCGACGCTACCCCGACCTGACCGAGACGTCCGCTGAGAAGACATGGACAACGACGACGCACAGTGCCCGACCGTCAACACGCACAAGCCGAGATGCGACGCCCCGACGCACCCGGAACTCGAGGAAGGCGGCATCCGACGTCAAGGTGTCCATCGACGGTTTTGATGTAGTCGCCCTCGTAGACACGGGAGCGACTACTACTCCGTAATGAGCGGACCATTTGCGTCTAAGCTGAAGAAAGTTATGACCAGATGGGACGGTCCGCACATACGCACAGCAGGAGGCCACCTCGTGACGCCAAGTGGAACGTGCACATCGCGCGTCACCATAGACGGCACGACGTACCCTGCAGTGTTCGTCGTTTTGCCCAACTGCTCCCGCGACGTAATTCTCGGAATGGACTTTTTGACAGACAACGGCGCAATAATCGATCTCCAGACGAAGTCGATAACTTTTTCCTCCGACCACTCCATGACGCCGGAATCGAACCCCGAACACCGTGCAGCTGTAAGGATCGCCGATGATCACGTCACCCTGCCACCCCGCGCAAGCTTGATGATCACCGTCTACTGTGAAGGTGCTGCTCCCGACGTCGACGCTATCGTGGAGAGTGACCGAAGGTTGCTTCTTGACCGCGGTGTGTCTGTCGCAAGAGGCATTGCGCGGTTTAAGCAGCGCAAATCCCACGTTTTGGTCACCAATTTCACCGAGGAGTACCAGCATTTAAACAAGGGCGCTGCAATTGCGTTCGTCGAAGAAACGCAACAAGCAAGTGACGTGATAGCAGTCGCCGACTTTGAACGCGCACCCGACGATACCTTCAAGCTTCCGCACCCCTTCGACGTGAATCCGGCGCTACCGCAAGAAGAAAGGAACAAGTTATTGGCTTTGCTGCGTCGCTACAGCGAGTGTTTTTCGTCGAACTCAAAGTTACGTCAAACACCTCTGGCGAAGCACCGGATAATAACCGAGGATGGAGCCCGACCTACCCGACAGTCACCGTACCGCGTCTCTTCCCACGAGCGCGAAGCCATCCGGACTCAAGTCGACGACATGCTCAACGACGACATTATACAGCCATCGAAAAGTCCGTGGGCTGCGCCGGTCGTACTCGTGAAGAAAAAAGACGGCACACTGAGGTTCTGCGTTGACTACCGGCGATTGAACAAGATCACCAAAAAGGACGTGTACCCCCTGCCACGAATCGACGACGCCCTCGACCACCTCTGCCATGCGAGGTACTTCTCATCGATGGACCTGAAGACCGGCTACTGGCAAATTGAAGTGGACGAGAGAGATCGAGAGAAGACTGCATTCATAACCCCGGACGGCCTATACGAGTTCAAGGTAATGCCGTTTGGGCTATGCACGGCACCAGCAACGTTCCAAAGAGTCATGGACACTGTGCTAGCTGGCCTGAAGTGGCACACCTGCCTCGTATACCTCGACGACGTTGTGGTATTCTCCCGGACTTTCGACGAACACCTCGCAAGGTTGCAGTCTGTACTCGAGGCCATCCGTACGTCGGGGTTAACGCTGAAGCCTGAAAAGTGCCGCTTCGCGTACGAGGAACTGAAGTTTTTGGGCCATGTCGTCAACGCCGCGGGAGTCCTGCCTGACCCGGCGAAAACTTCAGCCATAGCGAACTTCCCAAGGCCGAAAGATAAGAAGGGCGTGCGCAGATTTCTTGGACTGTGCGCATACTACCGGCGCTTCGTCGCAAACTTCGCACGCATTGCAGAGCCGCTCACGCGCTTGACGAAAGATAGCACCGCTTTCAGCTGGGAAGACGACCAAGAAAAGGCATTCTGCGAGCTGCAAAAACACCTGCAAAGCCCGCCCGTGCTCGCTCATTTCGACGACAACGCCGAAACGGAAATACACACGGACGCCAGTGATATAGGCTTGGGTGCCGTCCTTGTCCAAAACAAAGCGGGTGCGAAAACGTAATCGCCTATGCCAGCCGTGGTCTGTCGAAGGAGGAGAAAAACTACTCTGCCTCCGAAAAAGAGTGCCTGGCTATTATATGGGCCATTTCAAAATTTCGCCCATACGTGTATGGCAGACCGTTCAAGGTTGTAACAGACCACCATGCGCTGTGTTGGCTCGCCAATTTGAAGGACCCCTCTGGCCGTCTTGGGCGGTGGAGTTTTCGCCTGCAAGAGTTCGACGTTACAATCGTCTACAAATCCGGCAGGAAATACTCCGACGCCGACTGCCTGTCCCGCGCCCTGTCGACCCACCACCACAAGACTCCGATGAAGACAGTGCGTTCTTCGGGGTTGTTACGGAGAGCGACCTAGCCGCCCAGCAGCGTGCCGACCCCGACTTGCGCGTAATGATCGACTACCTCGAAGGACGAACGTCGCCGTGCCTAGAGCGTTCAAGCGTAACTTACCAGCATTCAGCCTCAGAAACTCCGTCCTCGTGAAGAAGAATTTCAGCCCCGGAACAAGAACGAATTATCTACTTGTCATCCCCGCAGACCTTCGTGACGAAATTTTGGAAGCGTCCCACGACGACCCGTCTTCCGGACATCTCGGCACAGCTCGCACTATTGCAAAAATAAGGCGAAGTACTTCTGGCCCCGCCTTACATCCGACGTCACCCACTACGTTCGGAGTTGCCGGGACTGCCAGCGACGAAAAACGCCGCCGACAAGACCCGCCGGACTTCTACAACCGATCGCCGTCCCGCGAGGCCCTTTCAACAAATTGGAATGGACCTTCTAGGCCCGTTCCCGACGTCACGATCGGAGAACAAGTGGATTGTCGTAGCGACAGACTACATGACGCGCTACGCAGAGACCGCCGCTCTTCCGCGGGGGACTGCACAAGAAGTCGCCAAGTTCTTTATAAACCAAGTTGTGCTGCGACATGGAGCCCCTGAAGTCCTAATCACGGACCGCGGAACGGCCTTTACCGCGGAGCTGATGCAAGGAATCTTACGCTACAGCAACACGGATCACCGAAGAACGACGGCGTACCACCCCCAAACGAACGGACTAACAGAACGTCTGAACAAGACAATTGCGGATATGCTGTCCATGTACGTCGACGTTGAACATAAGACTTGGGACGAAGTCCTCCCGTATGTCACGTTTGCGTACAATACAGCGACGCAGGAAACTACGCAGATGACACCGTTCGAGCTTGTCTACGGAAGACGACCGACTACGATGCTCGACGCCATGCTTCCGCATGTAGAAGACGACGACCTCAACGCCGACGTCCAAGGATACCTTCAACGTGCGGAGGAGGCCCGCCAGCTCGCTCGAGTTCGTATAAGGGACCAGCAGCTGGTGGATGCCGGCCGCTACAACCTCCGACGCCGAGACGCCGAGTACCAACCAGGGGATCGTGTGTGGTTTGGACTCCCATCCGACGACGCGGACTGAGCGAGAAGCTTCTGCGACGGTATTTCGGACCCTACCAGATTCTGCGACGTGTTGGCCAACTTACCTACGAAGTGATCCCCGATGGTGACTCCGGCACATCACGACGACGTACGCGGCCCGAAGTCGTCCACGTGGTTCGCTTAAAACCTTTCTACGAACGATGACGAACTTTTATTTTCATTTTCGGACTGTCGCTTATGTTAGCATCGGGTCGATGCACTCTTAGAGGGGGGGTAATGCCGCGAACCATGCATTGGGTTTGTTTTTTTTGTGTTTTGCTTTTACCGCCCGGCTGCGCCGGTCTGTGTTATCTGTGCCAAGGGAAGCGCGTGTTCCATTCTTTCTTTCTGTGCCGCATGTGTTATCTGTTCAGATAGGGAGAGCATTCCGATCTAACGTGAACATCCCGGAATAATCTTCTTGCATCTACAATGTTCTCGATGCGAATCGACGGTTCCAGAACCACGCGCGCCGAAAGATAAAAAGCCTGCAGAGCAGACGCCGGGGCATTCGATTCTGCGACGCTCGCCGACGCACGTACGTCACTTTGTTGACCACTGCTTCGCCGCCTCTGTATTCTTTTCAGTTGTTAGGGGAGCACAAGTTCGCTCCAATAAACTTGTTTCTTTTCCAAACAACTGCTTCGTCCTTGGCTACGTGACAATATTATTCTTCTTTGAGCAACCGGCCCCCACTTCTTGAATGAAGTGTGTGCGGCGGGGTAGTTGAAGTGCATCATCTTTTTATAGCGGAAAAGCCGTTATTGCTATCTACGTGACCACCCAGTCTCTGCTCCTTGTTGTCGTAGCCCCGATGTCTCTATTGATGTCAGCCTGGTTGCCGGTCACGTGGACTTAGCTTTTACGATTTAAATGTGCTTGTTCTACAAAAAAACAGTTGTGAGTCAGCGGTGTGGTTTGTCGAATCCTTTCTTAGTGTCCGTGTGCAAGTGCGCTTCCATCAAGATGTTGCCAAATACTGGAGGGTTCGGCCTACGTCCGTTTTCCCTCGGCGTCGGTTTCGGAAAACACAGGGATCGTGGGGGGGGGGGGGGGGGGGGGGCGGTGGACAGTGGACGGCGGCACGATCCGCCTCCTGACGGTGACTTGGAGATGTACGGGGTAGACAAAGAGAATAGGCGTAGCTCATAGCTTGTGGCGCTTGCGATGCTTCCGAAGATGTAGAATTCCCCAGCTCATGTTGAAAATACTGATCAATACACTACACACACATACGGTACCCTAAACTGACCTCAAGCCACACATTAGAAAGCATCTTCGGAATACATGGCAAGCAGACTGGAATCATAGACAGGCAACCACTTACACCTAATAAAACCACACTTCGGAAACTGCCCTAGAGACACACGCAAGACACACACATAAGTCGTCTTGTCCATGTTACGGATAGGCCACACGCATGCGAACCACTCGCACCTCCTCACTGGGTCTCCAAGACCCGTGTGTAGCATGTGTGGGAGGACCTGTCGGTCGTCCACATCCTAATCACATGTGAGGCACTTGGCACAGGACGACACAAATACTTCAGAGAACTGTACAGACAACATTTTTCATTACATCAACCATTGTTTTTGGATGACGATGCCATGATTTCTGTAAAGCACGTTTTCAAGTATTTTTCAGATTTTAACTGTTCAAACTTCAATTCCTATCATCCATAATCAAAACTGTCCTCACACAACAGCCATCACCATCAGCTGTAATTGAGGTTTGTATTTATATGACCTATTCGCTTTAACATCGCTTTTTCGCGTGGTAGTAACTCTTCTTTGGCGGTCTTTGCCCTTGCGCAAATAATAATTCAACAATCATCATGGTCATCACGTTGAATCGTCTGGGACTATTTCCTTCAAGGAAGCGAGTTGAGCTTCTCGTGTCATCGGGAAAAGTTTCTGCAGCTCCTCCCGGGACCCTGCGAGGGTGGTCTCGCGCAATCTGCCGGAGCCAATAGCCCCGGCTCGCTCGCATTAGAAACCGGGGCATTGACTAGGCGATCATGCTGCCTCACTCGAACTTCAATCATCTTGTCCATCGCGGCCGGCACAGACGCGAATTCGGCCAGCTTCTTAGGAGAGTTGGGGAGAAGGCAAACAAATAGATCTTGTTCTAACCCTCACATCAGAAAAACTTTAGTTTATTTTCTTCTGTCATTTCCGGATCCGCACGGCGAAACAATATCTTCATTTTCTCAACAAAGATCATGCCCCCAAGTTGGGGTGTTGCGTGCGCGTTTCTAGCAAAACTGTAGCTCCCTCTTTTTGCAAGACGGTGGCCAATTGTCCAAGAAACAAGCTTTTTAAGAAAATCCTGTTCATCGCGGAGCTTTCGTAGACCTCGAAATATTTTGAAGCTGCATCACCTAAATAGAAGCAGTCATGCCATATCGTTTCTGCGCCGCTACACCTTTTGAAGATCCGGACACTCCCCACTTTCCCCAAGCAATCCTCAACGTCTTGACCGGGGTATCAGTGCAACAATGGAGGTTCCCGGGGCTGTTGCAGGACGATGGGGGCAGTGGTTTTATGCGCCCTGTTTTCGGCTGTGGCGGCCTTTCTCTTTGTGCTTTCTTGTAGAAAACAAAATTCGATGGTTAACATTGCAGTGGACGACTTATCGGCTTGGGGTGGCTTGCCGGCTTCTGAAGTCGTAGGGAGCATAGAGAGTGCGTACACCGCAACTCTACCCAACGTCACGTAGTCAAACACAATGCAGCTGTCTTGAAGGATAAGCATATTTATTTTAGCCCACTAGTACTCCACTAACAATTGATACAATACACATTCGGCGATGCCGAAGCCAAAAAAAGTGAAGTGAGGAGGTAAGAACAGGGCTAAGGTAAAACCGCAGCGGCTACCCTGGGAGTATTTATGTGTAGGCACGATGGTTTCTCGAAACGTCGACTCACAACAAGAACACAGGAGAGCCTAGATTATTATTCTAGGCAAGTGAAGTCATCGTAAATGATTTGCCCTATCAAATTAGCATAGCTCGTTTGGTATTAAAAAAATAAAAGTATACCTGTACTTTGTATTAAACACTCATAACTTAGCGAGGCGCCACCTAGATGGTGAAAGCAAAACATGAAAATACAAACAATGCATGGTTCGCGGCATTATAAAACACAATCCTGAACAGCGTCGCGATCTGGTACGCCTGACCATGAATTGTGCCGCATGGGATTACACTTATGCTAACCAAGAATTGTGTCGGACGGAGAGTGTGCTGTTATTTTTAGTACTTTTTTCCTTTCTCTGTTTGCTGGGAAAAATCATTACTACTTATTCTTTGTACCCCATGCGGCAGATCGTTTTATTGAACCCAACACCACAATACCTCATGGCATTTCTGGGGATTTTACACTTGCTTGTGCACATACTATATTTAAACTTCTGAAAAACACCCATTCTAATCACTCCATAGAGAAAAGAAAGCTAGCGGGAAATTGTGAGATTTCTAAATTTTATGTCGCCCCCATGTTCAAAAGCGAAAAAAAGCAAGTATACCCGATAGCTATGTTCCAAACGGCCTAACGTGCATTTGTTTGCAGGTTGATAGAACACGTCATTGCGTGTCACGTTTTGAGTCGTCTCGAATCAAATACTTTGTTCTGTCCTAATCACAATCAGCAAACTGACTGCATTTCTCACAATTTTACACAACTCTTTGATTTTATAGCCCTCTGAGCAATATCAAAATTATCTGCCCCTAAACTAGACTCACTTCCATCAACTCGGATCTTTAACCCCACTCTAGACTTCTAAAACTTCCCCTGTGTAACAAGCGAAGTACAAATCAAAGGCGATATAATGTTATCATCATAATCAACATCCTAATGGCATCTTTGGCAACATCCAAATGGCATCAACATCCTTATAGCATCCTAATAGCCTAAGACCCTGTTTCAGTTATGCGACCAAATTGATCTCACGCCGTTGCAGGAAGTCCCAGCGTACAAATATCTTGGTATTTATATTACACGTAATTTAAACAGCACACCACACGTTCACTACATCTGTGATAGAGCCTGAAAGAAATTGTGGGCGTTGCGCAGAGATCTGTGCGATACGACAACAGAAGTGAAACTTCTAGCGTACTAAACTTCAATAGATCCCCTAGTTGTCTATGACAGTCCCGTCTGACACCCGTTCACAGGAAACAATATAAGGAAATGCCAAAGCATTCAGAATAAAGCCTTAAAGGGTGCTGTTTTTACGGTTATCGTCGAACGCAGTCATTATCACAACTCCGGGAAAGGGCGTGAATGATAACTGTTCACCCCCAAATCAGCATAAACCGACTCAAATACTTTTTACATTTACTGCTGGTCAATATAGGCTGGATATTTACAAGTACATCGTGTGGGAAACTTCACCTGCACGCACTAATCACACGAAACATATCAAGCCGGTGAAATATAGGATCGATTGTCTAAAATATACGTTTTTGTCAAAGTAATTGATGAATGGAACTCGCTACCTAATGATTGTTGTTATTCTCAGTGATGTATAAAATTGAAGCTGCGTTAAGCACCTTGCTGCCCCTTGGTACATATTATTTTCTTCGTTTCCTTTATTATTATTCACGAAGCAGTGAATACAAACAGGGCTGTTCTTCTTGATGTGGTTTATTGCGTGCCTATGCTAAACCTTTCTTCGAAGCGCTTCTCTTCTTTATTTCTCTATTGCCTGTAAATGTGACTGTTTGATGTAACTCTTCTTGGCTGCATGCTGAATAATGATAAAAAAAATAAAAAATAAACAAGGCACATAAACAGCGAAAAGAAATAAATGCCTTCGTAGAATTACCAATAGCTTTCTATCTATGTTCGGCCCTCTGTATCTAAATGAAGTTTTCACATGTTAATTTTCATGCATAGCTGTACTAGTATCACGTTTAGCGTTCATGTTTACGGCCGGATGTCTTCACGCATCGTCCTTCCTCGCCCGATTAGTTTTGCCTATTCCTAAAGAACGTACCGGCGAGGACCGAAAACATTTGCTAATATGTCCTTCATAAGAAAGGCTTGGGCTTCCCTTCATATAATGTTGCTATGCGAAATATACGACGAAATTTGAGCCACATATCGCGTACGAGCGTCCTCGAAAGACAGGCCTCTAAAAGAATACATGTACACCGTGGCAAGGACCGAACCATGCGCCATCGCTGTCTGTACATATTGAGTTTATGTGCCACACTTGAAGGAGTGATTGATTTCATGTTGCCTACATTGCAAAAGATGATAGATGATTTTACTTGCGCTAGATTGAGTAGGTTTAAGAAGCTCTTCGAAATTTAAGTTTGTTTTCATGATAAGATCAATTCACGCAAATCAATCGTAATTAGTGTTCTGAGATATCGCGGTGTATAGAGAGATGTTATTAGTTCGATTTGGGAGCGAGAGACAGTCATGTAATTCTAGGGGCGCCATGCTCGCCGGCCTGAGATCAGCAGGCTCCTGGATTTCCGACTATTCGGTTAACAATGTAGGGATAGCAGAAAATGCCTAAAACTATCGAAGAAAACCAGCACAACAGCGAAAACCACGATAGACATAATCAGCACGTCGTGTTGGGGCCGCTAGATCTAGAATCTAGCCATCTAGAATCTAGTTGCAATATGCAATCTGCTCCGGGACGTGGATCACCGGCTAAAGATTCCTAAACTCCACCCTGTGTTCAATCTTTCTTCAAAGATCTGCCCTCTGCAACAGGTCGCTTTGACGCTTCGATTTTTGCGGCGTTCTGTTCTTCCACTGAATTCGGTTTTCTACGGGTTTCCCATTCGTCTTAGTTCCCATCAGCGCGAGCCAAGACACCATAAGCACAAGAAATAACACTAGCGAAAAGCACGCACTCTTCTTCCGTCTCTAACTGTAAAAAATTCTCGGTTTATGTTCAGGTAACGTGAGCAGTAACGGCGAGCGTAGTATCAACAATGGTTCCAACTCAGCCTGTGATCTGCTTGTTTGAGCATTGGCGAGCTCGATTTAGGCGTTCAACTCGTGTTATTTGTCATCGGTGGCTTTTTCCCTGTGTCTCAACGCGGCTTCCATATAAACGTTCTGCTGTTGTGGCCGCTCCTATCCGTTCAGACTATAGCAAACATAATATTCGGACTTATCTCCCCGGTGTCTCTCTGTGGCACCATTGGCTGATGGTGGTCTGGGGACTTCGTTGTTCCTTACTGCTAAAGTCTTGTTACTGCTAGCGGGTATCGGATGAAGCAGACTTCTTCGATACAACGCGACCCCGTCGACTAACTGCATACAAAAGGCTGGGTGGGCTCCGTTAACGGCGCCACGCCTATTCAGTGGCTGGGTGTGATTGACTCACAGCACAACTCGGAAGAAACTCTAGAAAGAGTTTTCACGGGCTTGTTGAACTGTTGACGCTCACGATGTTGACTGCTATGACGGGAATTATTGTTGTCGGTCACCGTACCAGCCAAATTTGTACCCGGACAGATTCGTTTGCGTTAACAGATAAGAAATTCGGTTCATGTTCTTGTCTTCAAAGGGTACGGTGCATGGCTGTGCACTCATAGGACGCCCTACCGCTACTTCAGGGAAGCTGTGACTCCATGGCTGTCGCGTAGCACGCGATCGCACCATCTATCCCCACAGGTCGAATTCTAGCCAGTATGTGCACAATGCATATAAGTCTATCGTTGAGGCCACTGTAAGAATGTCATGGGTTAAATGTTCAGCCACACCTCCAGAAAGTAACGCCCAAAAAGGTGGTTTTCCTGCGTTGGGATGCCTAACTGGTGTCGGGGGCTCTGTGGACTGCAGGTATATTGTGATAATGGTTCCTTCGAAGAAAACGCCGAGAGCGGGAAATGTAACTACTCGCGGAAGAGTCAATTTGCGATCAACACGGAGGTTGTAAACTTTGGTGTTGTAAAACGCTTTGTAGACGAAATAATTTATTCTGGGAATCATTGTGTGCGTTATTGCACTGTAAGCGAGGTTTCATGTATAATAGTTGAAATTACGCTTGCAAATACCGCTGTACCCGTATACTTCACGCAAAACTTCTAACAGTAGCTGCTTCTTCAATCATGGCGCACACCTGCAGGGGCTTTCTACTACTCCAAAAAAATGTTGGGTAGGTGGGCTTCATTTTTTTTTGGGTAGGTGGGCTTCAATTTTGTCAGGCAAGCACAATATGGGGATGTCTTTTTTGGCTGAAGAACCTTGGAAATAGCCTGGCAAACCATCTCAGCACAGGCTCCCCTTCAAAGGTTCCCCCTAATTTCTTGCGTTGCATTATAGTACAGGGAGGCAACATAACGTTATGGTCCAATATGTGAGCGAATTTAAAAGCTACCATTGCAACACTATTTACTCAATAGTAGCACCAGTGCCTCCCTATAACAGATTTTTAGGGAAGTCGGAGGTGCCAAATGTAAGGATGTATGTTGTCCTAAGGCTGCATTTATGACAAAGAGTGCGTCGAATTGCAGTTATTCAGTATGCCTAGAGTAACGCATGGGCCTTGCGTTTAGTACGCCTCATTATGGTCGTCCTTATGCCGCTGTAATACCAACTCAAAATGCCGCTTAGTCTATTTTCTAGGCAGTTCCACTGAAAACTGCAGGAGAAAATAATTCAGAGCAGTGAGCTGTGTAGCACCGTTTAACCGCGTGATAAAAAGGGAAAAAATTAAGGCTAGGTATTATATAGGTGCGGTTTGGCATTGACCGTTATGTAGGTTTTCTTCTCTCCTGAACACAGTGTGTAGCAAGATTGGTCAATCTCCAAGTGCCCCATTTAAAACCCGGCGACATAATACTACTGTTTACTTTTACCTAATGATGTCATTATTTTTTGCTGGTCTGTTGCCAAGCCGTGAATACCGAATATGGATTCGCAGTGACCTGGCTACTCGCATGACGACTCTGGAGGCAGTCATCTCTCCGTCGCAACTACGAGTTGGGGCAGTTTATCACCGATGCACGGTGCTCCCAAGTTACGTAATATTCTCGGACTATCTATATTCAGTTTTCACAACACCCTTGTAACCCAAAAGCCATTATTACTCAAAACACCACAGTAATTTCATCATGCAATTGTTAACACCCATGCGAAATGTTAGGTCACTAAAATTAGCGGTCTAAGTGCAAATACTGAAAACATCCAAAATTTAAAATTTTTGGAACATCTTTTACAAAAAAATAAGATACTTCTTACATATTGTACGTTTTTAAACACCATAGCTGTTTTGTTTTTATATGAAATTAGCCACACAAATTTGCCAACGTTCTTAATTGTTTTCTTCAAGCAGATTTCGCACTAAATTGTGTGCAAATACAAACAATTTTGTTGACAAAGGGGGGATCCCAGTGAGTGCACAAAATACAAGGAGGACGGGATTGCAAACGAAATGAATAAAAGTTCTTTGCGATCCGTCTGCGCCCACAACAAAGTTTCCTGCTTTTTCAGCTACACCAGGTTACATTTCGTCACACCAGAGTCCTTCAATGCATTTCTGGTAACGAAACGTCTCCGTAACGCTATGGGAGAGCTTCATATGGGGACCAAAGCCCCCGCGCGGTGGAGCTACGAGTCCGGTGAAGGCGCCTCGGACGGCGGCGGCCGCATTTGAAGTGCGTTGGAGCGCGAGCTTGCTGGTGTTTGTTGTGTGATATAGCTTTCTACACTCATCAGGAAGGGCAAACTATGTGAACTACCATGCCTCTGACGTGCTTTGTACCTGGTTGCCGCTCTGGCTATCGGAGTACAACGGAAAAGGCTTGGCTGTTCTGTCTCCCAAGCGACCGCGAACGCGACAGGTGGAAGCGAGCCATTCCACGACAGGCGACGGACGCTTTCAGCTTCGAGTCGAAGGCCGTTGGTGTGTTCAGCTTCGAGTCGAAGGCCTACGGACATTATTCGAGCCGATGAGTTCAAAATAGGTGGGAAATCTGTGATTCTGCAGCGCGAGAAGCTCAAGCTCCGCGTCGGTTCCATACCCCGGATATTTGAAAACCTGCCGGCGTATTTTATGAAGCCCAAAGTCGTCTGCAAAATGTGGTCGCGTTTAGGCGCTGAACAACGATGGGACTACAGCTACTGTGATTTTGGTTATCCAATCAGACATTTTAAATTTTGAAAGCAGAGCACGTCTATCTTTGCCCGCTAATGTATTTTTTAACTTGACCGCCGCGCTTGCCCAGGGGCTAAGCGTTGTGCTGATAAGCCCAAGGACCCGGGTTCCCAGCCGCTTTTCTGATGGAGGCGAAAAGAGAAAACGCTTGTGTGTTCGATATTTCGGCGCAAGTTAGATACCTGAGTGGTTAAAATTAACACGGCGCGAGCCCCATTGCCGGTGTAGTGTTGGCACGTTAAACCTCATAATCAATGTTTTTTTTGCTTGCCGTTTGGGTGGGAGGGTTGTGACAGGCACTGAGCGGGCTAGTTTTTATCTCTTGACACCCTATGCCTATGAGGACCGCCGAGAAAGTTGCTCAAGGCTGTAGCATTTACTCCTACCCTACGTTTCATCGCGCATGGATCATCGCTACAAGGTGGACACGTCTTTTTGTCGTAGTGCTTCTTACTTATCATCTTTCATTCCAAAGACGTCATCAGAGTGGAACCACCATCCAGCATCAGTCATTGAAACTAACAATTTAAAAGAGTTCAAAAATCGGCTGCGCGCGCACTTTCGAGTAGAGGCCGCTGATTAATTGCCTGCTTTGCACTGTTGTCATTGTGTACATCTTTTTAGTTTTTTGTATGGTTGAAGTGCCTGATTGTTGCATTGCTTGAAATCAAAAGAGTTTCCCTTTTTTTTCTGTCCTTGTATGGTATTGGATAATACCGCTATCTTTTTTGCGTTTAATTTATGTCTGTAAAGAAACTTGTTGAACATTGTTCTCTGCTAAAAATGTACGCTGTACCACTCCCCTCTCCAATACCCTTGGGCATTTAGGGTACATGAAATAAATAAATAAATAAATAAATAAATACCCTAGCCCCTCCGCGCGCCCATTATGCTGCTTCTATTTTGTGAGCGTTTTTTTTTCCTGCTGTCCACGCTCACTTTCCGGATCTCGAATATTTTTTTAAATTATTAGCGCGCTATAAAATAGCGCAAACACAGCGCTAACCCAACGTACTGTATGTTTGCACACCTATTTGCTCAGCGCAGCATGTCGCCTAGGGCTGAATAGACATTTAATTCTGGCGCTAGTTAACTCAAATCATGCAGGCGGCTGCGAAGGCTAATCAAAAATTGAAAACGTCAGATGTCCGCCTTCTCAAGGCGAGAACTTAGCGGTGCCTACCGCAAAGAATGAACACTGCAACATATACGCCCACGAGTGGCCTTGCCTCAATTTCACAGCTGAGCTACGCGACAACAACTGACTCAAAAACCTGCACACTTCGCTCGCGTTTTCACAGCTGGAAATGTAGAGCAGATGAAAGTAGGCGCGTTGCCAACAGACAAACCGCCGGCCCGCAAGCGTCGTCGCCCGCAAGCGAAGCCTTCACGTTAACCGGGGCGATCCTAGCGGCAGCTTTTGTCCCTGAATGAAACTTCGGCCGGAGTTTTGTGACCAGAAAAGCATTGAAGGACTCTGGTCACACCAAAAAAAAAGCAGGATAGGTTGAACCGCTCTTTTTCTCATGGCTCTCCCTCCAAGCCAACAAGCACAGCATGCGTTTGTTTCTTTATACATTTTTCTGACGCCGCAGTACCAAGTTCAAGCTTAAGCAACTGCGCTTTTCAACGAATGAAATTTGATATAAGGCAAACCAAAAGAAGAAAGAAAAAAATCTCAGGTCATGAGAGTGAAATAGATTTGCAAAAAAATTTTTGCTACATGCCGGAAAAATTTTGTTCTCAGCTTGAGCGGACATCTGAACACCGCAGAATATCAACACGAGTGCATTAGGTTGAGCGCTAACCAAGCATCCATATCAATGTATAAAAGAAAGTTCACAGTGTGGTCCTATAACTTTTTGAAGTTTCGCGCTTCTGTTCACGTGACAAAAAGGCAGAGTTTGTAAGCAAGGCGAGAAAAGCCCGTCTGCAGACCAGCGATATCGGATTCCACGCTCAAGGATCCCACGCTGTTTACGTGAATGAACATGTGACAGTTGCAAACAAGAAGTTGTTTCCGATGGCCCTCAACCGAAAGAAGGAAACGAAATGGCAGTACTTGTGGACGGACGATTGTCCATCAAAGCTGGTAAAACGGGGGACAGCTGGGTGTACGTGTTACGGGAGGAAAGAGACCTATGCGTCTTCTATGACCGTGAGCGCTATGTCACCACACGTCCCGACACCGTGCGCCCTGACGTCAAGCGCAGCGACACAACTCCTGAAACGGCACAGAGAGTACACGCGCCGCCATAGCTTATTTGAACACCATAGAACTTCCGCCTTTATGCTCAGAAAACAAAGATCTGGCCGTTCATTTTAATGACTGAAGTATTATAAAACATTTCGATAAATTTCAGTGCCTCCTATAAGCGCGAGTCTATACCCGTTCGCAATAATTTGCATCTCGGAACCGTGGCTGAGCAGTGCCGATAAGAACCTCTATTGTTTCCCGTCTTACTCATCAGAGTATTGCCATCGAGACACATCCAATCACTGAAGGGGGGGAGGGCTGCCATTTTTGTTCATTCAGGCCTAAAATACAAATGCAGAAGTGAACTTGCTTTGAATCTCACAGATTGCGAATCAGTGTGTGTAGAAATTAACAGATACACAATCGGTAACCTCAACAATAACACCATATTTGGCTGTATTTATCGCTCCCCAAGTTCCTGTATTTAAACGTTCTGCTCAGCTTTTGACAAAGTGCTGCATTAAATAACTGAAGAAAACAAAGCTGTCGTAATATTAGTCGACATAATCATAAACCACCTTGACGACAGCTCAAGTGTAAATGAATACACTAACTGCTGTCAAGGCCATTGCCTTCGTATCTATAATCAACGCTCCAACAAGATATTCCGGTCAAGGCACAAGCTCCCTCAATGATCATGCATTAACCAACACTCTAGCTCCACCAGAGGCTTTCGCTATACGGGCGAACATCACAGATCACTACATGATCGCGCTGCGCTTTCACTGGACCCGTTCAGATAGGAACCCTCCATCTCACCACTCTGTCGTTGACAATCAAATGTATACCGAATTAGCAAGACCCGTCCATTGGTCTCATGTTACCGCTCTTATAAATCTTGAAACTGCTTATGTCAAATTTCATTCAACTCTCAAGTCCGCCGTAGACTCTTCCACTTCGGCCAGATTATGTCGCAAGAATTACTTGTCACCGCAAAACCCGTGGGTATCTCACAGTTTACTAGAAAGTATGCGTAAAAAGAAAACTCGTATCAAAAAACGAAAAGGCCACCATTCAAAGCTGTTTTACAACAACGTTAAAAAAATGCTCGAACAGCTTGGCGTCACTACTGGAAGCTACCAAAAGGACATATCTCGAAAAACAGATCTCTGATGCCCGTAATAACATTTGTAAGCAATGTGGCAAACTGAATAGTTTTCTAAAAAAAATAGCAGATAACATTGAAATAGGCGGAATTTGTCAGGACAACCTATTCAAGACCCGATAGATATCGCGAGTTCATTTAACACCGCCTTTTTTAAACCACCCAGCACCAACACTGCTAATCTCACAGATAACAACTCTTCTATAAATGTGGTCGATAGCCTTCCACGTGTCCCAGGAGCATTTTTTATGTTCTCGTGCACGCATTTGAAGTCTAAAAGTTCTATTCTTATTATGAAAAATACTAGCTGCGTCCTTGACGGTAATAATGCCCTTCACATGAAACATATCGTCGTATTAATTGCAGAACATTTTGCTCATATTGTACATTTGATTTTTGAAACTGGTGTTTTTTTTTCTGACAAACTAAAGCGAAATAAAGTTGTTCCGATATAACAGAAGGTGACAAGAGGCTAATCAGAAAATATCGACCCTTATCTATACTCCCCTTTTTAGAAAAGTGGTTGAAAAATAATTCAACAGCTGCTTTCTAACTATTTCGAGAAATATCGTAATCTTACACCAAGACAATTCGGTTTTCGCCCTCGCTATTAGACAACCCTAGCGCTCATAGCACTTACTGACAAATTCAAACGAGAAATAGACGAGGGTAACCTGGTTTGGTCGGTTTTTGTGGACCTTACAAAAGCATTTGATTCCATCTATCACCACATCCGTTTCAGAAAACTCGCTGAATATGGCATAGTAGGACCACCTTTTCTGCTTTTTTGCAATTTTGTGTAAGCAGAGTAATAATAGTTTCTGTTCGCGGAGCACATTAAGAAGAAAAAATAATTAACATTGGCGTCCCGAATGGGTTCATATTAGGGCCTTTACTAATTTTAGCCTACATAAACCACCTGCCTAACTGTCTTTCTGCTTCCAAAGGATGTCTCATGTATGCTGATGATACTATTTATACTTCGAATAAACAAGTAGAAACAGTTAGAAACCGATTATCACGAGATCTCTCTTATGCAAACTGCTGGTTTCATAAAAACAAATTAGTAATCAATCCCTAGAAAACAAAGTACGTAGTCTTCTGTTCTCGAAACCAAATCGGCAACGTGCAACCGGTATACATTGATATGCACTCTTTCTTTTCTTGCAATCAATTCACATTCCTTGGAGTTCAGTTTGACAATCTCTTGAAATTCAATGTGCATACCACATCACTGAGAAAAAAGATGGCTCATGGCGTAAGAGTACTTATCAAAGCCCGCTATTACTTTCGCCCGCGGACATTTTTTCAACTCTACAATGCATTCGTTGACAACCATCTAAGATTTTGCATCGAAGCCAGGGGGCTGACTTACCAAGTTCATTTAGAACAAGTGGGACACATGCAAAACAAAGGTCTTCGCATTATCACTTGTACCCCGTAACAATGCCCATGTCACACCTCTGTATCAACAACTTGGAATGTTCCCACTAGATACGCTGATAACGTTTAGTGTACGTATTGCGGCATACCGCCGGTTCAACAATCAAAATCTCAGGTGTATGATAGGCAGACGAGATCTGGCTAACCATATAACACCCTTCGTTCTTCACTTGACCCATCATAACACGTCATGTTGGTGAAACTTAGAATATCCTAAACCTTACGAACATGTGTATATGTGTACGTGGCCATGTATTTGAAAACATCTGTATTAGCAGGTGAAAATAGATTAGATCATATGACCATAGATATGTCTATTTCTGTATATGTGCGTGTAACCACATGGGTACCTGCATCTGCAAGTAGAATAGTTTTTCGCCCACTCTGAGCATTTTTTTACTCCTGCTTTCATCTGACATATCCCCGCTATTGTGAGAGTTCATGGCTCAATCATTTGTTTTTCAATTCTACGATCCTTATGCAATATTTCTGGTTCAGCGACTCCACCTATTCTTCATTTTGTTATTAACCATCAGTGGCCCCACCTGCAGAGTTCCTAACTATGGGGCCCCTGCCTGTATACTAATGCTATAAAATTTCCCCTCTTTTTATAATAAAGCGAACCTTAAACTGAAATGAAACGGGAGACGTTAAACAAGGTAACATCGTTGAAGATGTTTATTGAGTCCGTTCTTGGAGCCGCAAATAACAGCATCATAACTTGTTCTGTGGGCCCGCAGTATACAGCTATAAAATTCTACGAAAAGTGTAGTAGGCGGCTTTCAGAATAGACGGCAACTGTTTCGTGCCTCCAATCGATTCGAAAAGTCCCGGAGCGATAGGTGCTGTTGCATGTGTGCAATGCTCCATGGAGCTTCAGCTATAATCTTTAGTTTGTTTCTTACAAACTTTCTTAGCGTGGTGGTGATGTATTAGATATGTTATAGACAGGAATAGCCGCGAAAGTTTGCCATGAGAACGGACTATATTGAAGAGGTGGGGCACGTGGAGAGGTCACCAAAATGCCATATGACAATACTGCGACATGAAAATACTACGTTGAAAACAAGACCTTCTTCCGCGATGGCAACGGCTGCCTACCCAGGGGAGCATCCGCACCTCATCGGCTGCATGGTTCTAAGTTATCATGCTGTACCCCGCGCTTGATAGCATCGTTCGATTAAGATGCACCGCTGCTGAGAGTTTTGACGCCCATCAATGCAAGAATGACACAATTGATCCTGCAGTCATCGAGCGTCACAGGCTTGTTACGTCTTCTTCTGAGCATATAAAAGCCCCACCCCAGCGTTCTTCACTAGTGGGCAAGGTGACAGCAGTTCGAGCGCCATACTCAATCGTTTCGTCTTTTTCACACAGGGGCGTTACCTAAATTATGCATACTGCATCAGATCTGATGATCGTTTCTCGCAGCTGCTCCATTGACCATCAGATGTTCTATGGCTATCTCCGCAGGTGTTCTATCATGTTGGACGCCTAAATCTGAGTGGTGAGCGATTAAATCCTGGCCTGGTTCTAAAAATAAGCAGGCAACCCAACCATTGACCCAGATGCCCTCGCAACCTGCTGTAGAACAAGTTCGAATACATCTTAGGCGGCGGCTGCACTGTCTTTCTATGCTAAGCAAAGTGAACTTTATAACGCAACAGTTTTGTGAATGTTTTCTTCATTGCTTGCAAGTCAAACACTTATCACTAGCGATATAATAAACCTAAAAACACAATTTAAGCAAGATTTGATGCCTCAAAATTATGGTTGGCGACGCTGTACCTTCTGTTTGCTGGTTTCGAATCAGAAATTGCGTACGAAGAAGCCTTCCGCACAGAAGCTGATTTGGCGGGTAAACAATTACACAGCTAAATCTGAAAACCGACGAGCTCGAAAATTGGTCTGGAAGAAATATTATTTTACACAGCCCTTCAGAGGATAATGGCGAGAATGGTTATTCTATGCTGTCTCGTATATCTGCGTTAGTCTCGCAGACAATGAAAATGGGAATGGCCATGTTGAGAGTCTACACACATTACGCAAAGCGCAGGAAGGGCGGGGAGCGTCCAATCATACTGAAACTGCTGTATTTTAGAAACAAGGTGGCTCTGTTTAAAAATGCCAATTTTCTGAAGGGCTCTGATTACAGGTTCTCCGAAGATTGCAAGGTGCGCTGTATCCGCAACTAGTTATGGGACGCAACTTCCACTTTTTGTAATAACGGCTTCTGAATTAAATTGTTGTTTCATGATGTGTTGATCTGCAACATTCGCTGCAATAGGGGTCACGCCTCGAATGCTCTAGTCCCGGCCCCTGGTCTAGTCACGGCCTCCAGCCCAGGACAGAAAACTTGGTACAGCTCTGAAAGTACCGTGCCCAAATAAGTCGCCAATCTTCAGTACTGCCTTTACTCCTAGTGATCCGCTTTCGTCTGGAACTCCGCCTTTACTAGCCCATACATCTGTCTCCAACCTAACTATTATCAGCCTGAATGCAAGAAGCATAACACGCAAATTTCCTGTTTTCCTTTCTCTCGTTTGGACTTACTGCCCAATATCATTGAGGAGTATAAAACCTGGCTCCACGATTCCATTTATGATTTTAAGTTCATTTTCTCTTACCCCCCCCCACCCGGTTATGTTGTGGTTCGTATCGACAGATGAAGCGACAGACGCATGGTGTACCCTTGCTTTTTCAGTAGGATCTATTGTTTTCAGTCCTGACCAGCTCATCAGGCATCGAATCGATATGGTGTATGCTTCGCAGTGACAAACTTCACCTTCTAATCCGCGTCGTATACCACCCCCCAGATTCCGCCCTTGATCACATTCTTAGCTAGTTCGCAATAGAACAATACCTCGGCACCAAGCATTTCGTTCTCATTGGGGATTCTAACACACCTGGATTCGACTGACCTTCTTTACCTCTCAGCGGCCGGGACTCGCAGTTCTGTACCGACTTACAATTTTTTCGTTATCCTTTTGCCTTACCTATAAAGTAACTGGAAACACCCGACATGATGAACTCTTAGACTTGGTATTCATCAGTTCAAGTTTTGTTGATAAGGTGTGTAAATAAGAAAGTATATATGGAATCTCGGATCACAACGCAGTATTCGTTTCCTGTCTGTGCACAGTTATGGAGCCCCAATTTTCGGTTACTTCCTTCCATGGTTTTAGACGGGCCAATAAAATATCTACTCTCGATTGTTTAGCCGATAAAATTGAGTCATTTTCAGTCCTTGTAGCATGCAGAAATGTTGATGCTCTAGTACGTTTCTTTAAAAAATTGGTGAAAACTTGCACTTTACAATTTATACCCATTCAAAAACAAAAAGAAAAATACTATTTTTCCTTGGATGAAACGTCACATATTGCATCTTTCACAACGTGTCTGTAGAATATCAGAGGCAAGGTAACTTGGTACCTCTGATGATCATAGATTTTCTCAGGCAAAAGAAGAACTTCGAAGCAAAATTAACTCTCATAAAAACTTCTTCTTTCGAGCAGAACTCCACAGTCTATTATTCAATAACCCAAGCAAGTGTGTGTCATCAAAACGGCCCCGCGATGACACGTCAGCTTCATTTTCCATCCAAAATGAAACACTTCTTAATCCTGCGGAAATCACTGAAGCTTTCAACAGCTGTTTTAACTCTATTTTTACTTGCGAAGATTTAAATACCCCTTCGTTTTCTTGCGGAAACAATCAATGTCAATACCGGGTATTTTTTTAGACAAAGGGTGCTTTAACCTAATATTAAACTTAAAAACCAAGACATTCAAAGGACCTGACGATATTCTCACTCCGTTTTTTGCCCCGTATTCAGTTTGGACTTCCCGTTATCTTACCTACCTATTATAAAAATCTCTTGAATAAGTCATAGTGCCTAACTCTTGTGAATCGTTAAAGACATACCTTTATTTAAGTGGGGTTAAACGTATATAACTAACAACTATAGCTATATCCCATTACATTGCTATTTAGGTAGTATTTGGAATCATACTATCTATAAGCGCATCATGCAGCATCTAGAACACAACATATTCTCTATATTTCACTATGAATTCAGGCATGGACTCAGCCCGGTGACACACTAACAGAGTTTGCACACGACATTTTGTTCTGCCCTTAATTCCGGGGAACCGGTGGACGCTTTTCTTCATTATTTTTTCTCAAGCTTTCGACATGGTTCCCCGCAGTAAACTGATATGCAAAATAAATACCGTACTAAACAAACCTGTTTTGGCCAAATGAATATTAAGCGTTCTCTCCGATTGCGCAGTTCGTGTCATTTAACGCTACCGAATCAAAAAAATCTATAGTAACTTCCGTTCTTTGACAGGGATCCTTCCATTCTCTACATTAATGACCTGCCTGATAACAACATTCCCAAAATCCGTTTTTACGCAGACTATTGCGTATACGACAGCATTACTTCACTGCAGTGTCAATTTAAACTTAATAAGTCGTTTTATAGGTTGTGCGACCGGTTCAAAATATGGCAGAGGGCCCTAAATCTCCGAAAACAGTGTGTATGTCTTCTACTAAAAAACGTTAGTATTCAAATTTCACGAAATTATCCACTGAAATAAAACTTCAACGAGTTTCAGAACACAAGATCATCGGTACCATTTTCACAAGTAACTTTTTCTGGTCGACACACATCGAATACATATCTACAAATAACACTTAGAAAATTGGTTTAACTAGGCACCCACTAAGCGAGCAACCGAGAGTCACAAAAGTATTAATGGATCAAACATTCATCACACCGTCACTCGATTACGCATGCGTCGAGTGGAACCACTACCTTCAAGCAATATCAACAAAATTGGAGCTGTTCAAAGCAAAGCCACCCGATTTATTTATCTCTGGTATGACTGAGCGTACGATTTCACCATCTACTCCCCTCGGAACGCTACGCCTAACCACCTTATCTGCCCGTCGCAAAATGGAATGCTTAAAAATTTATCATTGTATTAATCCCCGTTCGTGAATGTGACATATACCTAGACAACACAAACCAGAAGCATTCATGCTCTTAACGTTTCCCGCTATCACCCCCGCCCGGACATGTTTAAATATAGTTTCTTTCCGCGAACAATTGAGCAGTGGATTTTGTTGCGTAGCCATGTTCGCTTCCTTGCCTTAGGTACACTGCTTACCAAAATTCAAGTCAAGTCAAGTCAAGTCAAGTTTATTCGACATCGAAATACAGATATTACTACGGACCATAAATTCAGATGTCAGGAGCGCGGACAAAAAGACAATAGAAGCGGCTTGACGGGGTCCGTGCACCCTAATGCATTTATAAAACAATTGTGTATACTTATGCAAACAAAAATACATACATAACTCAATGTAGTAAAAACGTAATTCACATTCCTGGCAGTAATATAATAAATATAATCTTAATACACACGGACACAAGATGCTTGCACAGAATCAATAAAGCTAATTACGAACTACGTAAACCGAAAATACAAACACCCCATTGTTCATTGATTATTGATTGCGTGAATTCAACAGACATGGTAACGTGTAGTACAATAATTGTTTTCCATAATTGGTACGTGGGCGTGGCACAAACCATGCTTCTGGATGAAGTGTGTTATAAATGCTATGATGTGGAGCCAGGTTCGACAGTTTTCTAATAAAATTACAATTTGTTCTTGTTTCACTATTGTAGCTCTTGAAAAGGTTTTCATCATGCAGAGCTTGAACGGGGCGAACCCCGAGGCTTACGAAAATTGGTTCTGTGTGAGCATCATAAGCAGAATTAAAGACGGCTCGCACGGCTTTCTTTTGTAGTAGATGTCGTTTAGTAATATTAGTAGCGGTCGTACGTCCCCAGACTAAGAGGCAGTAGTTAAGGTGAGAGAAAAAAAGAGAATGGTAAATGAGCAATTTTATTTTCTGCGGGAGAAAGAACCGTAACCTTGTGAGGACACCAACGACGCGTGCAAGTTTGCTGGAAATAGTATCGACGTGTTTGTCCCATGTTAAGTGTTCGTCGGAAAAAACACCGACACTTTTCACTAAAGGAACAATTTCGATGGTGGAAGTACCAATGCATAGGCTGTTGCTAATACATGCTTTAGAATATATTGGTTTAAAGACAACTGCCTTTGTTTCGGAAGTGTTTATCGTTAAAGAATTAACTGTGCTCCAATAATCCAGTTTACTTAGCACATTGTTTGCATCATGCAGTAATTTAGTAGCATATTTACCAGAAATAAGTAAGGTGGTGTCGTCTGCATAAATAACAAACCTGCAAGAGTTGTCGATATTCACCAAGTCAATAATATAAAGTAAGAATAATAGTGGCCCAAGGATGCTGCCCTGGGGTACCCCTAATTTAACTGCCTTATAATCAGATATTTCATTGTCTATCACCACAGCCTGGCATCGGAATTTAAGGTAGCTTTCTAGCAAAGTGAGATATTCACCTCTAAACCCATATTGCTCGAGTTTTTTTAGTAATATGGCATGGTTAATTCGATCGAACGCCTTCGAAAAATCTACAAATACTCCTAGTGTTACCAGTTTATTCTCAATTGCCTGAAGAATTATTTCTTTTTGTGTAAGAAGCGCAGACTCGGTTGTAAGATGTTTTCGAAACCCAAACTGCGAATTAGTTATTATAAGGTATTTCTCACAAAAAGCGGACATGCGTTCACTGATTAGTTTTCCAAGCCCTTTTGAAAACACGGGAAGGATTGATATTGGTCTATAGTTAGACAGTTCATTTCTGTCACCACCTTTGAATATAACGCTCACTTTAGCCATTTGCATGCGTGTTGGAAAAATGCCTTTTTCGAAAGCGAGGTTGTACACGTGCTGAAGTACAGGGCAGGTGATATCCAGTGTGTGCTTAATTGGTAGGATTTGAATGTCATTGGCATCACATGCCGTACTGTTACCAAATGATAAGAACGTGCGGAAGATTTCATTGGCATCAGTTGGCAATAGGAACGCGCTACTACTGTTACTGGGTGGCAAGTAGTTCAAAATACCCGCATTGCAAGCGCTGTTATCAAGAGATACAAAAAATTGTTAAATGCGTTTGCCAGCTGCGCACCAGACGTGGGTGCGCCATTCAGAATTAGTTCACTACCCTGCGCATGTTCCTGCTGTCGGCCTTGTACATTGTGTAGCCTTTTCCACAAAACATCAGTTTTTCGCATGTCTTCAGCGTTGAAAAGATTAAAAAGGTAAGCACGTTTAGCTTGCCTGATGGAGCTGGTCACAGTATTTCTTAATCTTTTAAAGGCGCGTAGGTCGTCCAAGTTTTTCGTACGGATGAATCGCGTATAAAGGGCGTCTTTCTCTTTTATCAGTTTTAATAAATGTGGTGTGATCCATGGTTTTCTGGCTATTCTAAAGGATAGAGCTTTGCGAACGAAACATTTTTGGTATACTGATTTAAACAACGACAAAAAGTTATCATAGGCTTCATTGGGGTCAGTTGCACTGAAAATGGTTTCCCAAGTTATCGTGGATAGCTCGTTTCGAAAAGCTTCTAAAGTGAGCGGATTAATGTCCTGAAATGTTGCAGAAGTATGCTTCGGCGCTTTTATTGTTGTCTTGTTGTCCGTCATTACAGATATGGGCAGATGATTGCTTAAATCAACGCCAATGACACCGGATACTAGATTGCGGGCTTCCATATGTGTAACAAAAACATCAATTAACGAGGCACAATCGGGCGTAAAGCAAGTAGGTGTAGCAATTGTGTTTATAAGGGCATTTGAATCTAGCAAGTTTTGAAATTGATGTTGGGCTGAGGTTGCATTCAACATGTTGATATTAACGTCCCCCCCTAACACAAGTTTCAAACGATTGTCATTAATCCATCCAAAGAACGTTTCCATAAATGATAGAAAGACCGATACGCTCCCCGCAGGTGGCCTATACACGACACAGAAAACGGTTTCTTTACATATAAGCGCTAGTATTTCAAAATCTTCCGTAGTTCGAGTGAAGTCTTTAATGATTGCACAGTTTAGATTCTGCTTGACTATTAGCAATAACTCACCTCCCTTTCTGGCGATACGATTCTTCTGGAAAGCGTTATATCCGGGCATTTTAGGAATATCGTGTCCTTCTTGATACCATGTTTCGGTTAGCATTATGACATCAAATGAAAAACCTAACGATGAAAGTAACGCATCGAGCTCGTCTACTTTGCCGCAAGCAGATTGTGTGTTTAAGTGGAAAAAAGATGTGCATCTTTAGTGACATCATTTAGTGACAGATTAGTGACATCATTTATAGTCAGCAGAATGTAATTCGTGTCTTGTTGTGACAGCAACAGCAATACCTTCCGCTATCAGCTGTGACTACATCATTTTCTCAAGATCCTGAGAGCAAGTAAGCCGGAGCGTCCGCGACGTGTCTGTTTTCCTGGCAAAACGTTTGCCGTCCCGCGTCCACGCATACTTCCATTGCTTCTCATTCTTACGGGCGATTACCTGCCCCAACAGTTTCTTGAGTGTTGGGCACAAACGCTCATTGATGTAGATGCTGGAGCTTTCTGGGAAACCTAGATCAGTTGTGCATACCCGCTTTTTGCGCCCCTTCTCAATGAAGGTGTCTCGCTTGGTACGAGAGCTAAACTGCACTACAATATTGGCGCAGCCACCATCTATCCTTGGCACACGATGGCACGCGTCGATGTCGTCCTCAGAGATGTTCCCTGAGACAACTTCACCGAGCTTCTTTAGGTTATCTGGAAGCTTCTCGTTCGCTACTTCGGCTATGCCTTTCACTTCAACGTTTCGGATACGCGAGTATTGCTCGAGGTCTGTCATTCTTTGTTCATGCGCGGTTACCACCTGTTTTAGCGCGTTGCATTCCGTAAAAAGCACAGCGTTCTCTTTTTTTAGAGCTGTGTTTTCCTTCTCCATTTCTGAACACCGTGTGGCCATGATGTCAAACTGGGTACTGAAAAAAGCAAAAGACTGCTTTAGTTCGTTAAATTCTTTCTTCAGTTCTTTTATATGCAGATAATTTCTTAGCCTCGCCTGTTCCTGCGTCGGACGGTGTCAACAGTTCCGCGACCGAAGCAGGTGCTCGCAGCTGGCGCGCGCATGCGTCGTAGTCAGCCCGTTCGCTCCGTCGCGGTCTCGGCGTAACAGGTGCGTCATAGCAGCGCGGTGGGGCGTGTAAGGGCGCGCGCAGTTCTATTGCGGCACGCATATCTCGCATTTCTTGATTGAAATCTTTAAGAACTTTACAACTTCGTTTGGAATTTTGGGGGGAGACATGAAGCACTTTCAGCTTGGCAGCGGCAGCAATAAAAAAAATGAAACTAAACAAAACCAACCTGAGTGCGGGAAATGCGCAGATTAGTGCGTGCCCACTGTAGCTGCCGCTGCCAAGTGAAGCGCGACCGATTCTTGCAGTGCCTTTGGATTACTGCCCTCGTCGATCGACCAATCGGAGCTGCGGTGATGCAAGCGTCACCCTCCGGAAGCCTCGGTCGGTGATAAGGTGCTCAGCGCGTGGCGAGACACCTCCCTTGGCGATGAAGTCCCGATGAGGGGGTCAGCAGCCAAGATAATCGTCCGCGTTCGACGAGGGAAGCCTGCTCCAGCGATGAAGCCACCGTCAAGCGGTGATATCCAGGAGCCAGGCAGCACTGTTGTGGCAGTACCTGAGTTCGGGAAATGCGTAGATTAGTGCGTGCCCGCTGTAGCTGCCGCTGCCAAGTCTTCAAGCGCTGTGAGCCATACAAATTTACAACTTTTTAGTATTTTTTCTTCTTTTTTCTGTAATACTGCAATGTGTGTATTGGTATTTAGATGCGCATACTATTACATTTTATTGTGATTCTTTGCATCGGCGCTACTTTCCTTTGTGTACTTCTTTCTGTGTTGCTGCTAGAATGCCATTTGTATTCTTACTTTCTTGTCGTTCTTTTTTACGAACTGTCTTAACTTATTCAATGTATATTGCTTTGTGCCGCGTATCCCACCCCTGGTATAGCCTAAAGAGGCATGGTAAAATAAAAAAAAACATGGCATGTTCCAGCACGCGGACAAAAGTGGTGTGGTTCCATCGCAAGTGCCCAGTTGGTTACGCTGTCCACGAGCCCCCTTTGTCAATACCGTCGCTACACGCCGTAATACTTGTGAGCACTGTTATAAATCGTTACGTTTGGTCTGAAAAGCCCAGACGTTTGTCCTAGCGGCTGTGCACCTGCGGCCGGCAGATCGCTTCCCTGTCCTAGCAGGACAGCTCGAGGAGTACCGGTACCCCAGCCCTAACCGCCTAACCACTCCTCTGGTTGGGTTACACTAGTAAACAACTATTTGACAGCCTCGTCAACAAGCAGCTCTTCCGTAACGGTTAGTGACGTGTTTTCTTGATTTGCCACTGGTGCAAACCATTTCAGGAAGTACTTTTTCAGTTTTCGTTTTTATGAACCTAAATACTCGTGCGGGCATTACATAGAAGAGGTGGGGGGGGACCTATTCACCATGCACTTTTAGCAGAATAGAAGTCCTTTGACTAAATTTGCTAAAAAAGCACGGAAAAATACAATAATCAGGTAAAACCGCATAAGAAACATGGACAGGCACAAAAACAAGCGGAAGTGTTACAACGCTGATTAACAGAACAAATGCCAACTAACTACGGGGGTAGGTCCAATCAAAAAATGGTACCTAGCCAACAAACCGGAATAACCTATTTTTTATTGCAAACAGTAAAACAAATAAACAACATCTTAGTAATTTTTTCGTGTTTAGTATTGATAGAAATACACTCTCGGAGGGCAAGGGCATTCCATTCAATAATGCCTAAGTGAAGGAAAAAGGGCGATGCAGGCCTGTAGGCGAAAATTCAAGAGTTCAACTTGTTTGGCTCGTCCACACATGCGGAAACATGTTACACAGGCTTTATTCATGAGGCAGTGAAATTGTTAGCGTGAAGGTACAGCTAATAAAAAAATGTAATCCGGGATAATCTGTGTCTGCCTTCCAGACATTGAAGAACGAGATTCAGTTTTATCAAAGTAATACTTGAATTGTGTGAGTATTTTGCTGTTAGCAGAAATGGCTTCCGGTATTTTTTTTGTGGTAACTCCGAAGTACTTTGTGGAATTCTCCCGAAGTACTTCAAGAAGTATTTGCGGACGCACTTTGTGAAAGTTCTTTTTATAGAGCCAATATTTTTAGTGAATAATTTAATTACGAGAGGTATGTTCTTCGCTGAGGAGCTTGCAGCGCCCATAACACCCGTTCCTGAATGATGATCTGATTCTATGCATTACACTAACCGCTATTTTGTATATAGTCCATCTATGTGTCCAGTACCAATCTTCTGTCTTCTTGGTTGGTCGCGCCGCATTCATAACAGGCGTGTCACGCTGCCCTCGGCCAAGACGTCGACATCCCCCGCGCCGTGCACCACTAAGCCAGCGACTTGAGGGCACTAGATCAAACTACTCAAAGCCACCTGGCCGTGAGTATCCGGCCCCTTGGTCCGAAGCTTCCCCAATCGCTTTAGCGCTTTTTCTTGCTCATGGCAGGTATGAATATTCCAAGGTCAGAACTCACGTCACTTTAAATTTTTATCCATCCCGGTGAGGTAATCATGGGGTATCCATCATGAGGTATCTATCATGCCGTATCCATCACGGTGAGCTATTTTATTTTCCTTGTCCTGGCGCACTCCTGTGGCCTGCAAAATCAACCGGGCATACCGCCCTCGACCGGCAGAATATGATGTTAGACACGCAAGAATGGAGCCCTTTTGCACTGCGGCATCGAACCCGACTAAAGGCTTTCGGTTTGTGATTGCGGCGTCCTCCTTTTTTCGCTAGTGCTCTCATTCTCGCCCATTAAATTATCGCCTTATCTTTCACGGTTCGTGTCCTTCGACTTTCCGACGCTATTTGATATTATGATTGCTAGTTCGGTGATGGCGATTTTAATAATTACTATAGTAACCACAACGGTAACGATGTTACAATCTTCTGCGGCAGAATAGCGAAGAGCACTGTGGTGACAAGTTTCTGTCGATGATTTATTTTTGAGAGCTACATTCTCAGATCTGCGTTCAAAAAGAGGTTATGAGCGGGTGTCACTTCAGAACCAATTCGAACTGACGTCAAACAGCGGTTGTGGCTACGGTGCCGTGTGTTAAAATTTGGGACGCTCCGAATATCAGCCTGGATGTGGCGAGTATTATGGAAAAATTATATTACAGTGATAAATAATTTTATGTTCAGTAATGTCACGCGCAGTATGTTTGCTTTTTTTGGTCCTCAAACTTGCCACCAAAATAAATTCGTGGGCGCGTTAGTAGAATCGAGTGTTCAAATTTTCAGCTTCAAATATTGTTAACAGTGTTAAGCACACATTCCGAATGCTCTGTTGCATGTCTGGTGAAAGACAATGCATCAAGCGCCATGCGTGGCTTCCGCTGCACTGGTGTAAGTGGTTCTTTTTATATGTTTTGGTTCTAGCTGAACATTCCGATATACCAGGGTCCGATTTGAAGAACTCCCATGCCAGTTCATTTTAAGGGAAAAACTCAGATGTTCTCACTGACTCGATGGTCGTCGCTCCGCGATTAGTGTGGGGGTTTAAGCACTGGAGCGACTTGCATAAGACCTTTGGCCGTCAAACACAAGTAATGCTTGGAGTAAGCAAAAAATGCCGCTTCACAGCAATTGCAGTTGGTGTGGGGATGCTTCGGCATTGGTAGGAACCGCAAACAACAGCCAGTTCTAGAACCTTGTCCATGTCTTCTGAAGGCCCCCGCTCGCAAAGGCGGTACCCGAATAAAACGTATAGAACAACGGCTTACTGGTAGAAAACAACTGCGACCCCGCCTTCAGTCAACGACAGAACGCTAGCTCCAGAGGTCGTTCAGTTCTGCACTCAGCCAGAGCTGGAACTGCGTTCCCCCCCGCCCCTGAGGCACTTCCTCCTTTGTTTATTCTTCTAGCGTGTGGGCCTGGTTAGCATTTTTGGCTTTATGGTTGTCAATTACCATAGATGATTGAAGAGCCTTGGTTACTTTTTGCAGAAAAAGTCTGGGCACATTCCAAGCTTACAAACATTGTACCTGCGAAGAATAGGATTCCTTCGTCATGTCTAATCAGTACACCGGTAGGAGACTTTCCACAAATCACCGCCTTTCATCAAAATCAAATACAGGAATATTTGTTTTCAAAATAATGTGATTGCCAATCGAAGATAAGTCGCATTGAATAACCGAACTTTCAGTAATTTGCTTTTACGGGTTTGGGAGCTGAAAGGAACAATAAGTACTCTTGAAAGCTGTGCTTTCTCTGAGCTAGTAATGGGTGATCAATGAGCCGAGAAAACTTTAAATGTTCAATAGAGTTGCGGACACCGCTGATTAAAATATTCACTCATGCCAGGAATATTAGGAATACAGCCTTTGCCCACCGTATGGGGATACACAGGCTTTCAAATTTAAAAAGCGAATTTTTTTAGCCTAAATCTACAAGACAACGCAACTATGAACGGTCGCACAAGCAACAATTGAAACTTCATTGACTACTGTTTCGCGGCTCGATGCATCACCAGCATGCTAAAATTCCCTCCATTCTTTGATGACAGTCCTATGGTCACGAATTGTTCAACCAGAAGGACATTTCAAAAATCTCTGGGCAACCTTGCCGTTCTGTATCTCGTTTAACACTGTTTCACAAACTTTCTATCATGCGTCTCTTCATAATGATTTCATGTGTGAACTTTCAGCCATCTTCCCGCGTCGTGATCCTCCGCATAAAGTCAAACGCATCACGTGTCGTTCACTCGCATATGCTCAATCATTGATACCTCGAACCGCACTAGAGTGAATAATCTGCCAAAACACATTGTCATCGAAACAAATGATCTCGAAAGGTACAGATGCACTAAACAGAAACATGCAGACCTAACGCCATTAAACTGTACAATTCGTACATTTGTTCTTCTAATTGCTTCTTTTTTTACGCAGGCTAAAAAACGTGCTGTGACGTATCAATTTCGATACGGTGCTCCCAGAACTACTCCTTTTTTTCTTTTCCTTCTTTCTTTCTTGTTTTTTCTGGTAATGTCCCTTTTGGTACGCGATGCAATGCCTTTTTCTTGCTCTTTTTGTTCCTATGTTTTGTTTTATTGAAATTTGGATTTATCATTTCACCATTGTGTTTTGTGTTACACTATCTGTAATACCCTCCGCCATAGGGCCTTAGGGGTAGTTTGAAATAAATAAATAATAGAATTTTCTTCCATGCAAGAGTACATGTGAGATATTCAGTTGTCCACAAAAGAAGTTTATCGTGGACGCTATATTTCAACACTTGTATTGCACAGTTCAGTGTACATATTTTAGTACATTCGTATGTCTCAAAAGCAGTTGCTATGGTCCCTGAGACTAAAGGGAAACGACACAATTTTTTGGCCACAGAAGACACGCATTAAAAACTCCGCATTAGGTGTCAGAGACGTGCTAGATTAAAGGAAGCACAACAAGTATAGAACTCCCGCTAGTGCTTCTTCAGGCAGAGAGTGCGCTGGTACTGAGAAGGTGGGAAGTTTGAATTCCGTAGGACAAACATCTGTTTATATCAATCAACATAGGAGTGAGACAGGGAGGGGAGAGCGTGAGCGGAGGCAGCAATGAGCGGATAACGGCCCCACACCCTCTCTGGTGAATAACTGCTCTGCACTTCGTATATGTGTCACGTTGAGTCGAACTGCTTTAATTCTTTTGGAGAAGCGGCAACGGAGAAATAAAGTAGGCAGAAGAGTCGGTGCGTGCCATTCCTGGGGCCGTAAAAAATATTACCAGAACGAGAGAAAATGAACTCCTAAATAAAAAAGGGTGAGCTCAACGATATGCACTTTTTCACCAAAATAGGTTCAAATAAAGTCTCCATTGTAATGAAACACCTAATCAAGTCTCGCTATTTCCAACTTATTGACTCTTATAAAGCTGTAAAAGGCAACTGCCTCTTATTGCTGTTACAAACCTGAGGACATGTTTACAGTCTGTAATAAAACTCCCGCAGTGAACACAATAAGTCTAGTATTGTAGATACCGTTTAGTAATTCTGCGACGCCACGCATAAACCTTCCGTCTTTATATTGGCTGATATAAAACTTAAGAAAAACAGAAATTCCTCATTGCCTGATCATGGGATCAGGCTGTTCATTCAAGCGGCCCACAGAGTGCGTAATGCGATTATTTTAAACGTGACACGACTCGTTTTCCTATTTTACAGACTTAATCTGCTTATAAACTACGAAAGCGACGAGCGACCACATTACAAAAAGCACAGGATGTAACAAATAGGGGGAATCTCCTTTGAAACACGCGCGCGCTGACATCTGAGTGCGTCGCTTCGGTGGGGATATACACTATTTCAGCTATTCCCCATCTTGACTTGCACCTGAGGGTGGAGTTCAATCATTCGAGCATAGCAGAGGAATAATTACACCATTCGGCGCTTCCTGTGGACAAGCTGTTTAAGCTAGAGTCGGCGGAAAAAAATTCTGCTCGTTGGGAATCGAAATACCGAAATTGTAGCAGAAACCCGGCACACCATTTCTGTTGTATATAACGGCCCTTTGTCATATAACGGAGGCTGTGTTATATAACGGCAAAACCGGTAGCACCTATACAGACTTGGTGATCGTATTGTAGAGGTCTGTCCGTATGCGTGCTAAGGTTAATTGGATGTATTCGACTAGGCTCTCTACTTCACACTTCGCCATACCTACGACAATCGGTTCCTGGCTTCGCCGGCCATCTCCTAAATACGGTATCGGTCCGTCTGAAGGCGGGGGGGCACGTAGGCTGTTGGTTGTTTTAACAGCGAGCGGAGCTGTTGTCAGTGGCAGTAAGAGGCCGTTGCCATACAAAATACCAAGAAAATGACGAGTGCTCATAGGCACGTGTTTTGCGGAGACCGCCGAGCATCGTTGTCATGCCCAGTGCCACCAGCAACAAACTAAACTGGCATAAAACTCGGAGGAGCGAGAAAATGGGGAGCGCTCATGAGCGCTTCTCTCGCGGTGACCGCCGAGTCTTTGGCTCCCGCAGTGGGCTTTAGCAAAATAAGGCCAGCACTGTCGCCCAGCGCTACCCCGCATGCAAACACAACTCCAACCCAAAGGCTAAATATGAAAAGACACCCTGCTTGGAAAAGGTGACCGCGCCACGGAATTGTCTAGAAGCCATTATGGATAAGTGGCGATATGACTACGAGTGTGCCAATACTTCGCGAGACTACTTGCAGATCCCGCGACGGCGTTCTCAAGTCGAAATACCAAGAGATGGTGGAAGCCTACTATGCCGATAAATCTGCATCCACCACTCGCCGACAAGACGAGGACGTCCTCTTCGTTGCATATGATGACGATTACTAGCACCGCAGCTATTTAAATGATTAACAATACTGAAACCTAACTCTCTGTCCGTAATGGTCAATTACACCAGCTCCGCCATTCAAGACTTACGCGTGAGTGCAAGCGTCCCTAAATTTTTTTCGCACTTTTCCTCACAAAATTTGCGCGAAGTTTCGCAATTGTGCTTAAGAATTGTACACTTAGAAAGTGCCAATATTATGTCTGACGTTAACAAAAGCCTTTCAGAGCCCCCGCGCTGCAGGTTGTCAGATGACCTATTAGAATTCTCTATCAAAGTCCCGATTCATCTCTTATTTGAACAGGCGTTTTGCAATCACCTACATTTCTTCAGAAGCAAGCCAATGACCAACTAATATTTGTATGGTTGGAACCACCTGGGACTCACAATAACGAGGGCGACAGCGGTCCGAAGTTGAGCTCCTGTAATTTTAAATGTCGACCTGTTACAGTTAAAACTGGATGTAACAAAACTCTATGCAACGAATTCCTGGATACAACGAAGTTTTTTGTTCCCAATTTCCAGCTTCATTAAAACCCACGTGTTTGCGACCTCTCTGTAACGAAGGTGTTGCGGTGGTTACCTGGATGTAACGAAGACACTAATCTGATAAGTCATTGCTTTTTGCGCATTTACTAAAAAATCGGCCTGAGAAATGCACTAATTTAGCCATTACTAGCACTACTGTGAACCAGCAGCTACGAAAATGCCCAAAATGGTCTAAAAATTGAATTCGTCATGATTATTATGATGAACGGAGTGGCTAACCTAAAGCACCCTACTCCTGGTTTTGCTTCTGTAGCGTGACACTACACCAGGAAGAAAAAGTAACCGCTTTCTTTTCACCACATTTGAAAACTACCGTGCGTTTTCACGTGTGAGTGCGGGGTCTGTTCGAGGGTAAAGTTTTCAGAGGCTAGGCCTGGCTGTCGTCGTGTAGTTACGCGCCTCCGCTACTATCTGTGGTTTAGGTTCATCCATGATGGTCTATAATGCCAGAAAACAAAGTTTGTTTTTCCAAAACAAGCTGACGCTTTTACATGCCGTCTTCGCCGGCAAGGAAGAATGCCGCCTCCCGTACACTATTCAGGCTACAGTCCTAATCTGGTTCCATATAAGCTCCAGTTAAAAAGAGTGATCCACATATTTTATGTGGATCCGAACGAAAAAGTAACTGGAACGAGGCATATACGAGGACCGTATGTGGAACCGTCAACTTGTTTTCATTGTGTTTGTTGTTTTTATCTAGAACCAAAAAAATGGGGTCGTGCGATGTCGGCGGTTCCGGTTACTGTTCCACTTATGTTCCAGTAAACTGTTGTGGAGAGTGTGCTTGTATATTTTTTTCTCGTGTCTTGTTCCATATAACTCGTTCCCGGTACTGAACTATGGACTCTTTCATGCATGAACTGGAACAATTAACCGCAGTATATATGTAGTGCTTCTTGACCGAAAATGCACTTGCGCGTTTAATGCTACACTCGCACACCGCATATCAAATTTAATGAACTTTGCCAACATCTATCAAACTGCCTTGCAGAAGTTAACTTTCATAAAGGGTTAAGCTGTAGTTTTATTGACGTCTTTTGACAGAAAACAAAAATCACACTTCTTCGCGCCAACGTCGTACAAAGCATTTTAAATGTCCATAGAGATTTCTTATGGAAAAGTGGAAATTAAAGGAACCCATTTTCAGGTGTTTTGCGGCGCTCAAACTACTTTCCTGAACATCGTATTTTTCTAATTTGAGGCGTGAAGTACAAAATCCCAGGTGACTTGAATTTGAGAAGGACTAAACGTCTTCCCATTCCCCAATCTGCCGTTCGGGTGAAGCCATTACTGCTATAGTGTGGAAGAATTCGTAGTGCTTTTGTGAGAACCTTCATAATGAAATACTTGTTGAGGCTATTACAAGTTATGCATTTAGTTCACGAAGCTTCCTCGAAACGGCAGTTTTTGTTCAACGCTCAGTCATCAGCTCGCTCTGCTGTAGTACGCGCCCAATTTGGAGTGCTTTATAGGAATGCATAAATTGCTACATCCTCCAGCTGAATAATTACTTATTCCACATTACTTATGTTGTGATGGGGTACATAGTAAACTAGACTGCTTCACATTTTACACAGCACACATCAATGCTACGCATGCAGTTATATGCTTAGAAGGTCGTTTGTGGATTTCGTCACGTCCCGGCCATTAATTTCCACAAGCGAAGGCAAAAGCCTCTTTGCACGAGGAGAACGACACAAAACTTGGAGAACGAAATCTACCACGCGGCATATGCCTTGCACTGAAATTGCCTTCTTATTTCAAATTATGCATTGCAGTATCATGAAAATCCGCAGTGTTACCCTAATGTTGTTACTTGTCATAGTATTTCAAGTTCACCGAACGACCTCCCTTCTCCTGCTGCTCCCTCTATTGCTGTTTCCTGCACTATTGGTGCTCAGGAAGAAAAACTGCTGGAAAACTGTCCGAGGTATTATTACTCACAAATTTGCTAGGTCACACTCGATTCACTATACGGAAGAATTTTTCTATAAAGTGGTTATTAATGAGCGTCACAGTATATTTTATAAGAATTGGAAAGGCTTGTTGTCAAGAGAACGCAGTCAATAAAGCAGCGTCGTTTTGTTTTCAACGAACGAAGTAAAGCTGTCATCAAAGTTTATGGACACATATCGCACGCGCTCACGGGCCGCGGTGAGAAACAACTTTAGCCCAACTAACGTGTTAATTTGGCTAATATCTGAGCGCTTTGTTCCAGCCTCAGAGCCACGTAGACGTTCGCTTAGAGGCCTATTCCCAATTTTCCGCAGCAAATAAAAGCAATCAAGGGTGCCGAGTTTGTGATCTCTTCCGCGGACTGGTCACTGGCCACGGCGTGCATCGCCCAAGCCACGGAGGGAGAAATAGTTGGCCGGAATCATTACCAAACGACCGCTACTTCAGAGTGGCATGCCGTGCGTATGCGTTGGCAGCCGCAAGTCAGCGCCGTTTGTGTTGATGCATGGTATAGTGGGAAAGCAACCGGTACAGCGACGATGGGAGAAAAATGTTACTGCGTGAACACTTCTAACGACAGCAGCGCCCCTATCTCTCAAAAGGACACTGAAGTGAATATGTCAAGCTCCCGGTTTTGCTTGCACTTCGTAGACTGGCTCAATTTGCCACACTTTTCATTGTTTATCCGGTTGAAAGTCGGTAATTATTTTATAAAGCGGGAAAGAAGAAAAACTACCATGCGCAGTCTGAGGCGGCCGCACCAACTAAATGCTGTGACGTCGGGTGGAGGGGGCAGCGTAATTGGACGATCTCCAAGGTTAGCATTCAAACCAGTTTCGGTTTCGGTTCTGTAAAACAACATGATTGACATCCGACGGCATCGTTGGATGGGCATTCTCGATATCTCAGTAGTCGTCGTACCGCGCTTCTGCCATGTTGTCGGCTGTAATATGCCTAAGATAAGCTTCCCAGGACGGCTTGGCATCGCAGAAATGACTAGCTGAAGCCTACGCAGTGCATGAACGCCCTCCGCGTCACCGCAGATGCCTAAATGCCATGCGCTTTTCCCGAACATTCGGAGCTTGCCTCGCTCATGGCCGTATTGTAAAAAGCGGGTTCGCACAAGGCCAAGGTTCTGCTGATTCTGGCCTGTGCCCACTGCCCGCAAGCCGTCGGTGCATTTGGCAACAGCACGCCAACAAGGAACTGCCTTGGGCGTCAGTGTCAGTCTGCGCGTGTTCTGCAAACTCCCTCGTGCAGCACTGAACGTTAAGGCCCTGAAATGGTTAACTCAGCTTACAAAACATCGGGCACAAACAAAAAAATCAACTTAAAAAAAAGCACGCACCCTCGGGGATTCGAACCTGCGACTTGCAAAACAAACATTCTGGCGCTTTAGACCAATCGGTCACGAGCCAGCCTCGCCGAATGTATAATGGGTTAATATGTATGAATGTATAAGGGTGTATAATGTACAACCAGTTTACACTTTTATCATTTTTAGCATTTCAAGTACTTAATGTGACTAGTTGTTGTATAGCCCTCCTGCAGTAAGCGTCCCCCAAACTTCCACGATATCTCATGTCGAGCAATTGCATCTCTGAGATGGAAAAGCGTTCGCAGATGTACGTTCACGCTGCTGACCGCAGCGCTTGTTCTCCCAGCGAAAAAAGTGTTTCCGGCTCTCTAGTTTTGCCCTGTACGGCAAAAGTTGCAGTTGATGTTATTTCCTTAGTACCATTATTGAATTCGCTGACTCTTCTGCCGCGTTCAAGTGGCCCTATAGATTTTCCTACTGGCGTACAAGTCAGCGAAGCGTCGCATGTGCAGTTGTGTAGAGCGACCCAGACTCGGAGCTTGATAGAGTGTACAAACAAAGTAAAGAAAGGCACACTTTTCCATTCGCAAATGTGTTGTGGCTTAGTGTCAACTGATCGAGCGAATTGCGACGACCCGTCGGCGGCCGGCGGACTAAACGTTGGCCCGACTGACTCGGCGCGGAAGGTCTGCGAGCCGCGCCGTAGTGCTACTAATTGCTAGCTCATCTCCTACTGACGTCACACGAAAACGCCACAAAGAGTGGGCGAGGGTGCAGAGAGGAGGACAGCATTTTCGAATTATTTTTCTACTAAATAAATTCGCGTAAACGCGCTCAGAGTGGTCGAAACATGGCCTATAGACTGCGGAGTACAATTTGCGCTAGTAATGCCGCATTGTTTAAAAATCACTTCAGTGTTCCTTAAACGTTTACGTCATGTTTACGTAGCTAGTTTTTGTTCTCCCGCATGCAGCGCCACTAGTGGCGTTCTATAGCGGTTTTCTCGATTGCTCGCGGTATGCGCTGATGTAGTAGATTCATAATGGCGGGAACCATTACCAGTTTGGTTGTGGCCTTAAACTGCGTATTTCTTCACATCCTCGGGCTGTATATACTGTTGGACGAAGTTAGTTTTGCCAGGAGGCGCAAAAAATGTCCGTGCTGCTTATTTATGTTCTGGTAACTGTTGTTCATTGACTTGTTAATCACTGCGTCCGATAAACATGCCGCTACGCATCCTGATCGTGTGCGAGAAACGTTTTCTGCCGTAACGCTTGCGTGTTCGTTGGTCGGAGTCGGGATGACATGTGTGACTGCCTAGGTTGTCTTATTTAAAAAGTTACTGGTGCGCGCATTTCTCGAGTGTGCATGTCCCCTTGCGGTGTGGTGTTTCTTTGTTGTTTATTGACGGTTGCAGTACCTCTCGCCGGTACCTAATCTCCTCGTTGTGTTATTTAAAAAGTTGCTGGTGCGCGCATTTCTCGAGTCTCATGTCCCCTTACGGTGTGGTGTTGCTTAGTTGTTTAATGACGGTTTCAGTACCTGTCGCCGGTACTGAATCTGCCCGGGTTAGTCGCTCGCTATCACCTCGCGCGCACACGCTGAACAAATTTCAAGCAAGTTTGTCAAAGCTTCTGTCCTGATACACGTCGGTATTTTTTTAAAGTTTCGCAATAATTGCGGCGTTGTGTTGGTCTCGTGAGTAGCATACGTTTACTGGGCTAATCAAACCGGGAATTTTTCATCTTGCTGTGTGTAATGCAGTTGCATGTTTTTTTCCAATGCATTTGATCAGTTCAGATGTTCTATTTACCCTAGTCAAGAATAGTTTGCTTCCTGACGTGTAGAAAAATTGTAGGAGCAGTGGTTGGGTGGGCAGAAGCGTAGTAGAAAAGCGTTCCTTCTGTGGGGGGAACGAAAGGTGGAAACACACAAAACGTGTGGTGCCTCTTTCATGCTGCCAATTCCAGTGGTGACCGGAGACTTCAAAACTATTGGCCATAAAGCTCCCGTGCTTATTCGAATTCAAAACAGCGCAAAAAAACTGGACAAGGAAATGAAAACACAAGGAAACTACAATTCCAGTATGCACCAACCAGCCCAAACCACCATTCTAACGCAGTTTATTTCGCATGCTTACTACTGAAGTTCTAACAACATAAAGTGCGCTTAAAAATAATCCCTTGCAGCATTTTCATGTCATCAATGTCAGTTGCAGCCCGAGAGTCAGAATAATTTGCATAACGCTTAGGTGCAAAGTTGTTGGATCACTATGTGCACCAAACAATATTCCATTTGTATTCGTTTTTGAACTTTGAAATTATAAAGCGAAAGCAAGTTTGCTATATTCTGTATTCACTCTCTATGAGCATGTCCACAAACAATCTATGCCTGTCTGTGGAGACGTTTGTCTGTCCACTGATAGCTTTGACAAATGTTTTGTTCCTCTGCAAAATAGAAATGAAAAAAAATTATTTCCATCCCTTACATGAACCTCTGAAGTCATGGCTGTCTCATTCACTAGGGCTCAAGACATCTTCAGCATGCTGAGAGCTCGTCGTGGAGAGTGTGGCGGATTATGAATGCAATGTGAAGCTCATAACCAACAAAAGGGTACCTTTTGAGTGCTGTGTAGATATTCACCAGTTCGAATGGACCCAGGACAGGTGAGCCTAAAGTATGTTCTAACACTTTTATATCAAAATTGTTTAGCAAGAAAACATTACCAGGGCTCGTGCTGTAAAAAAACGTTCCAGTTTCGTACAACGAATCAGCATTGTTAAATATGTTGTCGTCCTCCCCGCGTAAAGGGAACAACAAATTTATTCTCTATATTTTTGTGCTGTTTATTTTCGTGGAAATAGGGAGAAGGTAGACTTAAAACAACGGAAGAAGGAATGCATAGAGGAAATTTGAATTGTATTTGGACCCCTTCTTGGAAGTGTATGATCACAAAAAGGCAACACATGAGAGCTCTTGTCCTGGATGAAATCAGTGCATTGTACGAGTAAGCACGCACTGCCATTTTTGGGACTTTCATGGTGCATGTTTAGTTAGCGGCATTATAAATAATGGTTTGAAACATCTTTACAGTGACCGCTTCACCTGTGGTTCAAGGTGACAGTAGGAGCTTTTCAGAACACGTTGACAAATCTTTCCTGGAAGTGCACTTTCCGACATCCCTGCAGAAACACCCAGATGTAAAACTTTGGTTGTTTAAGCTGGAATTTTGTTTTTGCTGGACTCAATTTGTGGGAGTGTTCATTCTAATCGAATCTCACTTTTCAGAAGTTATCTTGAACGCCAGTATTGAGCATTGTGTTCACATTCAGCCTATTTCGAATACTGCAACAGGTGATCAAAAAGACCACTGAAGCCAGTAGGCTATAGCCACGAGTTAAACAGGGTACTAGCCTGCCGGACTCGGTACTAGCCTACCGAGTCCACCATGTGGTGCTAAAATACCCTCCAACCTCGCCAGCATCGCTTTGTTCGCAGTGGGATTCGCGACTGCCTCATATACGGCAGCGGTAGTAGCAATCAATACACCCTGTTCTAGGCTCACTGTGCGTTATCGGCCAGCGCCCGGGATGTACGTTTCAGTACACATCCCATTTTAAGGAATGAAAACTTTAACGAACACACGAAAACCACATTGCTCACAAATGTGCTGGATTGGCATACTTCACTTTTGAGCATGCGCCTTAATTAAACGTGCGGAAAATTTATGAACTTTCGCTCTACATTCAGAAGCTTTTTCTTTCCTTAGGCTCAAGTTTGCAAATGCAACTGTTTACATTAAACGCTTAAATTTGGGCAAAGAAGCTACAACAGGCTCTTCTGCAACAGGAAATGCCGTCATCCTTGATTGAAATCATTGTTTTCCTGCCAACGAATGGATATTTGACGGCAACATCCCCAACGGAGGCAGCGTTTTCATGATACCTGTAACCGTGAATCTTGCAGAAGCTTCCTCGAGTGGCTCACAAGCCTAAACATTAACGAGTTGAAATGGCAACCTCTCACGCCAATGCCTGCCATAAGAAGCCCAGTTATTTCGATATTATTGTTTAAACCATGTGCAGCAGTAACCGAAGCAGTGGCAACCTTGTGAAAGGAAACTGCATGTCCTAACGACTTCCGGTCTTGTTAAGCAATACGTACGCAACTGATGTCATGGTGTACGATACGTTCTCTGAAATCACGATGCGAAACGTTTCCCCAAACCGGTTCTTCTGTGTATGCGTGCGGCCGAGCGTTCTGACTGCGTCAACTATATATAATTGACATCGGCAGAATCTAGCTTGTAGGCTATTGGCTACAGACTCGACTTGAGGCCAGTTTGCAGCTACTTTTCAGGAATTCATGGTGCTGCGAATCCGCTTCGACTTAGTCTGAAGGCCAACCAATACATCGGGAGAAATTTGTGATGCAGGCAAGCCCTCTTTTTATACTTGTTCTATCACACGCGTTCTAAAGCAATAGAAATTACCGCGCGATGACTCTTTTTTCGCTCTTTTTGTGATTTACTGTATAGAAAACTGCACAACTTCTTCGTGTTTTTTTATGCGTTATTTGAAGTGAAGTATACTGAATATTTCTTTGTGTTTTCGTTTTCAGGAGCACACGCTCTATAAAACGCTTGGAATACTTCGTATGCATTTCAAGGGGTAGCAGCTGTGGACGCTTTTGCTAATGATGTCCGGGTGATTGCGCTGTCTACGGACGGCAGCCGGGGGGTGCTTCGATTAATCTAGCGAAACAAGACATTGCGTTGAAGAAAAATAATCGGCGTACACCGTCGATCCCACCGAAAGGTGTGCACTTCCCGGAGGGTGTACCGGCAAAGACCTGACTCTACGGACTGAGAAAAAGGCGAATTAACCACGACGCAAGGCCAAGAAAACAAAGAGACCATTGCAGTGTTACCCGGAATGAATAATGTCCAACGAACTACAACCATTGGCGCAGCACGAACTATGGGTTGAAACTGGAGAAAACAGCAGAGCTGGTGGCCCCTATTTCTTCGTCGGAAAGCCGACTGTTGTACCTCACATTTAATCCTGAACATCCGGCTGAACATAATTCCGTGACCGGCGGGCGCGGATGATTTCATTCGAAGCTTTCGCATCTCTACAAAGTGGACCACGTTAGCGCGTGTTAAAATCCTCGGCCAAATTTAACGCCAACGCTCGCGCTGCCAATTCAAAGTAAATGCTGCGCGCTCGGAATGCGATGGTAACACTAAAAAACAGACGTCGGTTTCTTAACACAAAGGAATCAGGTTCGATTGTGACCCCGAGAAGTGTTTATTTCCCTCCGCTGCTACTCCAGCACTCCTCGGGCCTTTGCGGTGGTGCGGTATTTGGGAGGGTGTTTTTACGGCGAAAACGTCGCGGGTGCATTTTCCGGCATCTATCTAACGGATTATTTTCTTGAGGCGCGCACTTTTAACACCTCCTCGTGGAATCCTAGCATCGTCGCCACTTCACCTGACACTTCGAAGTTGTTTGTGTGATGGACAGATATTCCTCGGCCTAAACAGCTCCGCTTATAGAAAACGATTTCATGGTTGGACAAAGCAGGGACCCCGACATGTCTCGTATGCATGCTAAGGCTAAGGCTCTTGTCCAACCCAAATTCCTTCAGAACAGTAGTGTTTATGCGGGCGATAAGAATTATATGGAATAACTTTTAAAATCACATTTTTTTTTCACCAATCGCGGGCGTTACAGGGTTCGTACCCTTGCATGCTCGGCAAAAAAGTATTCCGGATTATAAGCGTACACCATTTGTTGCACACTAAAGCTGCTTTGAACGACATGCTGAAAGCTGCAGAGAGATGATATGAGAGCCGCTTTACTTAATCAAAGGGATTTTTTGTCCTTCAATACAAATGGCAAAACAAAAATCAAGTGCGTAGTTTCTTGAGTAAGATATCGTCGGGAGAGAAGCCTGATAAAAAGGCAAAAGTTGCCGTTCTACCCAGCATGCAGTAGTATAAGCTCATTAGTCGCCGTAAGCTACATAAGCATGAAACCCAATTAGCATAGATGACCAGGCGATCGATTCAGCTCATCTCGGGAATACTTTCGAAGTGAATGACGACCAACCTTCTTTTTTTTCATCGTGCACCTGGCGCGCATGTAAAACTTTAAAACTTGGGCGCGCCGCCCACTAACACAGCTAAGCGCAGAAATCGGTAGATCCAGTTATTTTGCCTTAGATTACAAAAGACGGAGCCACGACAAAGCTGAGAAAATATAATTCCTGTTGATGTAGAGATGTAAAAGTTTCAGAAGGTGTGGTACCAAAGCTACTGGCTCTGGAAGACGTCTGCCGACGTCTTTACAATCAGAATATCAAAACCGAGGGCACGTTGCAAGCAAAACTTTCATATTGAAGGATCATAATTATGACTGCGCGCCGCAACAGACGCATCTTAAAAAGCTATATTATATGGAAGAGAAAAAATGATAGGGCTAAGTACAGTGTGTTGCGATGGTAATTGGAACACTTTAAAAAACTTTTTCTGAGTGAACCGCCCCTCTGTTCGCGTTCAAACTTTACACGAAGGTCGCATTTTTTGGTCTATTTTGTTTGACACCGTGAACAACGATCGTACTTACATGTTTATCCTGAAAATAAATAAAAACGATTTCGCGTCTAGGAAAATGGCAGCTGATTTGGACGTGTGAGCCAGCGCCAGTTGATGGTGGAACGACGGAACCACCTGCAGAGTGAAACGGATTCACGTACGGAGCCAAATGGTGCAGCATACGATCAGAAAATGCACCAAGAAATGAGCTAACAGACAACCAAAAAACCCGGTTTCGGGCTCGCACGCCCAAATCGCCGCTATTTTCCCATAGGCGAAAAATGTTTTTATTAATTTTCAGGATAAACTGGTAAGTACCGTCGTTGTTCCCGGTGTCAAACAAAATAGACCAAAAAATGCGACCTTCGTGTGAAGATTGTGCGCGAACAGAGCGTCTGTTCACTCAGGAAAAAATTTTAAAGTGTTCCAATTACAGTCGCAACACACAGTAGAGGTGGCGTACAGTGCCCAGAGGGCGACACGGAGCCCGCGACACCCACCGCCCCATTCGGCAGGTATGCGCAACGCTGGATCGGTCCCCGCAAGCCAGTACATGCCTGGCTGGTGGGCGCTCCTCTTTATGCCGCGCGGATGAAGCATATTAGTCGCCCCTTTTGGGTTTAAAAGGAAGTATTGGGTTTAACCGTAATTCTGCCACATAGTGCCGGCGAATGAAGAGCGATTTATTCGGTTGAATGCTCGTATGCAAAGGCATGTAAAGGACGCCTAGGCGTAATGCCCAGTAGAGAAACCCTTGTACAGCCGGCCTGGGGGAAAAACTTTCTCAAGATCAGCGTGCTTCCCTTGAAAAGAAAACGTAATTTATATGGTTTAGTCCACAAAAAGAGGAGGCTTTGTCTGCAAATATATCAGAAGGCTGCGCGATGTTTCCGCATGGAGTATTCCATCCATGCAAGTGCACTTGCGCCTGCATGGACCACATGGGTGTCACGTATCAGTCTTTGATCCGAATTTGATTCTCCATACATGTAACCGTATGACATTCACATTTGTTTGTGTATTGCAGAAGCGAGGACGTTAATAATTGCCTGCTCCGCCAAGAAATTTTTGGCTTCCAGGTGTAACCCAGTGCGCCAGCTGTATACAAACACGCCCCGAAAAAAGAAAATCTGCATGAGAAGGCTATCACAAGAAATTCCGTTAGGCGGGGATGGGGAGAGGAGGGTAAACAGAAAATGTAATGGGCGTATGGGGATAAATTAGGGAATATTCATATTCAGGTATTTCTTTCTCTCCACGCCAACGGGCCCAGCATGAGAATCTCTTAGAAAAGTAGCGCTTGTATTACCGTCAACGCCCTTGCAGTAGAGGTTACGAGTGAAAAATTGTCCCCCTCATTGTTCCTGAGTGGCCGGAATCCCAACAGATGGGATAAATAACGTTTTTCCTCCTCCTGCTGCTCCCCGAAATGAAAACTTTCGTCTTGCGTTTATATATTTCCAACTTCTATTGCGGACCGTCGTAGCTCCATTTTTCTGTGCTTTTCGGGTGCTTAAACATCCAGTTCATACTTTCTTTCGCAAGAAAAGGCCGTGACATTATTCAATAGATCGCGAAACATTTGGGAACGTTAACGCCTATAAGTGTTCGTACCATATGTGGTCATATATATTTAATACGACGATATAAGCACGTGAAATATTAGGTGAAGCATAGCACAATCGCTGGGTTATAATTATAAACGATGCCATGACTGTGTTTGGGAGCCCTGTCTGTTACGAAAGTTAATGCTCAGTTATGTGTATTTACCGCCTGCTAAACAGCCTACTAACAAGCTACCCGTACACCCCGGCAGCGTGTAATCCGCTCGCTTAGTGTGGGCTTTTCAAGTTTCAGTAACCACGCTTCGTATCTGCGAGAAAAAAAAAGACAAGAATAATCCGCGGGAGAATGCACAGTATTAAACACACGCTTCCCTGATGTGATAAACTACCGCTCGGCATCAAGGCGACAGCATTTTATCAGCGCCCCGTTTTATTTTAATGGTTCCCCTACTATACAACATTACTGCATGACTTTGTTGCAGTATGTAGTTGATATACACGCAAATAACGTTATGACACACGTTTTTTTCAAAGTTTCGTTCAAGGGCACTAAAGGCGGTCGGCGCGGCGGGACCGACCCAGAGTTGCACGGTTCTGCCGCGGCTGGCGGTGCGCTCGCGCGGCAAACTTCGCTGTCCGGAGCCTATAGGGGCGTACAGAGTTCATTACACTGAATTTGTAATTCCAGGTAAACATCTCTCTACAATGTGAAATTCTTCGCCCCACCTACTCCGTTTGCCTGATAAACACAGAAAACTTGAAACAATCGTTCGGTTTCCTCGCATAGACAGCATATAATAGACAAGAAACTATTTACCGGCGGAAGTGAAATGCATTGTAAATTTGATTTGTTTTATATAAGGGTGTTTTGCAGCTCAAAAACGGATGAAAAGTTAGGTAATAGGCTTTGTATACAAAGAAATCAAGTTTTGTCCGGCGATTTGTTTGTAGATTTTACATAAAAAACCACGTGTTTTTGTGTTTTATATGATAATGCGGTAGTTTTGTGCTCTATTTTAATTGGCGTTGTTATTCTTCTATTCTTGCATTCGAATTGGAGGATTGTAATTAATATTTTAACCTATTTCATTGTAATGGCACTCCTACCAAATGATAATTAACGCACTGGACTGTACTCTGTCCCGAACGTTGGTTTGATTTTTAGCTTCGCAATCAGCCACTATCCACCGCCTGCGCAGCGCCCATTGCATAAGTAGACAATGCAGGTCATCCAGTAAATACACTCAATTCAATAGTCACATATGACCGTTCTCCTGCTGCATGGAAGGCAAAAATAGCAATGGTTCAGGGGTTCAGCGTCTGAGCGCCAACTTAAAATCGCACTTTTTACTTTCCTACAAAGCGTCACATGTCGCAAGGAAAAAGGAGCGTCTGATATCTACAATAGAGAAATGTAAAATAACCAGGACACTGAAGCAAGCTTTAATCTGCCATTGCCCACTTTTTAAATGCATAGCATTTCTTTAACTCACGACGCCACCCGGCGTTGGCGTGCCTCGGCGTCCGCAACAGCCGTTCCACGTGCGCCCTCTCCCCACTCCTCCTCTCCAACATCACGCTACCCTCCTCGCTCTCAACAACAGGTCCGCACCCCTCCCCCTACACTATACAAAAAGTACTTACCGGCGCCCGGTTTCGATCCCACGACCCTGCGGGCGGAACGCAAGGTGCAGGGTGCTCTAACCACTGCGCCACAATGGCCGACACAGAATGGAAGGCTACGAACGCGCCTTATATCCTTGACTCATTCAAACTACGTCAAGAAGCTGCTAATACAACGCATTCACTACCACCAACTCCCCAAACACTAAACGTTAACGCAATACACCCACCCCCTATGCGACGCATTTACTCGAGTCCCCCTCGCGGGGAGATGGGCCCTTTTATTCATAGTTACCTGAACGTACTCGGGGATTTCAGCTGCCCAGTTTTTGTTGATCGATTGGAATTTTTTAGTTCTTTTCCACGACACTTCAATGAAATCACTGCAACTGATCCCTAGCTTTCTCGGCCTTCCGTGGTTGGTATTTACCTTTTTTTTGTTCCGTAGCGCTCATTCTTTGCCAATACACCTCCGGGGAAGTGCACACTTTGCGTGGACTGGATGGCGTACACAAGCAGGTTTTCCCTAACGAGAAATTTTTGTTTGGCTAGTAGGACGAAAGCACACCACCCGGCGTGCGTCCACCAAACCCGCACTCACAAGCATCCACAAGAGATAACGCTCACGCGTTCCACAATGTTTCTAGCGTGTCATAGCGCGTGTACAGCAGAGTGAAAAAACGGCAACGAAAAAGTTACCACATTTTGTATTGTAGCACGGAGAAGCACAAATAAATTAAAAGAAGCACTTGGTGCGCGGTTTACGACGTGTATCATAGCGCGAGTATAATAATAAAAAGCGAACGTTCATCGGAAATTTCGCCCGATGTCTCCGTTGGCCTTCAGTTTCTGAGGATTCGTTGTCGCAGCAGCATGGGTAGTGATTCTGAAGAAAGTAGCTGCACTAGGTCTAATGTGCATGTCGTGGCTATAGGTGCAACTTTTATGCTAATGTCAATTTATACACTTGCAGTCGGCAGTAGTCTCGGTGGCAAAGGTACTCAAAATACACCCTTTTGTGAAAGAAAATGCTACAAAAACCAGGGAACTTTTTTGCATCGCAATTTAAGTGAGACATCGCATGCTTTTTATTTTTTCCATACATCTGCGAAAATAGAGCTGCCGCACGATAACGAAAATATCCTTTCGCCAAGTTCCAAACGCATCGGTGCGGTGGCAGATGGTTAAGAAATATGCCAAAGTATTTGTAGTTCTCACTGCATGAATTTACCTAGGACGTCTGTCAAACCTACTTTGCCAATATTAGGCTTGCACGCTTCATCGAAGGAGATTCTCCAGGGTGCGTGGCTACAGTTATTCAAAAAACGCTGTTGCCTGTTTCAGTGCTCCCTTCTCTAATAATGATGATGGTTCGGTTTAATGGTGCAAAGCCCAGCAAGGCCAAAGAGTGCCAAATACTACGTTATTTGTAGACACACAGATGTAGAATAAGTGTCTAAATTATCTGAGTAAAAACAAAAGTGAAGCGACATAAAATCCATTAAGATGACTGGTGTATAGGACCAGGATGAGTAAGCAGTATTTGACACAAGCTGTAAAAACTTGACATCGGAAAGAAACAGAAAACCACGCCTAATAGAAACATTGAGTTGTCAGCCAAGAAGGGCGATGGGTGTTGCGGGAAGTGGTGTCTTTACTCTTGAGGAAAATGTTTGCGTAATGTGCTGTCGGATGCCTTGAATTGAATGAGTATGCGAACTACGGCTAGGCCCATCCGTACTTGCGGCAACGAGGTCTTGAAGATCCCTTGAGCAGATACGAGTGCGTTGCATGGGTGTGCCCTACGCGTAGCCGAGGCAAGGCGACTTCCGTGTGCGTGTTGTGCGAGTCAATTGTGGGCCGTCCCAAGTGTGGCTTTATTACATGTAGTTTGTTGTGTCCCTGTTCACTGCAATGTATTTGCCATGTTCTAAGAAAGCGTTCTCTTGTGTACGGCTTGAGGTCCGTATAGGCTGCCGTTATAGTGGCAACCGTGTTCCTGAGTAACCAGCAGTGGCCCTATCGTCCGCCAACTCGTTGCCCCTGATTCCAGCGTGTCCTGGTAACCATCCCAGGACTAGTTCATGCTTTTGTGCATAGACAGACATAACGGTGCTGAAAATGATATTAACAATGGGTTTTCTGGAAAACCGCGGCATAAGCAATGTGGCTGATCGAGAATGATTGGATCAGCCGCAGCAGGCTGTCCTCTCGCATAGCAGATCTTCAATTTTCCACTCGCTTAATGAGCTGCGTAGCTGCCGCGACATTACCAATGATCGTTTGCCCATTGTTAGTTCGTGGCTTCATGTTGCTCCCTTGCTTGAGCCGTGTTGTCGGTGGAATAATCAGTGGTTCTGATTTACTCGGGGAGCGGACCAGGGCCGTGCCTTGCAGATGCTTCCCGCCTGTGGTCATTGATGCAAGGACAGGGGGAACAATACCAGCAGGCAGCATCGCTACACGCGAAGCACAGAATGCAGAGCAGCTTTCCATCGCCATGGCCATCACCAACCTGGAAACAACAACAGTGTTGTGTGATTCAATGGGTGCAGTGCGTAGCTTTGCTAAACACCGAATGTGCAGTGCAGCGGTGCGCGTGCTCACCGCGGTGAACCTTAACAAACGAAGGTTAACAGTGACGTCGTTCCCTTATCATGCAGGGAATGATGTGTCAGAAACAATGGCCAACCACAACGAAACGGGTTAATACTGTAGCACGAGAATTAGCAGGCCGCGCGACAGTAATGGTTTCTTTTGTAGAGTGGCGGATGGAGACCAAAGTTAGGTTCGACATGTTTCAAGGTGTAACCAAGTATTACAGAAACAATAGAACGGTGATGGCACCACCACACCCCGAGCTAAGTTGGTAGCCACCATCAATATTCAGACAACTGCTGACAAATTCATTACTGACGCCGGTCATAATGCAGCACATATCACCTTAACTCTACCTAGATGACACGTGTGTGTTGTGAACAACGCCAGAGTGACTGCTACCCATTTATTGGGGGACTGTGAGGTAAGACCAGTAGACTTCAACCAAGAGCGACCTCCGGCCATGGTATCAAGACGTCATGCGAATTTACAAAAAAGAGGACCAACTTTCAGCTGTCCAGCAGATCCCGTCGGATCTCGAATGGCGGCACAAGAGTGAAAGCTGCGGGGCGTCATCCTTCCTCCGGGGAACAGGGCCACCACCACCGCAGTGAGTAGTGACGGTGACCGACTAGTACAGTATCCAAAGAACCGACGAGTGGCTACGTCCGAGCGTAGAGGCAACACTACGTCTTTTGCAGGCATTTAATGAAGTGCTTTTTCCTTACTGACTCTATTCAGGCAAGCGATTACGCCTTTTTCATGTTTGTTAGGGTAGTCTTCTGTTGAGCAGAAAGTTTCGCTTTAAGTACGAGAGTGGTCGGAATGAAATTTTTGGCAGCGGCCAGTATGGGTGGGTTTCCTGTACAGTGCGAAATTTAGTCCATCTAGCTGACTTTTTATTAAGACGTAGAGAAAGGGAAAGGTGCTGCCTGTATCTTTTTCCATGGTTAACTGGATGGCTGGTTCGATCAAATTCAGCTGCGACAAGAAGTTGTCTGCTGTTGTTTCTTTAATGATACAAAAACTGTCATCCAGGTACCAGAGAAGCCCCTTGGGAGTTTTCGGGAAATTTTCCAGAGAGGTCCTTTGCCACTGTCCTGCCTGCCTTCTCACAAGCACTGCGTGCTTAGGAGGGCAGTGAAACACTTGTACGACTACGATCTGCTATGAAAAGTTTAAAAATTACACGCTATTTTTGTTTTCTATACTAATTAGCCCATTCTAGTTCATTTGCACCTATATTCTATGCCTTTCGAAGCTCTTCTACAGATATCTTCTACAATGACAGCACTGGTTTTCGGTTCATTGGGCGTGGCTTTTTGGAGTTATGGGGTCACTTAGGTCTGGTAATTTTGATTGCGTTGTAGTTACAAATGCACACGCAATCTCCCAAATCAATCCCTTCATCACTCACGCACTCCGTCCACATCGGCTTGGTAAATACGGCTCGTACAAGCTCATGCCCCGTTGCTTCAACGCTATCCTTCACTACTCGCGTTTTCCACAGCACAAAGCCCACATTGTATTTTTTTGCGGAACCTGTTGGGGCCAATTATTATCATGCTAATAACGCAAGGCCAACAAATGCGAAAAAGAGGCAAGATTGCATAAATGAATGGATAATAAAGGCGTGAATGGAACACCTATAAAGACGGGTTGGTAAACTGGCAGTTATAAAAAACAATGAGGTGGCTGTTATATAAGCCAGGTTGCGCTTACATGTTACATAAAATGAACTCTACCAATTCATTCCTAAAAAATACTTACATACTTCGAAACAAATGTTGGATTGTTGGACAAACAAATCGGGTGATAATAATATGTGAGGAAGTAGCCGTAACTTCGCGTCTTTGAAGACCATTTCATCAGAGAAGATGGCCAATCCCTATGGTGGGGCTATGTGCCACGAAGAGGAAGAGGAGGTGCGAGAGGATCCCGACGAAGGGGACGGTGTGTTCCGGATTGCTCGGCGGTGATCGTGAGCGAGAGGGCAGCCTTCGGACTGGACGCCGCTGTTCCAGTACCGGGTGCGCGACCGTGGTTCCTCTGCGACGGCCTGGAAGGCGACGGCCAGGGAACGACAGCACGGACCAGCGCCCCACGACCTGCCCACGTTCGAGGAAGTTCCGCCGGCGCGCCGAAGACGCTCCAGCCAATCTGAACACTCCCGAACAGCTCATCCAACACGTGAGACTGTTGCAGTTGGCCAACTTGACTTCCGTTCAAACGGACTCGTGCTTCTTTTTAGTTAGCAGCCCTGTTTAGTTTTTTCCCCGTCGCTTCTTACTCCGCGTGTTTCTGCGAATACCCAACCCTATAAAGCGTGCCATCTTCAGTTCTTCTCCATGTTCCGGTCCCCTGTCTTGTTATTCTCCCGTCCGTAACGCTGGGGATTGTTAGAAGAGCCTGTATTCCATCACATCTGGCGTCCGCGACAGGACTCTTCATTAACTTAACCCGAAGAGCTAACGTCACCAGCAGGAGGATTGGAGAGCGCAAGACGTGACATGGAACTGGACAAACTAGTCACGCTTGGTACCCAACTGGGTCTGAGGGACTCTGAGCTCCGTGAATGGGTGAGGGCAGAGCAAGATCGGATGAGAGCTGAGAGGGCAGCAGAACGTGAGGCTAACAAGGCAGCTGCAGAGCTGGAGCATGCGAACCTTCAGCTAAAGTTAAGACTGCAGGAAGGTGCCAGGAACAATCCGCAGGGCAACGAAGCGAGCGCATCAGCGGCAGCACCGGTGCCTATCTCCATAAGCCCACACAATTTTATTCCCCCGTTTGACAATCGTCGGGACGATCTAGACGCCTACCTCATGAGGTTTGAGAGGATAGCGCTCGCGCAACAGTGGCCGGAAGATAAATGGGCTGTTGGCCTGAGCATGTGTCTGACTGGTGATGCTCTCACAGTCATCGGGAGAATGACGCCGGAGGACTCTCTGAATTACCAGAAGGTTAAACTGGCTCTTCTCCAGCGATTTCGATTCACGGCTCAGGGCTATAATGACAAGTTCCGCCATGCCAAGGCTGAAGATGGAGAAACTGGGCTACAGTTCGCTTCCCGCCTGTCAGGATATTTTGATCGGTGGATCGAGACGTCGGGCGTACCAAAGACATTTGATAGCCTACGCGACAAAATGATCGCTGAGCAGTTCCTGAAGTGCTGCAGCCAGGAACTTGTTGTCTTCATTAAGGAAAGAGACTGCCAGACCATTAACCAAATGGCCGAGGCTTCCGATGGTTTCCTGGAAGCCCAGTCTCTGAAGAACTTGGGGAAGTTCAAGGAAGGCACTCAGATTAACGCAGGCTCGAGTCACACTGATGGGGCTGCAAAGAAAGGACCGACTTGTTTTATTTGTGGTAGAGTTGGACATCACGCTCCTGATTGCCGTATGACGGGACAAGCTCCAATCTGCTCCGAGTGCGGCAAACCAGGCCACAAGAGCGAGAACTGCAAATCAAGAGAGCCCCATCCCAACCAAGTTTCTGCTTGCATAGTTGCGACATCCCGGAAAAGGAGACGAGCTACTCGTCCTTACACGCATATTTGTGTTGCCCATCCGCGGAAGACGATTGGAGGAGACGCAACTCAACCAGGTCGCTCCACCGACAGCTTACGTGTCGTTACCGGTCAGTTATACGGGAAATCTGTAACTGTGCTACGGGATTCAGGAAGTAACGCCGTAATTGTTCGTAAAGAGCTCGTGCCGGAAACGTGCTTGACAGGTCAAGCCGACACCGTGCTGTTCCTGGACAAGAGAACACAGCGCCTCCCAGTGGCGTATATCAAGATCCACACTCCCTACTTTTCAGGCCACGTCCTGGCGAAGTGCATGACCGACCCACTTTATGACTTGGTCCTGGGTAACATCCCCGGCGCGAGAGATCCATGCGATCCTGACCAGAACTTCACCCAACAAGCACAGCAAGCAGATGAGATGAAGAAGCTACGTGCGCACTGCCGTAAGCTCAGCGACACCAGAGACAACAAGCCACCCGCAGTAGTCTCCGTTGTCAAGGAAGATAACCTAACAACAAAGAACGTCACATTCGCTGAGGTTACAGGAGAGGAGATGAAGACAAAGCAATGTGAAGACAGAACTCTGCGTAGGTGCTTTAAGAGGCTAGGTACGGAAGTCACATCTCGAAGGGGCAACACCTACCTGTTTGTCAACGAGGACGGATTGCTGTACCGACGATGCCACCTCTCATCGGGTCAACAGTACAAACAACTGGTAATCCCAAAACAATTCCGGTACTCAGTGCTCGAGACAGCTCACAACAACATTAGACCCTGCTACAAAGACATTCGGAAGACAACCGAAACAATTCTTCACGAATTCTACTGGCCGAATATCTACGCCGACATTAAGACATTCGTGAGATCTTGCAATGTTTGCCAGCGGAATGCCCCCAATCATGAAGTTGGTGTAGTGCCTTTGTGGACGACGCCTATTTGTGCGACAGCGTTGTCTTACGGGCTGACGCATTCAACAAAAATGTAGGAGCCGCGCTTCTGCAAGAGTGGCTACTACTATTGTTAGGACACTGATCCACTGTGCAGTGGATTAGGCTTAGTGAGAACGTTGATGCCTATTTCCTCAGTAGAGCGCAAACATCCGCGCGTGTTATTTCGCCACCAGTGCGTTTTTCTTTTTGGTGGAGTAGTGAGGATGTGAAAGTGTGTGTCTTCGCCAACAACTTTCTAAAGTGGGGAGACATGTGAGGAAGTAGCCGTAACTTCGCGTCTTTGAAGACCATTTCATCAGAGAAGATGGCCAATCCCTATGGTGGGGCTATGTGCCACGAAGAGGAAGAGGAGGTGCGAGAGGATCCCGACGAAGGGGACGGTGTGTTCCGGATTGCTCGGCGGTGATCGTGAGCGAGAGGGCAGCCTTCGGACCGGACGCCGCTGTTCCAGTACCGGGTGCGCGACCGTGGTTCCTCTGCGACGGCCTGGAAGGCGACGGCCAGGGAACGACAGCACGGACCAGCACCCCACGACCTGCCCACGTTCGAGGAAGTTCCGCCGGCGCGCCGAAGACGCTCCAGCCAATCTGAACACTCCCGAACAGCTCATCCAACACGTGAGACTGTTGCAGTTGGCCAACTTGACTTCCGTTCAAACGGACTCGTGCTTCTTTTTAGTTAGCAGCCCTGTTTAGTTTTTTCCCCGTCGCTTATTACTCCGCGTGTTTCTGCGAATACCCAACCCTATAAAGCGTGCCATCTTGAGTTCTTCTCCATGTTCCGGTTCCCTGTCTTGTTATTCTCCCGTCCGTAACGCTGGGGATTGTTAGAAGAGCCTGTATTCCATCGCATAATACCTCCTTCTTGGAAACCGTCTTGCCTTTTTGAAAACTACACGAATTTGCTGACTCCCTATTACAATGCAAAAACTTTCAGCCAATACGCATGGCGACTGGTATGTATTACATTGATACGCGAAGTTCCAAAACTGGCGCTGAGATGCTTGGTCTTAGCGACAAGCCTCCCGACTTAATGACAATTTTAAACTGCTTGCTTGGAATATATTTCTCAAGAGCAGAAGGACCAGCGCAATTTTCGAAGTATCCCTGCTAAATCTGCAACACACGGCTCAACCAGCTTTTGGTAATTTAATCTCCTTGTCTCAGAGTTGAGAAGAGATTGCAAGAAAGCACTAAGTATTATAATTTATTATCATTACTTGTCAATGCCCCATCCACCACGCCAGTGCGTGTCCTCAATTTCAGTGGTGGGAAAGTGGTCACCCTAGCTACAACGGCGACTATGCAGGTGCTTGTTTTTGACACCTAACCTTGAAATCAGCCTCTCCTCTTTTATAATCGTGCGGCGAGTGTAATATGAATTCTGAGCTAGTTGCGAGTGGCATTGCCAACTAAAAGAAGAGCACGTGTTCCATGTTTTCCTTCAGTTTACAAGAAAATGTCCGCGGGAGAACGGGGCCTTGTGTAAAAAAGTCGCAAACATCGCTAGTGTTCCCTTCTAGTGTGGCCAGAGCACACACATTGACAAGATTTCCCGCATATCATTGTAAGGAGACTGCAGGTGACTATTCCTAAGATGGGTGCTGCACTGTGTTAACATAGTGTCTATGAAGAGAGAACCGAATGGTTTGCTGCTTTGGGTTTGGATAGTGGCTATGAACTGGCTTCCTGCGTATGTTGGAAACCTTAATTGTCTGCCTATTTGAAAATTTTCACACAGATATATAAAAAAATATAAATATTGTTTCTAAATTATCAAATACTAAAAACGATCAGACTTATTTTCATCAAAAGAAAGACATGATCTAAATCGTTTTCTTCAATATAGTGATTTCTTTTTAACTTTTTAAGATTAACGGCAGACTACCACAATTTGCCCTCCATTTATATATCATTCAAATAAAAATGCTTTAAATGTATAAAAGCACCATTAGCATCACGTATAACCATTCTACTTTAATACTATTCTGGGATTCTGTGAATGTGTTAATTTCGTGTCGTCATTTTCCTGACGCATTGCTGTGCTGTTGGTGACGCGTAGACGTTTCGAGTGCAGAGGACTTTAGGGTCCAGATAGTTTTCGCCACTTCATCTCCTTGGTGAACGATGAAGACGAAATAATGAGGTTTTTTTAATGCTCCAGCCGAGAGGACAATCTCGACTCGCTCCGATGACTGACGTCCGATGCGTGAAGCAGGTGAGGGATGAGGACTGCCTTTCTCACTGGATAATATGTTAATATACACTATATACACTACTCCAAGTATTTCCATCTGGGCAGAGTGACAGTTACATTGTCACTCTCCCGCAGCACCCTGTTCGGCCAAGATCTATACTGAACTAGATCCCTCTCGACCAACCTCGGAAAAATCCCAAGACTCCGGTTTTGATCCCAAAAACCACGCCTCCAAAGGGGGCGTACAAGAAAGAGCGAAACCCCCTTCCAAAATAATAAATATGAACCATTCATTGTCCACAAGAACCAACCAATCCTACACATGTCCCCACCTCCGGTCATGTGGCCCAACACTCTCTCATGCACTCATAGTACGTTTCCCAAGCACGCTATTGCAACCTTCCAACAAATACAAGACATCTACCACCGAAAATCACTGACTGCGCAGAATGGACACACCATTTTTTGAGCCGGCGGCATCTGCTCAAAAGCCAAATCCGAACGCTTATAGCGGTCTTCGTGCGGCTAAAATCTTAAGTTCCTCGCCTGCCCACCCTGCCTTTGTCGCAGCGAGCGCGGGCACAATGAGGGAGTCGTGGCTAATCTCTTTCCCAGACTAAGGGACGCCGCTGCCCGCCGCGTGACTGGCGAGAGCAGCCGCTCAAAACCTAGGCGAGCATTCTCGAGGTGAATGACCCATAAACGAACAGTACCTACGCCGGCTTTGCAAATCCTCGAAGACCACGCCGCGCGCCTTGTCGACACTGAGAGGTGGCATCCTTTCGCTTCGTCCACCTTGACGAACGACTGAGCCACCTCGCAATATCCGCAAGCCATAATAGCTTCATGCGGCTGTCCGAGAGGGAAACCCGCGCCGGAGCTGTTTTCAGCTCGGTGCATCCATCCGCAAAGTCGAGCTGACCGCATACTAACCCAACAAAAGTACCCGGGCTGAGCACCCCCGCCTTTTGCCAAACAAAAGGAAAGAACACAAAGCATGCACTCGGTGGCCCCCAACTTCGCGTCCCTGTGGCTGCATAAAATGAACCCAGCATGGCAGCTACAACCGGAGGCAACACTGATACGTGTGCCACAGGCGACTTTCATTATTTAAATGTGGAGCCCGAACTTAATGGGTCCCGCCCCGTCGGGGTAGCTCGTTCGCTGTCACGCTCTGCAGCCACCTCCCCAATCAGGCGGTGTAGCGATGTAACGGACCCATTTTGCAGAGCTTCACAGCGTAGCGGCGCAAAGGAGTCACACAGAAGCTTCGAAAAACAGCGGTTTCTATAGTCGCAACCTTTCGAAACTCCTGAACCACTGGCGCTTTTCAAAGATCGGCCCGCTGTTTAGCCCAAATAAAGTGGAAGTTACATCTAAGGCCGCCAAAAAGTGGCCGCCAACAACGGCACGTTAAAACTCCGCAGCATGGCTCCAGCAAGAGCGAGATGAAAGCAGGCACAAAAAATGCAGCACTCCCACTCGCACTGTTCTAGGCAGACAGCACGTAGCAACAGGAAGGCGGGAAATTCGAATTCCCTTGGACAAAACCTCTTCTGAATTCATCAAGGGAGAAGTGAGACAGGGAGGGAAGAGCCTGAGGGGCGGTAGCAATGAGCGGATAACGGCACCACAGCCCCTCAGGTGGATTGGCCCTGCACTTGCGACCGCCTTCACGCTGACTGGAACTGGTTTTGGAACAGCTTTAATTTTTTTATTCACACGTGGCAACAGAGGTTGTTTAAAGAAGTTGTCAAGGTCGTTTGAAAACGTTAAACACAGCTTTAGCATGTAGAAAAGAAATGATGAAAAAAAGCACCAACAGGCAACCCCTGTTTTAAGAAAAGAGATATAAAGAGTGACGTGAACTCATATAAAACGAGCTAGTATGTGGGAAGGGATACACTGCAATTTCAAACTTCTAATTACAAAGGAGACGGGCTTTCTCTGGCTGCCCTGTTAATTCGGGAATCATTTAACGCAAAAGTATAGTCTACCTGCGTGTCAAGTGATTCAGTCAAAAATGTTACGGGCGAGCTCACTGGTAGGTTTGATACCCAGTGGGAATTAATTGGTAAGTGATTGGTGTGGAAAGAATGAGTGTGGGGGAAGTAGAGACGTAAGACGACTACAGACGATTTCCGAGCTCTTGTTATTCAGAAAATGTTCCGCCTTCTATGATCCCTCTCCTGTTTTGTATACATCTACAATTTTATTGTTCCCCATTTTTTATTTATTTTTCTTTCCTATATGCTGTCTTTGTATGCCTTGTATTTATGTATCCAGAGCAGTGTTGCGGAATGGGCGTCCCCATTCCATTCCAATTCCATTCCGGGGAAATACATGTTGCCTAAATTCAATTCCTCTCAATTCCTCGGAATGCCGGAACATCGCCCATTCCCACTCCGGGAATTGCCGGGCAGTTTAATTCCATTCCTCTAATTCCTCAACGTTTTATCGGGTGATTAACAAGTTACCAATGAACCCACCATTACGCTGATGTTATTACACGCGTTAAGAACTGCGAAAATACGGAAAACACGTAGCCAAGGTCGAGGGATAGTGGCTTTGTGGCATATCTCGTTCAGTGCAATCCCCCTACTAATTCCCGCAGGGGCAGTTCTCCAGGTAGTTATTATAGTATTTGCATTGTGAGCACGTCTTTACGAGTTGTGATGCTTTAATATTGTTTAAGTGTGAATGTGCTAATGCTAACGTGACGACATGTTCTATTTTTGTTCTGACAAAAGTATGGTTGAAGAAGACATTATATTCCTTAAGCAGTTAACACGCGCATGGACCGGTCGTGAGCATGGTTAGAACCACGATTTTGTTAACGATGAACAGAACCTCCGGATCTGGTGGTATCAGTTGAAAGAATTACCGCTCGAGCACTTTGTCCTGCCTTTGCACCAAATACGGATCACGGGCCGCCCAGGTCGTCAGCACTCACGCATGTCAAGCGCGGCTTGAAAGCACGGATAGGTTCAAAACTTCCTGTGTTTGCGTGTGCGCAGGTATGCAATGTCGCCCTTGCCGAAAAGCATAGTTACGTGCGTCAGGTATCATCCACAGCGCACGAGCGAAAGTTCAGGCTTTAGAGTATGCGTGACCTTTGTATGGGTATCTTGATGAGAACCAATGCGCAGGGAGAATTCTTTTTTCGCTCGTTAGTGTATACTGGGATAGTGCATTGGTTCGTATACTAATCTGCGTCTTCTTTTTTTTTCTTTTAGAAATTGGGAGTTTGTTCACACTTTAGCACTACGCAACCTTTGGCTCTAGCTATCTGAAGAAGGACTTAGAGAAGGCGTTGCGGCCTTGGACTCGGCAAAAGTAAGTCCAAGGACTGCGTAACTAATTGTATAACTGAGGCCTGTATAACTAATTTGAGGAGTTGCATGCAGTGGAGTAGCAATGAAGGTTCCCCCAAGTGTCAACTAGTCTGGGACATCAACCGAAAGAAAAGTTTTAAAGAAAAATAATAACTATAATAATAGAAGGACAAGTTTGGCAGCCGGTCAGTCTAGTTTTGTGGAAATCCCTACGCCACAAAAAAGTGCGTAGGTGTCCTCGTTGATATATTGTGGGGTTTAACGCGCCGACGCAACGCCGGCAATGAGGTGCGCCGTAGTGGAGGGCTCCGGATTAATTTTGACCACCTTAGGCCGAAATCTCGTACACATGGGCGTTTTTGCTTTTCGCCTCCACCAGGAAAGCGGCCGCCGCGGCCGGGAATTGAACCGCGACCTCGTTCTCAGCAGCGCTATTAGGTCTCCTTATGAATTTTATATGCTGCAATAAAGGTCTCAAGCTGCCGTGAAAGGTCAAAAAAGTTTATTTTGGTTTCATTCATCAAAATTACGTAACAAAATGGTGTGAGCCAAATGGGCGCTCCGCCGTTCAGTTCTGAAAACACGAAGTGTAAAGACGGCTGCTTCAACGACCAGTTCTAAAAACAAAAAAAAGTGAACTAATACAGTTGCCTTCTGCCTGTGTGTTGCGCTTGACAAACGAGCTGCTTAAAAGAAGTGTTTGAGAGCCGGTTTCGCTTCGCGTCCTGTCACTAAAAGAGATGCCGTGGGAAACACGCGTTCACGTCAGCTGACGTCACATTCACAGCGGAAACTGCCCTTGCGAGTCGGGAAAGGAAGGGAAAGTGGCTAACGTTCGCTTTCCGTTAGGTCGGAACCGTTTAGGAACAAAGCTTGCAGCTTTCAGGCGCAGGCGTGACCGCAGTTCCTATCACATGGGCTGTCCTGTTTCGGGTGGATTCTCGAACCAATATCTTAGGCCTTCGTAGACGCTGCTTCAGGAAAAGGCGTCCGAGTGTCTAGACAGAGGGCCAGTATTGCAAAACGTCCTGGGGGAGAAAGAGGAGCGCGAAGGGCGATGGGGCGTAAACTTATATGCGAAATGTCGCAGTGAACACAAGCACCGCGCCAGCGTCCCGATGACGGTGAGGTGGGATACGATCACCGGCGGTTCCGGACGCAAAAAATTGGGCCCATCTCCCCGCGAGGGGGACTCGAGTAAATGCGTCGCATAGGGGGTGGGTGTATTGCGTTAACGTTTAGTGTTTGGGGAGTTGGTGGTAGTGAATGCGTTGTATCAGCAGCTTCTTGACGTAGTTTGAATGAGTCAAGAATATAAGGCGCGTTCGTAGCCTCCCAATCTGTGTCGGCTTTGTGGCGCAGTGGGTAGAGCGCCATGTACATTGCGTTCCGCCCGCAGGGTCGAGGGATCGAAACCAGGCGCCGGATAGTACTTTTTTTATATAGTGTAGGGCGAGGGGTGCGGACTACGACTACGGACGTCAACGCGGGTGACATCGTGAGTTACTGAAATGCTCTGCATTTAAAAACAAAAGTGAAGCGTGGGGAAACAGCTCGCACCCGGGGCGAAGGCGCCGCCAAGGTAAAAAATCACAAGGCGAAGTTGGTGGGAGAGATAGGGGGGGGGGGGATGCCACCGCGGTAGTTCCCCACGACGGATACCAACGGCTTAGAGCCGTGTTTATTAGGCGGAAATCGCGACGAACTTCGTAGCAGCGCTGTATTTAAGGACATAATTGTAATAGAATCGCTGCTTATACCATGCTTTTTAATCAGCCAATCAATTTTAACAGTACTGAGTTATTGTATAATACAAGGCTCCGGCTCACTAATGTTTGAACTTGGGCTGGTGGGATCTTTTGCGTATTTGTGCATATTTTGTCAAAAACAGAGCGTAGAAGAAAAAGTGCGCTTAATTTTGGAAAAAATACATGTAATTCCATTCCCATTCCATTCCGGGCAAAAGGCGCATAACTCCATTCATTCAAGTATTGTCGCCATTCATTCCCATTCCATTCCAGGGTCGCAAAAATGTGGAATGATTTCGGATCTCATTCCGATTCCGGACTGGTAACACCGCAACACTGATCCAGAGCACACCTGAGAAGGCACTGCTTTCTTGGTGAGCACTTCAAATGAACAAATAAATAAGTAAGTAAATAAATAAATAAATAAATACACTTAGCGCGTGCTCAATGTTTTTCTTAAGTTTATATAGGGGCTCCCAAATACTGATTATCGCCTTGAGCCAAAACTTGCAGTCGTCATTATTTGTTCAGCCACCCAATATTTGTGGCCAGGGTTTTGTCAATAAATCCACTACATGCGATATGGCAGCTTTCAAGTGCTGAGCACTTTAGGGGCCCCCCTTGTCATTCTAGCTCGTTCGCTGTCAAAATCTCCAGCCACCGCCATGATCAGGCAGCACAGCGAAGTAACAAACCTGAAAGAGCTCCACAACAGAGGGTTAAAAAAACGGGCCATCTCCAATAACTTGAAACCTACGGAGGAGCAAGGCATGCAGTGTATAAATGTACTCAAAAATTGTAAGTCTCTTTCTTGCCAAAAGGCACGCGCTGATTGGCAGTAGGGGAAGCGCCGCTGGGAGAAGAAATCGCGCTCTTGATTAGGCAGTGGCGCCGTCTCTTGCCTAAGACGGAATTGAAGCGATTGGCATGCCCTATCTGCGGGCAGGCGTCAAAGAGAGCGACGTGCAGTGCCCCTGCTTCGCCCTGGGGCCGCGTCCGCTATGATCAACGAAAGCCCGGCACCAGGCTAGCATGCCCTTTCTTCGACCGACAACCCGACCCGATCAGGTCTAGCTTCGAGAGCCGGTGGATACTTGAGTGTAACACATTCTAACCTGTCTACAAACAGCTTCTGCTTGTGTTGCTTGATTATTGCTAAAACGGGCAGGGAGCTTTTCACAAATTCTTAAATTGTGTCAATTTATTGTGAGCCTGTTTTATCAGTATATGGTCTTCTTTCAGTACGCGTTAAGTTCTATCGCAGGGCGTTGGGAAACGAGTATCCCAATGTTTTTGTTCCGTGACTACAGGAGACGACGCCAGGAACCGCCGACAGCCCGAGCCCATAAGCTGCCTCGCTCCAGAAACAATCGGTTCATTAAGTGCAGAGCATTTTAAGGCCCACTTTTCCTCGTAGCTCGTTCGCTGTCACGCTGTCTAGCCACCGCCGCAGCCAACTGGCGTAGCGACGTAACGAACCCAAACAGAACCCTACAGTGTAGCCGCGTAAACATGCAGTTTATATAGTCACAACCATTTGAAACTTCTCTACCGCAGGCACTTGTCATTCATGGGCCCATTATTTAGCGCGAAGGAAACTGCAGGAGCATTTAAGGCTGAATCTGTGTAATTAACTGGCAGGCCTGGCATTCATTTATCCAGGAACGCTCGTTTAGTTGGTTTCTCGATAAGCGAAAAGAGTGGCCGCGGAAGACACGCGTTCCAAACTGCGAAGTAAGGCCCCTGCACGTGGGAGATCAAAGCAAGCACAAAACGAACAGTTGTCCCAATTATGCTGTTTCAGGAAGAGGGCGAGCTAGCACTGCCAAGGATGGACATTTGAATTCCGTTTAACAAACGTCTGTTCGTAAAATTAATCGAGGAGTGAGACAGGGAGCGGAAAAGCTTGAGCTGGGGTTGCAATGAGCGGATAACGGCTTCACGTCTTGTATGGCGAATCTCTGCTCAGCACTTCCGAAAGCTTTCACGTTCAGTGGAACTGATTTATTCTTTATACTCATAACCATTCCGAACTTCTGAACAACTCGCGCTTGTCGTACATCTTCCTATTATTTAGCGCGAAAAAAACTGCAGGCACATTTGAGGCAAACTCTGTGTAATTAACCGGCCTCCCCCATAATTATCGTGTTAGGAACGTTCGTTCAGTTGGTTTTTACGATAGTAAGCGAAAAATTGGCTGCAGAAGACACGCGTTCAAAACTCCGCACTAGGGCTCAGGGACGTGTGAGATGAAAGGAAGCACAAGAACAGAACTTTCGCTCATGCTGTTTAAGGCAGAGAGAGCGCTGGCACGGCGAAGGCGGGAAATTTCAATTCCGTTGGACAACCATCTGTTCACATCATTAAAGAGGACTGAGACAGGGAGGCGAGAGCGTGAGCGGTGGCAGCAATGAACGGATAACGGCCCCACACCCTTTTTGGTGAATAACTGCTCCGCACTTCAATATGCGTCACGTTGCGTGGAACTGCGTTAATTCTTTTGGAGAAGCGGCGATGGAGAAATAAAGTTGAAAGGAGGATCAGTGCGTGCCATTCCAGGGGCCGTAAAAAATATCACCAGAACAGGACAAAATGGACTCGTAAGTAAAAAAGGCGGAGCTTAACGGTATGCACTTAATAAACAAAATTAAGTGCATAACCGACTCCATTGTAATTAAAAACTTAGTCAAGCGTCACTGTTTCCCACTTATTGAGTCTTATAACGCGGAAAAGGTGAACTGCCTCTTATTGCAGTTACAACCGAAAGGACTTGTTTACAGTCTGTTCTGAAATTTCCGCAGAGATGCCGTCTAGTAATATCTGCGACTCATCTTCACAGCGCACTAGTCCGGTGTTCTACCCTACTTCAGTTTAATTCTGTGACACCACGCATAAAGCTTCTGCCTTTATATTGGCTTGTATACAACTTAAGAACAACAGAAATACCCTTTCCGCCTGATCACGGGCTCTGGCTGCCAATCCGCGCGGCCCACAGAGTGTGTTAATGCGATTATTTTAAATGTGACACGACTCGTTACCCTATTGTTTCAGACTTAGACTGCTTATAAACTATGGAAGCGACGACCGACTACACGACAAAAAGCACAGGATGCAGCAAATAGGGGGAATCTCTACTGAAACACGCGCTCTTTGACATTTGAGTCCGTCACTACGGTGGACATATAAGCTATATCAGCCATTCTAGTTCTTGGCTGGAACCTTAGTGCGGCTTTTCGGCCATGCCAGAAGAATGATTACACCATGTGGTGCTCCCCGGGGACAAACTCTTAAGGCTATATTGTAGGCGGGAAAAAATTGTGCTCGTGTATGATTCGAAAAACCGCAATTGTAACAGGAACCTGGTACCCCATTTCTCGGCAACACCGGCCAAGATAGATTCGCTGGGAGAAAAGAAATCCTTCCAGTTGAAAACATGTGGTAATTAATAGCCGTCGTTGCTGCCATTTTGATCGTATGTGAATTTCTAGTGGTTCAAGCAGTTGATATTTGCTCTGTGTTAAAAGTAAAGAAAATTGCTCCTCTTCACATGCAAGTAGCGGCTGAAACCAATAATTTTACTGGAGAAGAAATAAATACGATCGTTTTTTGTTTTTGTGGGAGGCTGTGTTATACAACGAGAAAACCAACAACACCATTAAAGTCTTCGTGGTTGTATCCGTATGGGTGGTAAGGTTGGGTGTATTCGGCTATTCGGCTACGATTCCTACTTCCCTCTTTGCCATAGTTTAGGAAAATAGGTTCCTGGCTTCACCCGCCACCTTCGAAATATGCTATGGGTCCACAGCTAGGTTGGTATGCACTTAGGCTGCTGTGTGGTTCAGCAGACATGTTCGCAAAGCGTGTTAGACGTGTCTTTCGTTCAAGAGTGTCGTAGCACAGTGTTAACAAAAATCTGGACGCGGAACAAAAGGATTGGAAACGCTTTGCATAGAGCAAGTATTTAGACAGTGTAGCACTGTGAGCCTAACTGCTTAGTTTGCTTTCTGACGCATTCATAACCTACAAGTGTTATCCTTGTTCGGAAGATGTGCCTAAAGTGGACGGGTGCAGATCGAACTGTAACACCAATGTCGATGGCGTCTCGTTTGGCGAGCGCAAATCAAAGATCGACATCACAACCAGAGTTACTTGCAAACTGAACTTAGTATTACCGATCGTATGTAGTTGCCAACGTTGTAGATGTGTTTGTATGCCTATTTCTGGTTTTTGATTATGGAAAGAAACAGAAAAATCAACTTCGTGTGGAAGATGTTAGCTATGCCACGTGTGCTTACAGAACCACTTTTACTTTGGGCTGCAGTGGCAATTACAACTTCTTTGAAGATTTGTAATGAAATCTGGAACATAAAAAAAAACTTTGGAGTTTTGCTTGAGGAATGCCTACCTTTCAGGTTATTCTACGCAAAGATTCGGGAGCCGCGGTGCGATAGTAGGGACTATTGATTTCATTGATTGTTGGGTTTACCGCGCCGACGCAACGCAGGCGATGAGGCGCGCGGTAGTGGAGGGCTCCGGTTTAATTTTCACCACCTGGGGATCTTTAACGTGCGCAGAAATCTCATACACACGGGCATTTTTGCTTTTCGCCTAAATAAAAAAAGCGGTTGCCGCGGCCGGGAATAGAAACCGCGACTCGTGCTCATCAGCGCAACGCCTTAGCCACTGAGCCACCGTGGCGGGTCGATAGTAGGGACTAGGCAGCCGCATTGCTGAAATGGCAGCAAGGCTGCCAAGGTTGCTATTGGTTCCGAGGCAGCAAGGCTGCGCTTCGACAAATAAACGTTATGATGAGAACCATCGTGCCTCCGATTGAACAGTGGTCACACCTGCTTTTAGAAATTTTCGGCACTCGCAGTAATTGCCCCTTGTGCACGAATAGTTATATACCTTAAAATGTTCGGGGTGGCTATGATGACCGCTCCATGTCTGCTTGCGTACTTTAAAGCCCTGGCAATCTCGATTACTGTCCGAACTATCACTTTCGAGATTTTTTTCCTAAACACCATTTCATCTGTTCATTATTCCGATGCTATTTTCGCAGCGACAAAAACTGTAGGCTAAGTTAAAATTCCACCGGGTCCAAATTAAACACATTTTCTAGGTCGTGAGTTACCAACAGTGCGGGAATATTGTGATAATACTTTATTATTTTTGTAGCAGAACTGAGCCACCAAGAACGCTCCAGTACACATGAGGTAAAAAAACTTCCAATACCTAAACAGTGAAGCAAAGTACACGGGATAAAAAATACAGGTGCACATGATATCAAAAATTGCTCGTATGAACTTAACTCTTAAAGTAATATTTTAACAGAAATTTTGTACAGGATTGTTTTTCATTTGCAATCTGTAGTTTTTTTGTTCCTATCTGTTATTATACCAACCAAACACACCAATTTTGTAAAGAAAAAGTAACAAAAATATCTTGTTTCACAACCTTTTGCAAATGGACGTGAATGTAATTGTAGTTTCCCAATTAGAAATACTATGGTCATTTTAAATATTTCAACTTCCAAGAAACGAAAATGAATTTACATCTGTCATTGAAGTTACAAATATGTGATGACTACACAAAATTGTAACTTGTTTGCTGCTAAAGTATATATTTTTGACGAATAATACCCCCTCAATAGTAACATTACCTTATAATATTTGATGTTAGAACAACCAATTTTCCTATCCAATACTCCTTCTTTTAACCCGCGCAGCTGTAGCTCGGCCTATATTAATTCTCTAAATAGTATTTTCCCAATAAGGATTTTATCGAGAAATCCGCAGTGGCAGTGTTTTTGGGGAAAATGTAGCGTTGTAAGTTATCTTAGCTGCAACACAACAGCGATTGCAGTATTTTTATACCTAAGTGATGTTTCCGCAATACATTGTGACTAATGTGTATACAGATTAAAAAAGTAACAATGAGTACCGCTGAATTTTGTGCAGAACCTTGGAAAAGTTGTTCTTGTAATTGTGGGAATCATCCAGACGCCTTTGCCTTTCACTGTGGGTAGGATGACCTAACCGTGCCTTTTATCAACAGTATTTGAAATGCCCTGCACAAAATTTGTATTCAGTGAATGCCCGTCGTCAATTGTAATGGCGTTTGAAGATTGACCAAGTGAAAACACAGTTCCTAACATTTTGAAAGAGACAAAAATATTCCACATATAATACCAGTTTGCTGACAACAAGCAATAAAAAAATTCATGCTAAACCAAAACCTAAAAAAACAAAGCGATTGCAAGTCAATTGTTTAAAAAAGAAATTTTAAGCGGGCATTCTCTTTTAAACAGACAAATCTATTTTTTGTCATTTAAAATGGCATACTATACATATAACTTTGAACATTGTTACCCAAATTTGGTTTGGTTTTAGGAATACTTGAAAAATGATTTGAGATGCACAGTATTTTAGACATATGTGCCTTTGGAAACATAGTTTCCTATCCTGAAGATGAGCTACTGAACTTCGGGTTTATTTGCGGTCGCGCACATGATTGCTTTATCGGCCCCGTTGAAAGCACACTCAGAAATGTTTGGCTATCTAGCCAACGATAGAGGTATCCCCAGCTCTCCCCTGCGGCTGGCACCGGACAGGAACATGCGGCTCCCCACCAACGTCACCGTGGCCTGCAAAGGCGGCTCGCATTCCACTTGCACCAACGGCGCCACTTGCACCACTTGCTCCCGAGGCACTGCCGTTTTCACATATCTGCTCGATGGCTCGACGGATCATATGCTGCTCCACGTATATTGTCATTTATTTCAGCTTCAAAGGAACAGTTAATTGGTCGCTAAGTTTAACAGCCACCCAAGCTAAGGATTCTGGGTAATGGCCGGGTGAGGAAAGTGGAATGTGTTTTTAGGGGCGAAGCTCCTAAAGCCATGGGTCTGTCCATCCCTTGTGTCTCATGGTACGTGACCGCCGCATGCTTTCGGAGATGTTGCAAAGTAGGCCGCGTTGCACGCGCAAGAACCGGCTGCAACCGGCAGCGCAAACTCGGCACCCGGAGCGCGAGCTTGTCTGTGTTCGCCAACGGAGGCGTGAGCGCACGTGCACTGCGAGGGGGAGATCACGCAAGAGATCACGCCACGAACGCAGGCAGTCGTTCTCGGAGATCGAACGAGACGCAAGGACCTTTGCTCCTTTCCTCTCGTCTTTTTCGGGCACAAGTTCGCCCTAAATAAAAGTTCTTTCTTTACCGTTGTGTCCCATCCTACGTGACAAATTGTGGTGGAGGTGTGGGGTAGTCCTCGATGGCGCGGGGTCTTTCACCAGGTCTGGGCCTGGGAGCATTGACTCCGAAAATAAAAGTTGATTTGTACAATATACGCACACAGTCTTAAGTCTTTCTTAATGATGTAATGGGCGAACTTTCACGGGAGAGTTACGGTTACCCATGATCTCCCCCTCTCGAGCTTCGCCCCACTTATCATCATTCATTCCGTGGATATGGCGTGTTTTTAAGGGCGAATGCACTTCTTAAGCGAGCCTGAATCGTCCGCCGCCGTAGTCCGCATAGCAACAGCTGCGGGTGCGCGCGCTCCTCGTCTTCTCTAGCAACGGGGGGAGATGGGCGCGCGCTGCCTGGCCGCTGACATGGCACATACCCACGTGGGGGATTGGCCAGGAATCGGGCGAGAGAAGAGCTAATGCACCCGCTTAAAGGAGTACTGACACGAAATTTCAAAGCTGAGATCCGCTCTAGCAATCAAGTACAACGACAACACAAATAGGTGTCTGTGAATAAATGCATCTTTCTTTCTTTGTAGTTGTGTGTGTGTGTGTGATCTCTCTTTCGCGAACATTACCGAACCGCGCAAATTCAACTCGTGCATTCGCACTTTCACATTCTTCCCCTCGGGGAAATGCGGGGAATTTTCTGAATAAGTTTACTGGCCTGGGTTATCGTCGACTTCATCATGATCATGCCAGCGTCCTTCTTTGATATCTTTGCTCCAGATGTGCGGCATTTTTTTATTAATCAACGTCAGTGATATACTCTGAGGTCCTATATTCATCTTTCATTCAGTCATATATTCATCTCTACACGTGAATTGGACAGATTACACTTTTGGAGGCGTTAATTTACGAGCAACCACTAACGATTGGAAAGTGCTGGTTTATTAGGCATAATTTCTAAAGTGGATATGCACTCTAGGCAGTGCCACGTCAAACATTTGTTTTGGACGGTGCGCTTCTCGGAAATACAGTGATATGCCTTGTTCAGTAAGAGAGTCATAAAAACTATGCACACGTCCGTCTAAATTTCAAAATGGTTGAACGCGATGCTTTCTCGTTGCAGATTTTGTGGTCGGCCAATTCTGCATTGTGCGTGTGTGCTACTCTGCAGGGGCGCGCCACTTTTCTAAAATACCCAGACGACTGTCGGATGTGCGCTCGGCAGGCCTGACGTTTGGGTTTTGGGTGTACGGCGCGAATCGGTACCTGCTGCTTGTCGTTCAATTCGAAAATTTCAAAATACAGCAATCCGATAGACGCCGCCTTCATAAAGCGAGAACCGACGGTCGATTTAGGCCAAGGGAGAGTTTTTTCGTTCACTTTACCGGGACCATTCATCATCTTTGTCAAGAAGAGTTTGATTTCCTGCATGGCGCATTGGCGTGCAGCGCCATCAGTGAGGACAGTGAGGAAGTTTTGCTTTTGAAATTGCTGCCATGCATTTGGCTAGGTTTGCTTGGAGAGATGGCTGACGAAAAGGCATTTCCTACACAATTATGCTTCCGCGAAACTGAACTAAGTTTTATTCGTCAGGTCGGCCGTTGAGATGTTGGAATGATGCGAAGAGTGTTTAGGAAATTGGCACACCATTTTACCGTAGGTGAGAAGAACGGTAAGCCTGCCCGTCGCTTCCCAACATGGATGTAAAGAATTAATTTTTGCGGGTTGTAGAAGCCCGAAAGATGCATTTCGGGTTACGAGTACCGCGGAATTTTTTTTTACTCCCAGAGGTCCTGGCACTATCGACGGAGCAGTGGGAGGCCCTGCTGTCCAGCGAGATCCTGGATGACCAGCACGGCCTGGTTATCCGGGCCAGAAAAGCAGCTGAGGGCCATGGCATCTTGGACTAGGGACGCCACCCACCATGGATGGTCAACGGTACTACACTAAAGATCATCAAGCTCTCAATCTTCCTTTTATAGGAATCAATAAACGTTTATTCCTCCTCCTGGTCCTTTTGCCCGCGGAAAACGAAACAAAATTCCCGGGCCGTCTCCATTGATGTTAAACCTGGGGAGGGGTGAAGCATGCAGTGTAAAAGTGTATTCTCGGCATCTTGACGTTTTTGCAACGGAGATGAAACTGTGGGGGTTAGAGGTGTACAGCTTTCCTGTTAAATTCTCTTGTATTCGAAGCACGAAGTTCTCTAGTGCTAGGTGTAAACATGTGCCCCGGGGAATTTTTGTGCTCGTTACGAAGGGCTCAAGCGCGAGGCCTAACAATTCTCCCGGTGTTTTTTTTTGTACGCGTTACGTTCTAGCCCGAAGCGTTAGTGAGTACCCCGTGTTTTAGTACCATCACTACACAAGACGAACGACGATTACGACGGCGACGACGAAGACAGGAGACTCCAACAGCCCCAGAACCTAAGGGGCTTCGCCCATAAGAAAACGCCAAGGAAAATAAGACGAGTGAGGTAGGTGATGGCGATATCACGAGTGGGTTGTAGAAGGTTACCGTTGCGGACAATATGGGTTGTATATGCTGTGTTTTGCACGTGCTTCCAGTCCGGAGGAAACCCACTCCTCGTGATTAGCACGACCTCAAAATTTTGATGGGGGGGGGGGGGCAGCTAGGCCTAATTGACGCTGCTGCCGCCCAACAACAGCGCCTGCATGTGCTGAATAGAGAACATGAACTGACCGCTCTTAACGACTATATGTTCAGAATAGAATCTATCTTCTTTTCTCTGTTTTTATGAGTATCGCCAGCCAATCTCTAATGCTTTTGCGCATAAGTACGCTTTTACTGAGATTAGAGTGGTTATCCTTTCCATGCGTTGTGAAGTAACATTATTGTAACACCGGTAATTTGTGTGCGATTATGATAGTTCTGAAAAGCGAAGCTTTCAAAAAATGCACTTTTTATAGGTACCAACTTAATCAAATTTTGTCGCATGTGATGTTCGAGATCACATTTTCAGTGCAGTGTTTCAGAAGTTTTGGTCTCTAGCTTTTGTCATATTCAGAATTGGGTGTTTCCTAAGTGTGAAATTTCTTCCTGAATGGGCTGGAATTAATGTTTTCTTGTCTACTGGGTGTGGACCACCAGACATTATAAAGTGCTCGGCCGCCATACGGCTGGACGCTTTCAGTACGGCAAGGGCGCAGCGGTCGCAGCAAGGTTTAGATGTCTTCCCTTTGAATTGCCCTGTTGTGTTGTCCATATTGTCAAAAAAGGAAGTCGATTTCTGCTGTTTTGCCCAAGCGCATAAGATATCTACAAAACTGCTCATGACAGTTCTGAAGTAGTTTCTTTGCAACCGGATCCCGCTAAAGAAAAGGAAAGGCAGTGTCAACGACTCATTTCACAAGCAAGCAAGAAGTTGAAACATCTCCGGAAGAGCAATAAGGGCCACTGTACGTGATTTTTCAGTAAAGCAATACCGTCTGTGATGTTCCGTGGGATCCCGCGAGGGCCACATTAGTGAGCGGATTGTGAAACCATTTAATGCAGGCCAAATCAAAAGAGTGAAACTGATAATGAAACGTCCTAACTATCGTTATTAAAGAACGATATCACTCACACTTGGGGGTTCGCCTTTATTGTAGAAATATGGTTATATAAGCGATCGGGACGTTCACTTGCGCGTTTTTTGTCAAAAACTCTGATAGCATTCTGGATGGCTGCGCTAGATTTCACAGATCAAACTGATGGATTGTGCGTCCAAAAAAGCTCCTCCAGCTTGTTGATCACGCCAATTATGTGTGCTTACGTCGTGCCCGCGTTATCATACACAATTTCGAACGCTCCGCTGTGGCAAACCAGAATGACGAATCTTATATTGACCGGAATCCAGCACGAATTTTACGGCTTCAACATTTGAGGTGTCTTTTCCTGGGGCTAGAAACTGTCCAGAATAATGTAACTACTTTTAAACTAAAAAAAACAAGTATGGTTCAGTGGACGCTGAGCATTCTCCAGATGAGGTCGACATATGCGACAATGCCGTGTAGCTGAGGTGTGAAACAAAACATAACTTTCGGGAATGAATAAGTAAATTTTGAACTGAAAGGACTGATGTTTATGACAATACGCGCATTTACAAGCATGAGGCAACCTATAAGATATTGGTGGAAATTATAGCCATGATCGCGCAGTTTCACGAGGACGAAGAGAAACAAACGTCCTCTTAAAGCAATCAGCACTGGAAAGGGTGCTCATTCGAGGACCCTTTGATTCCGCCAGCCATCTGGGCTTTCTTCAGATAGTTCAGATGGGTGCTCTTACTCCACTCTGTGGTTCAGTTAGCTATGGCTCTGTGGTGATGAGCTCATGGACCAATTTTCGATTCCCAGTGGCGGTGGAAGAATCTTGGATATAGGTGAAAAGCGGAAACGCGTGTGTGTAACAGTTACAGCGCCATTAAAGCAGTGTTGCACACGTTCCTCTAAAACTGTTACACGAGGTCGTTCCTCATGGTTTCCTAATTTTGAATCGAGTTTCCTTTGCAAGTTGATTTAATGCGAAGGAACGCGTTCCAGTTGCACTTCGAAAATGGGAACGTGTCGTTTACATTCATCTTTACATTTGATACTTTTCAAAATTACAATAAAACGGTCAGATAATCATCACAATAGGATAGTCATCACAATCATCACAGCACGATGTGCGATATCAACAAAGACAAAATTGAACGGTCCTAATTTAATATTCTAGCGTGCACCTGGCACACTCCCGCCATCTCCATGCTCGTTTATGTTTATGCTCGTTTATTACAGGGTCAACCTTTACGGCCCTTTTCACCATTGTCTTCAAATGAACCGTCAGGATAGACTGCCTAAAATGCGCAAATACCACGTTACTCACATGCACGAACATATTTCCATTTTGGCACACGAAACCGCATCGAAAGAAAAAGCAAATAATCGTTTAATGAATGCTGATTCAATATTTCAGCACGAGTGGAAAAACATGTACAGAATATACATAATCGCACCTTAGTAAAGTACTATGTTTGAAGTCAGCAACAGTTGCATCTTTAAATTGGAGTAGGAGAGGAACCTGTTTTTTTTTCGTAAAAACGTCGTTGGATATGTTGAAGAGCCGTTCCTCCGAAACGCTTGGGGGTTCTGCCGTGTTGCTCTTCAGGAAACGTTGATTCAATCACTGGGAGGTCTTAATATCCTACAAGAGGTAGTTAAGTAAACGGCTGAATCGGGGCTGGCGGGTGTCGGTGCCCTTCAGGAAAGCACCTTCACAGGCCACCAGCACTCTGCACGTACACAGTGCCTTTTTGTGTTTGTTTTGTTTGAAGGGTGTCAAAATCTCGGTGGTGCCGTGATCATAACCTTGACTTTTGTGCTTCGCTCCTTATGTCTATGCACGCGCGGGTAATTAGAGCCCGTGGGTCAAGGACTGCGCTTCATAGTGTTACTAGACTGGATTGAGAATTTATGTGAGCATTTTGTAGCAACTCTGTCTTCTCTTACTTTATGCTCTTGACTGGGCCATGCATAGAACAGTTTTTAAGTGTGACGTCTGGCCTCCCGTCGTCGGAAGGGAACAACTCTACGCACGTGGCTACCACGAGCCCAGCTACCGCGACTTAGCCCGCCTTTGGTCCCGGCTGCAGCACTGGTTGGAGCAGCTCAGTAACAAAACAGGGTTGTCACCGCACTGCTATAATGCGAGCAGAAGGTGGCGGAATAGCTCCCAGAAAAAATGAGAACAGCAATTGTCGCACCAAGCCTGGCAAACATTACAAAACCGTATGTGAGCTTTAGTGCGTGCGAAGGTTTAGGAAGGCACGTTTGAGTGCCATGTACATGCAGAGCTCAGAGCTCAGATTGGGAAGAAGTGCAGCTTGCTGAGGCAGTTCGTACATATTGGCAGACGAAAAAATATTCGAAAAACGACGAACACGCAAAGGACAGTGTTGTGTCGTCTCCCCTTTGTGTTTTCGCCGTTCTTCGCTGTTTTTCCCATCCGTCAGATTGGGCGTGCTTCTCTCAGGAATGGCTGCTGTTGCACGTGAGTTCCAACTCTCGCCTTGCTTTTGGCGGCAATATTATATGAATCCGAGGTGGGAATTTCGCACCTTGTTTATGTGCGCAACGAACGCAATGCTCGCGACCCAGTTGTCCTTAGACACACAGGAGCACCGTCTCGTACGGCACCTTCGTATGGCTCGGCTTCCTGTAGAAAACACTTGCGTGATGAATGCCGTGCAGTCCGCTGTACGAGGTGCTATGAGTGCGGTTGGCGTATCTACGTGTGCCCTTCCTCGGCATCCGTGGTCCAGTTTTAAAGGCGAAGCTTAGGAGTCCTCCCAGTTTTTGTGCTCATGGTTGTAAAAAAGAACAGTTCGCAGCCAAGAAGAATAAAATTGAGCGCCGAAGAACGTGTCTCGTTGGCGACTGGGGCCACTCACCCGGTGAAGAGTGCCGGACAGGGTATTGCCCAAGCGTGGGTAATCTGCTGCCTTCGATCTTGAAGAAGCACGTTTGCGGAAGGAAGGGCAAATTAAGCAGCCTATTGAAAAAAACACAGCAGCGGTCTGTGGAGTTTAAAGCGAAGATTTTATGTTGTTATTGATTCCTTTGAATGCTAATACGCACTGCAGGAAAGCCAACATTTTCTGACAAAGATGAGAAATTATCCTGGGTGAAGTGAAAGAAAAAAACGCCTCACTTGGCCGGAATTGAACCTGGGTCCCTCGCGATAGGAATCAGGTGTTATCCGATTGATTCATTTCAATGTGGTTGAAAGGGGATACCAAGCAGCGAGTAGCAGTTCTCGCCATGCACCGCGAACTCAAACGTTGTGCCTGCGAAGTGCACACCCGAGAGTTGCGGTGGGTATTTTTGTAGTAATACACACTCGCAGTATGGGGTGACACAACCGAAGAATCCATGACGAGAAAGCTTTGCGTTCAACCACTCCTTCTGGATAGACTGAGGGGTTCATCATTTTTTGTGCTAGGTTCAGCGCCCCAAACCTTGGCATCAAAAACGGGCCAAACCCTGGTGTGAAACGTTTTTTTTCATAAACCTAACGAGTTACCGTTACCGCTCCACGGACCCTGAAGGCGGTGGCTTTCTTTTGTTACTCCAAAAACAAAATCGCTCCAGGAATAGTATTTGATGGAAGGCCGTTCTGCACCACATTGCGTATACTGGTAACGTGGCGCATAGTGGGAAATGGTCCAATTAGGACCATTGACCAGTATGCGCCAGGGTAGCTTCATAGGGTAACTTCCTCCCGTATTCTTCCAGATGGAGTGCTCAATCTTGTATTCAATATCGACTGGACGATGCTTGATGGTGGCAATTTTAGACTCAATTTGCTTTTCCCTTGCCCTGATTGATGTTACGTATTCATTCAGATCAGGTGGGCACTCGGAGGACCAACAGAACTCGACTGGCGCTCTTGACGTATCTAAAAAATCACATCCAGTTGCTCCACTTGCCGTTTCAGCTGTGTTTAAACGTCTCGTTTTTTGTCCACCGAGTAGTTGACACTGTTTTTATCTGCAATTAAGAGGAAACCTGCGAACAAAGCAACCGGAAAACACCCATGAGCAGTTTGTAAGAAAAAATGGAAGTACACACGTGCGAAACGCAAAGGCATGGTACGGGACCCTTGTTGCGACGATTGCTCCCATGCCCACTGAGAGCGTGCTCCGGATGATGGATGTAAATGAGTTTGCACGGGTCCAATAAGGTAGGGTAGAGGGGTGACGTGGCCGCAGAGGACGTGGAACAGTGCATCTAATTTCACAGCTGATGTTCATAGGCCGTGGTGGCTCAGTGAGTAAGGCGTGAAGCAATCACACGTGAAGCAATCTTTATGAAGTCTCTTTCTATAAATGGAACATTTTTTGAAACCTTTGCGGTGCGGAAATATCGCAATTTCCGCGCTAACGACCTGTCATACACTGATGTTACTTCATGATTAATGAAAATGAATGACCCCAGTAGTCTCCGTAAAATCACATCATATGGCGAATACCATATAAGTGCACAGGAGCTTCACATAATGACAAAAAAGCCGAGGCTGATGTTTGCGTGTGCAGACATACTATCAGCATGAGTTCGTGTTCTCGATTTATTACACGCATGGCGCTGTTGCTGCGGTCGCAGTGACACATAGGAGACAGTTCAGTCATGCATCAGTACATTGATATAGTGGTAAACGCCAGGAGTGAGTTCTCTCTCTGCTGGAAGCACACGCAAAGCGATGTTATACATCACACATACCGTCCTTGCAACACCAATAAGTAAGATTTACAGGACTGCCGCTCCTTTATGGGTGTTATATAGCGCACGGCTGTATGCTTTATTAAAATAATTGTGCATACCACCGGCCGTAAACTTCTCTGTATAGCTATTACAATTACGCATGTACACCTGGTCTCCTGTATTGCTTTATTTCTTCATTCTGTATAGTGGCCATCGTGTAAAATCCAGTTCTCGTATATATCTCTTGCTGCACACTAGGTAAGACATAAAATTTGTGTAAGAAAAAACCCTTTATTATTAGAGTTAACAGTAGCCATCCCCGTCTTTCCTGTATACCAGGCAAATATTCAAGAAATTTGTGTGCTTGGAAAACAGATGTGTTTCCTGGACACACATTAAACTTGGCTGATTAGCATGCAGAATCTCTCACACATCGTCAAGATTATTCAGAAGGCCTCTGCAGCGCCATTCAACAATATTTTCTCTTCCCATTATTATGTTTTCAGAGCTACTATAGTGTGGTTATTTATGTAGGGTCTTCGGGGCTTAGACTCTTGAAGGGGTTTTTTTACCTTCTCTACTGACCTGGACGTCGCAGCCCGTTACTTTCGTTGCGATGAAAGCCGGAAGGCTCGATGTCCATGTCGTCATCTGAAGGCAAGGGAGTGCCCAGCGGACTGAGCCCCCTTGGCGTGGTACCCTTTCGGGTGTTCTTTGCCTGCGCCGCCAGTGCCGAAGGCGGGGGGAGCACCACAGGTGGCACAGGCAGTGAGGAGGAGGAGGGGGACGCTGCGACTGCCTCCGTCTCCATCTCCGTGCCCTTGCGTGTGCTTTGGGCCGTGGAGAGGACGCAGTGGATGCCGCGGCATCCCCAACAGACGTTGTTGCCACCACAGCCGCTGCTGGGTGAGCGAGCGGTGCAGAGCGGAGGAGCGGTGCAGAGCGGTGCAGGGGGCGAAGCGGTTGGGCTGCCCGGGCCAATCCGACTCGCGGTACTGGGTCCTCGCCGAAACCAGATGCCGCTCCGCCCCACGGCGAGCTGCGTCGGTGTACCTCCCTAGGGGAAAAGAGGCGAACCTCTTTCGCGCCTCTGGGAAGGTTATGTTTTCTGTGACCTTGATGTTTATTATTTTATTCTCAAGTTCAAACTTCTCGCATATTCTGGAGTACGCCGCGTGTGGGCCCTGACAGTTAATGCACAGGAGTTTTTGTGAACTACAATTATCCGTGGGATGGTCATGTTGGGCCGCAGTTGGCGCAGGTTATTTGGCCCCGACACGAGTTAGTACCATGCCCGAACCGCTGGCACTTGAAACAGCGCCACGGATTCGGGATGTACACTCGGACAGAGCATCGGATAAAACTAAGATTGATGTGGTTAGGAAGAGTGGAATGGTCAAAAGTCAATATGATATGTTTAGTTGGTACTATCTTATCGTATCTTGTAATGGTGATACGCTGGACTGCCGTCCAACCTTGACTTCTGAGGCCTTCAAGAAGATCGGCATCTGTGTCATTTGCAAGATCTGGCTCCGAGATCACGCCCTGAGAGCTGTTGAGGCTGCGGTGGGGCGTGACCTTGATGTCAATATCGGCAATACGGGTCTGCTTCAACAGTTTTGTGGCCTGCTGCTCACTATGTACCTCGACCAAGATTTCACCGGTTCTTTGTTTCTTGGCTTTATAGGATTCACCTATAACACTTTCCAGAAACTTCGAAATCAAGAACACTGACTGCGAAGCAATAGGCCTGGGTTGTTCAAAATATTCAATTATCAATAAATGGGGGTAGTTATCAGGTTTTCGGATTGTTGTCGTCGTCGGAACGGGTGGATAGGATACTTCGGTGCGACCCTTTTTAGGGGCCGATCATTGGGTTTTCGAAATTTAGAAAAAACCATACAGCATGTATAAAGCAGGGAACGGGGGTACTTTCTTCCACTCGGTTTACCCTGATGCCGAGAGAGGTCCCGGAGCTCCCTGCCTAGTAAACCGACAGGGGGCCCATTCGCCGGAGCTTGACCTGGGCTCCGACAGCCACCGTTTGAGGTTTCTACTCTTCACCTTAAAACTCATTACCACGGTCAGTTACAGCGTGACTATGGGGGCTCGGGGTCTGCAGTATCGCCAGTACGGTCACCAAGATGACTCAAGGTGCCTCGTGCGGGGAAATGCTCGAAATAGCATTTGTCCAAGTTAACCATCCGTCCATGAACGAAGTAGTGCTAGATAGCTGTGTGTTGATATTTGTTAACAAAATCGCGATTCAGAATATGCACAGAATGAGCTGCAAGAAGGCAATTGTGATCAGTGCAAAGTAAAAATTAAAGGCTTGCATCCTTCTCATCGTGGGTACACGAATGAACTTGTAACTTTCTACTTTTATTTTAGAATGAATCTCTGGGCATATCCCATTGCATTTATGTGCTTAAGGCGACCTGACAGGTTTGCTTGGGTTAGTTATTATGTAGAAATCCGCTGCCAACCATAGAAAATTGTAGCTACGTGTATTCAATGCGAACGCATCACACATACACACGAGTGAGATTCGTGGAAGTATTGATAAGGATTTCGCGGAAAGTGCTGCGATTATCGGATACCTCAGAACTTTTTTTCTCGAACGTTTACTTAGCCTGAAGCCGCATGTTTACCTAAAACGCAATCGACATTTTTCTGGAGAAACAATAACCCCCCGAGTACGTTGATCGCCAGAGCACACACTCTCTGCAGCTATAGTCTTTCCCAGAAGAAAATCGGGTGTAAGCTTTGGGAATACCTATTCATCTTATACTTGCTCATAACTGTGGCCACGCATTTAAGCCGCTGCACAGCACTCGTCCAAAATCCAACACAATCAAGTGACGTGCGAATAAACTTCCGCGATCGAAGGCAACATTGTAGAATGAGACACGTAGAAGGTATTGTAGATCGAGAGATGTCAGCCCGTAGGGGTTTGTCATTGAACATATCCTCGTTTTACCACAGAGACATATTGAATCAGATAATGTTATATTACCTAAAGCGAACCTATTTATTTCCAATCTTTAACAAGGTATCGCACCCACTAGGAGCTTTCCAAAACACGAATTCCCAACCAATAGCCATCAGCGGGAAAATTAATTAAAGAGGTGCAAAAAAATCTTATAAAGGTATAGCTATTCAAAGGATCGTTGGCTGAAACACCCTTAATCATACCTCTGGCTATCTGTAGTGCTTCGATTTGCCTGAAAGAAACATTTTTCTCATCTAAGAAACCAACCCCGGCATCAGTACCTAGTAGCTAGTAGCGAAAATTTCGGCCTATTGTCCTTATAAAAGGCGTGTGTAGTGCTTTCACAGGAAAGCTGAATAACAAACTTCTGCTTGTCGAAACTATTTTTCCAATAGGAGGTGGATATTGCCTCTGGTGTTGTACGCTTACTATCATTGTTTAGCCATTCTATTCGCGTTTTAAAAATCCCGTCTGGCTACACGCACCTCGGTTCCTTAAGCAACATGGTGCCGTGACAGGCATGAAAAAGTTATACCGTTGCACTGAGTACAGACCAACAACAACGACAAAGTGAGTTACCTTGCTGTGACCGGACTGACCAGCTACCCTTACCCACTGAGTGCAGGCTGCCGTTAAGAGTAGCCAAGAGAGAATTCAGGACATGCAAACCAACTACTTGATCACATGCCCTCCACAGACTACCTGTTATCTTGCGAACGCCTTGCCGGGACCAACAGAAGAAATGCCTTCGTTTTTTTTATCACAGCTTTTCTTGATGCCCATCAGGCATTAACCACGCCGATCATCCACACGGACGCTATTTGCAAACGTCGAAGCTTAGTCCACAGCACCACCACCACCGTCATTAACGACATGAAATTACAAATAAATATGGAGACGCCATCAATTAGTGTATTTTTCTGAAGAAAACCATGATTGAAGAGCATACAATTCTAGGGTACCTGGACGGTGCGATTGAAGAGCTTGTCGAACTGGATAAAAAAGCCGCGGATAAATTTGAAGCTTCCCACCATTTGAAGGCATTTAAAATTGACCAGATGTTTCCAGAGTTACCACAGCATTCAAATAATGACATTGTACAGAGCGCCCACAAAACCAAAATGGCCTTAGAAAGAGCAATGCAGAGGTTGCAAAGCACCAACACTGCCAGCAAAGAAGCAATTTCCTTGAACATTTCAAAGAAGCCCGTCCGGATCTCCCTCGTTGCTCAACCGGTTCCTTTCTACCCAAAAGGAACGCGTGGGTTAATTTATTGGCACAGAGGAGGTGCCAGTTTCTTTTGTTTGGACAGACGACAAACCCTGACATCATCACGATATCTTAGTTGCAGATGTGCCTATGTTATCCAAATCTTTGTTGCCCGACAAAAAGCCTCTAAGTGTTTTATCAATGTACCTATAGAAAGCCGGTGGTTGCACCGCTTTTCCTCAGAAAATAGGCTCTTCACGGAGAAACGAGCGAGCAGCACGCAAAATGTAGCGGAGCCTGTCCCGGGTAGTATGTTCATCTATCTGAGTTCAAAGAAGTGTGATAGCCAACGCCTGGAACAGGGACCAATTACTCACAAGATTATTTTAGGACCATGCATATCTTCCTCGAAGCAGTGCCACGCTCGACGCATTTTATTGTTATTCGGATGACATGGGCCTAATTTCACAATTGTTAATTACATGCCTCAAGATCAGAGAAAAACCGAATTTGTAAATGTGCGTTATCGCTCAAGTTCATGATAACTTGTTTTCTTTTTTTCTTTCCTGTCGAGCTCTTTCTTGGGCCCTTTTTATCCCCTACCTCAACAGAGAAGCATGTAGTCGACTGGAAACACCGGCACACCTCGCTGCTTTTTCAATAAATAGTCTTCTCTCTCTCTGTCTCTCAGTTCCCACACATCACGCCATGCTAGAACAATTGACAGCGCGTTCACGCATGCAAGCTAATCATCAACCTCCATGCTCCGTTGCAGATGCAGCAGATCACGAGCAATGGACTCGGTATCATCAGCCAAGAATAAGGATCTGAAAGTTGGATCGAGCCACCGGGTAATGTCGTGATGCAACCGAGCCACGCCACATAAAAGAACACTGCTAAAACAGACTACGTAATATCAAATCAAATCAAATCAATTCAGAGTTTCTTATTTTCATGATAGCGCATAAACACATTGGAGTAGTACAGAAAGAGGTCACAGAGTGAAGTACTGCCGAGGGTACCTCTTATAGCTCCACCTCTAGCTCTTTATAACTGTTTCTCTCTGAAAGTAACAGTCTGAAAGTTGACTCTGCCTATGCACAGGTTGGCCCGGTACAGCAGACCCTTTCCTGCAGACCCGTCACAGCAAACCCTTTCAGCCGCGAATTCACACAGCTCAACAATTTCCCAAAAAAAAGCAGCATAGATGATCGGCATCTGTCCTCCCCGCGCAGGAAAATAGAAATTTTATACTCGTAACCAGAAACCCTAATTTGGGCTTTAACGGGCTCCGGGAAACCAGGGATGAAAAGGAACGCTGCCACGTGCTACAGCCGAGTGAGAGGCATTAGGCAAAGAGCGAGGGTAGATAAGGGCAGCCCTGCCGGATCCCTCATGTAACTGCGAGGCGCTCACTTAGGCGGCCTTTAACTAGTAGCCAGGCGCTCACGTTCGAGTAAGCTAGCGTAAGGCAAGATAAATAGTCCCAAGGGAAGCCGCAGAGACAAAAGACATCGAGCATGTCACCGGAGGCTTCCGCCGCCACAACCGATATGAAGCAACTAGAAATGACGGTTTTCAAAGCCGTCCAAAGTGGAAACGTGTCGTGGCAAATGAAACAGAGAAAAATGGAATGTATTCCAGCTCTACATCCCGGCACAGCACCCAAAACAAAAAAAAATGTGTTCATGAAAGATATCTATTGTCCCAAAGCACAATATTTGGAATGCACTGCGCACGTAAGAACGTTGCAATAACACATTAGCCACATATTTTTTAAACACCCATGATGAACAAAATTGTTTTAATAGACAAAAAAACGCGTAATAGTTTGCCCTAAAACTCAGTAAAATAGAAAATTTACTAATTTCTCAATATAGCAAAACCAAATGCCCCTGTATCTTTCTATAAGTTTGCGTTAATATGCTAACTAACTTTTTCAAAATTCACCAATAACAAGAACAAAAACTTAGTTTCACAACAAGTTGACTGAACATTCATTATTGGTTTTAGAATATTATCTGTGGTGCGACCGTTCCGCCATTTTTTGTCTTAGCATAAAAGCTGAATAACTGGCAGCCAATTCTCGCACCTGTAGAAAAACTTGTCGATAAACCTAAAGATGCGCCCATTTTCAAAATAATTTTTAATTACAAATAAGGAGGGAATAGCTGCTACCTCCTTCGTAGAACCAAACGCGACGCACATTTGCCGTCTGATAAGCTTCATGCACTGTCCAGGTGGCACTCCACTACAGGAGGCCATTCTGGCTTCCGGGTAGTAGTACTTCTGGTAGTTCGGAGCTGCGGGGGTCCCATGGCATCTCTTGTTTATAGAAGCGGGATAAGCGCGGTTATCGCGATTCTTTTGCGGCATGGTCTCCAGCTCATCCTCTACGCGTCCTATCCCTTCTGGCGATAAACTTGTCCCACGGTATATAAGCTTTGCAGAACTAAGTACGTTACTACATCCAAGAAACTGCAGCACGGTGCTACGGTATGCCACTCAAAGGTCCAGCAACGGTCCTGTAGTCGAGAATTTGAAGTGAAAACTTCTCGCATAGAATAATAACGCTTGGGGAGAAGGACGTGGCAACACCCACCCATTAAATATAGGCAACGTAATGCCTTGCTTCGCTGCAAACGTCGTTGAAAGACGATCGACTTCTGGCGCCCCTACTTCAAAAGCCCCCGTCCCTTCTCTGCTAAACCGCGATGCTTTTACCCAACCATTTCGGTCTTGGCATGATAAATGCAATGGAGGTTGATTTAAGGATATTTCACTTTTAGCACATTCACTTTGCTGGCGTGCCGTGAGTAGTTAAATCTCCGATATTATGAGGTTTCGATCGTGTCTTGCACTATAGAAATAAAATTAGGAGATAACACATATTTGTGCAACATGAATGGATCTATTGCATACACGGATCACTGACTATGCGCAAGTTCTAGGTAATCGGTGAAGCACACACCTTGCCGCCTCCGGTGAGCCCAGGTAGGAAGCACATGTCATGAAATAGAAAGAACTCAAACTGAATCAGACCTTATTTCCTCCACATGTTCTTATTCAAACTCACTCTGCTCGCTCATCACTACACAAAATCACGCGTTCTCAATCGTAGATGAGTGATTTTAATGGTATTTGTGTTCAAACTCATCTGTACTCACTCGACTCAATTCATGTGTACTTACTTGAACTCAACCTCAGTCTGCACTCATGTGGGTACAGATGAGTAATACTTCACTATTACTCATCTGCACACACACGTACCACGTACTCATACTCAGTCTGTACACGTGAGACGTTTTTGTACTCAATTTGTACTCGCTCGTAATCAACTCCTGTGTACTCCCTCATATTTATACTCAAGCTGTACTCGCGATTATTCTTTCTCAATGTGCATGACAGTTATTCGTATTCAAAAGTGTTTGTACTAATTAAGACAAGCGCAAGGACTGCAGATTCAATGTCGAGACGATTGCAGTAGAGCTTAAATATATGTAGTTGACACACGCAGTATCATAGAAAAATGCGGTTTTAGCACTTATTGCTCTAGTGGCTTTCTTAAAAGGATGGTGTTCTTTCATTTTGGGAGGAGGGAATGGGAAAGCCAGACTATATCACCCTTTGTGCGTCAGCCAAGCGCACCAGTCCAGGGCGTCTGCCTGGTATCGCGTTTCCTGTCTCTCTCTCCAGCATTTGTGCCAGACGGTGCTAGTGAAAGCGGTGATTGCAAACAGCAATCGGCGTTCGTTAGCCGAGGCCAGCAACGAATCACATAATCGGTGCCTTGTACCAATGGTTCGTACTGTTTTTTTTTTTCTGTAGCGCTCACGCTCGCAGGGCCTGCGCGGTAGTGATGCGCCGTTCTGAACAGGGAAAAAGAGTGCCTTTATGGATGCCTGGCTCTATAATTGTTTTTATTTAGGCGTATTATTCTTTTTTAATACCCCTCAAGCCAGAACTGTGTAGACCCTTGCATTTCCACCAATCTGCAGACTTTCAAGAAGGGTCATCTTTGGCTGTTCGATCTGCACACTTTGAAGAAGTTTCATCTTTGGTTGTTCGAGTAACATAAATGAAGGTAATTGGTCAGTTCAAATATAAAAACATAAAAAGATAAAGCTAGATTGGCGAACCGTGTAGCCCCCGCATTCCCACCAAAATAAAAAAAATGGCGGGTTTCACATATATTTTTTTAAAAGCGTAAACGGACCTAATTTGTCCCGCGACATGAAAAAAAATATATAAAAATATAAATAAACAAGAAAGGTGAACCTTGCAAATGCACGCATTTTTAAAAAATGCAGATTTGCGGCAGTAACACCTTTATTAGCTACGTTAGTATAAATGGAGATAAATGGTACCACACAATTCTGGAAAACCAAAATACCGCACCCCATAACGCTGTGCATTTCAACAAAAATGCAGACTCGGCGGAAGCTCTACGTTTACTCGTTATAATGGCCATATTGGACAGGACTGGTCAAGCATATTTTTAAAAGCCCATAAAAACAAGACAAATAGAAAAACTCCCACCTCCCCTCGCGGAACACCTGTGTAAATGCGACGCATAGGGTATTGACGTTGCAGCGTTGGACAGCGCAGGAACGGCGCTGGAACGATGGAGCGGAGCGGCGCAGGCACCGCGTTTTATAGCGCGCCGGGACATGCTTCCTGCCCACATAGCGGCGGATCGCGCCTGTTGCCGTATAGACCTACAAAGGCCGCTGCCACTTCTTCCGGTGTCTACCCTAGAAGAACTGCTGGTGGAAAAGGAGAACCTCCGCCGCGCCACGCGTGCTTTACTTCCACCGCGTGGAACCGACCTCCCCAGTGGGCTGGCTCGCTGGGAGGAGGTCCTGTTGCGGAGGCTACCAGTTGGGGTGGCATTATCCCCAGCAGTGACCCACGCTTGGCCTGCCCGCTATCACGCACCGTTTGCGGACACCTGTCCCTTTTGTACGGTCCCTGCGTCTGAAGCCGACACGAGCCACCTTCTATGGACCTGCCCTGCCCTGCAAACCTCTCGCCTGCAACACCTCCGGGGCACAGGGCTCCATCCTGGGAGACCCCCTGATCTACAGCGGTGGATATGGGCCCTCAGTACCGGTCTCTGTTGACGTTTCGGCGTGAAACCAATTTAATGTTGTATATATGACTGTTATGCCGTAAGGCAAACTCTCTCAAAAAAAAAGAGTAAGCAATTGCACCTTTTCTTCCTCCGCAGGCAACTGGAGCATCGCATACAAGGCATGTTTGATAAACTGAATTCTTTTGCAAAAAGTATCGCTTCGTCTGCATCAGAAAAACATCAGGCATCCGAAGAAAGCAAGCTTTCGGCACTGAAGAAAAGAGAGGCCACACCCGCTGACCGTGCCAGCTTTGTTGTTAATTTGTCATCCAGACAACTCTCTCCTTCTGAGACGGAATTTTTGCCAAATGTCATGGCTTTAACGTTGCGACTACCCGGTCCCCTCTGGAAACAATGGTGACTGCCATCGAAAGTGGGATTATGCGTCTTGAGGCAGGCGTCCGAGAGGAAGTCAGAATAAAGGGGATTGGAGTTCTCGGGAGCATTCCCCGAAAGCACCAACACCACTTATACCCAGATGAAGCCGCAGCCATCCGTAGCCTACGAGATTATGATAACGTAGTCGTCGTCTCTGCCGAGAAGGAAAATTGTACCGCCGTGCTTGACCGCCAAGTCTACGAAAGCAAAGTTCAAGACCTCTTCGATTGCTGAACGTACGAAAAACTGAAAAAGGACCCAACCCCCGTAGTTCAAAGGGAGCTTAACAAACTACTGGCCAACATTTTAAAGAAGTACCCCGATTTCCGAACCCTATATCTACGACTGATCTGCCGGAATGGCTCAGCGCCCGGTTTTTATGGGCTACCAAAAATTCATAAACCCGTTGTGCCCCTCCGGCCTATTGTGAACTTAACAACTTCACCGCTTCGAGCCTTGTCCAGCTTCCTTCATCAGGTTCTCTCCCCTCTCGTCGGCAAAACGTCCACCCACGTCAAGAACGTCGGCTACTTCATCGAACTTGTCTCCGAAGTACGGATCGACCGTGGGGACAGACTCGTGTCTTTTGACGTCGTGTCGCTTTTCACCAGCGCCCCTGTTTCCCTGGCCGTCGCAACTGCCACAAGTGCCCTCGAGAACGACGACAGCCTGAGCTCCAGGACCTGCTACCGCGTCGGCGACATAACGTAACTTCTGCAGCTCTGCCCGGAAAGCAGATATTTCTGCTACAAGCAGGAATATTTCAGGGATGTAAGTGGAACTGCGATGGGGGGCTGCTATTTCCGTGACCAGAGCGTATCTTGTAATGAAAAAAAGAAAAGGATCTCTCTGGAAAATTTTACCGGAAAGCCAAGGTGTTTCTCCAGTACGTGGGGACTGCTTTTGTGTCATCATAGAAACAACAGCAGACAACTTCCTGTCGCAGCTAAATTCGTTTGAACCGGCCATCAAATTCAGCATGAAAAAAGAAACGAACAGCAGCTTACCATTTATCGACGTTTTGATAAAAAGACAGCCAGACGGACCACATTTCACAGTGTACAGGATACCCACCTATCCCCGCAGCAACCTGCAATTCGATTCCTGCCACCAAAATTCCCACAAATCATCTGTGATCTCAGCTATCTGACTTAGAGCCAGAACTGTATGCTCAAAAGAAGAGGACCGGAAGAAAGAAGAAAAGCCGTAATCGCTGATCTGAAGAAAAGCGGATACACGAGCAACTTCATACGACGCGTCAAACGCCGTCTCCCTCAGCCGGGCTGCAACTAAGGAAATTCCTCTGTACTGACGCCGCAGGTGAACAACCCCTCTTCTGTTTCAGCCGTCTGCCTCTCCGTCATCCTCTCCGCAAGCCGACCCACCTGTATTTCCCTCCGCTATGTTAAAAGAACGAGTGAAACATTTTCCCGCAATCTTTGCATGGAAGGCATTGTCGGCTCGCAAAAGCCAGTGTCCACTCTGGGACGGCTCATACCTCAACCGCTCTGGAAAATTTCCCCGAAAAGCCCGATGTGTTTCTCCGGTACGTGGACGACTGCTTTTGTGTCATCAAAGAAACAACAGCATACAACTTCCTGTCGCACCTAAATTCGATTGAACCAGCCATCCAATTCACCATGGAAAAAGAAACGAACAGCACCTTACCATTCCTCGACGTTTTGATAAAAAGACAGCCAAACGGACTAAATTTCACAGTATACAGGAAACCCAACCACAGGGGCAGCTACCTGCAATTCGATTCCTGCCACCCAAATTCCCACAAATTATCTGTGGTTTTAGCTGTCTTACTTAGCGACAGAACTATATGCTCAACAGAAGAGGACCGGAAGAAAGAAGAAAAAGCCGTAATCGCGGATCTGAAGAAAAACGGATACACGAGCAACTTCATACGACGCGTCAAACGCCGTCTCCCTCAGTCAGGCTGCAACCAAGGAAATTCCTCTGTACTGACGCCGCCGGTCAACAACCCCTCTTCTGTTGCCGCCGTCTTGCCCCCACCCTCTCCGAACGCCGACCCACCCGTTTTTCAGTCCCCTATGTTAAAGGAACGAGTGAAACATTATCCCGCATTCTTCGCAAGGAAGACATTGTCATCTCCCACAAGCCAGTGTCAACTCTTGGACGGCTGATACCTCGACCTAAAGAGTGGCCGCCAAAAGAAAAATCCCAAGTGGTCGTCTACCAAATTGCTTGCGCACAATGCAACGCTAGTTATGTTGGGGAGACCATGAACTTCCCGACACGCCTCCGCCAACACAAAAACGACGTTCGCAGGTGCGACACTCCGCGAAGTGCATTGGCCGAGCACTGCGAAAAAGCTCACCACAGTATTAACTTTGACGGCGCGCAGGTGATTGGCACCGAAACCAATTACTCACAAAGATTACTGCTTGAGTCCTGTCAAATACAAGGAAACCGGCAAGCCCTGAACAGATCCCTCAGAGCCCTTCCCACCATCTACGCCCACGGCCTCCGACGCGAAAGGGCAAGAATCCAATAAGAAAAAAGAAAAGGAAGAAGACACCTATATAACCGCTGCTTCTTGTCGTACATTGTCACCCCTGAAGAAGGAGCCGAGTTGTCTCCGAATGTTTGGGACCGCTTTGAATAAACTCCCTTGGTTGGTGTATTCGCCTCTTAAGTTTAACCCAACCAGACAGAATTCTGTCGAAGATGTTCTCATTCAAGATTTGGCAGAAGTTCAATCTTTATTCGTCAATTTGGCGGGAAAGTGTAGAATTGATCGAACAACATTTTGAAAACTAATAAATATAAAGAATAGAAAAGAAGATTGCGAAAACGGGGAAACACATTACACCCTTGATTTACACAAAATTGCAGATTTCTCAGAAGTAACACCTGTAAGTATTACGATAATCTAAATGTCAGATTTACATGTGGGACAGATTTTTTAAAAACCAAAAAAATTGCTGTAAAGCACTTACAAGCCAGACAAACTGCAAATGAATAGCTACGCTATAGTAGTCAATTCTCTAAATTTTTGTATGTTTTTATTTTCCTAATGTTCACTCACCGTGCAACCTCAAATGTGCAACCTCATGTATTAGTCGTCGTACGAACGTTTGTCCAAATAAATTATGCAATGTCGACAATGGTAGCTTGAAAACGCAAACGGTGCCAGCAAATCATATCTGGCTACGGTTACACGTATATTTTAGTCCGATAATAGAAGCTCCAGAGGCGCGACCTGTCTTTCATGTGCAGGGCGTTTTATACCACCCATATTTAAAACTAACTTCCTGTGCCCTTTTTTCTAGCGTGCTGCCACCCCCAAGGGGCACGTTGTTGCAAACATGATTTGTACTTGAATTGCCTAAGCCACACCAATCGGGTGCGCGTCGTTAGTAGATTGGTTAGTTATTCACCATTTGACCAATCAAAACAGAGCTCAGATCTGGTTTTCAATCTGATACGTTTCGTGATGAGTGTATGACTTTATTGTTCAATACCTGACAATAAATATTCATTATCATTTTCATCAGCTAACATGCATTCGCTAAGAATTCGCGCCATTTTAAAATGGGGTACTAAAAATAGATCGGTGTGCTTTTATATATGTGCCTCCCCAGGAAGAACCAAAGCCACATTCTACACTCGTAAAACATGTGGTGTCATTTATAAACAAAACTCTAACCAGGTACTTGACACAGCATCCACAAGATAATTAGTAGTTCTAGATAATAAATGTAGCAGTAATAAGGCTTTTAACTGTAGCAGGTAGCGAACACCACTAACTTCAGTAGGAATTTCCTAGTGAATAGCATTCCCCTTTGCTACAACCGTTTATTTACCGGCCATGTATAAACTTGTAAAAAGCTATGCGTGACAATGTGATCGCCTGAGCAAGTAGCAATACATTGACACACATTATGCACGCACATATTACACTTATACATAAAATGAAGTGAGCAACAACACGAACGGGATGCACAAAGAGAGTGCGTTTAAATTATGTACTTTATACACCTGTCACACAGGCACTTTTAATCACGATGGAATCAATCCGGATCGAGCGCTATCCGAAACGGCTCCTGGTACACGACAGTTTAAATAGCAATTGAAGCTATTCAATTTCTTACAGTTTGCCGATCGCACTCGAACTCAATCGTAGTTCCCCAAGCGCGATGAGGTTTCCAAGCGCGCGATCGAACGAAAGCCGTGATACTCTTGTCCCCGCTGAGTAGTGGCCCGGAAGTTGCCAACCTGAACTAACGTCACAAAATGTGTCAAATAACATTACCCAAATAGGCGTGCAGTTTCATTTATATAGCTCCGTATAACTACAACCGAGCAATGTTACCACACGCCCACCGCGAAGTACATTTTTAGCGCCATCTGGCTACGCGAGTGCAAGCGGTGCAACTTCTCAATCGGGATTTAAACATGCCGTGTAGCAGTGGCAGTGCGTCGAGTGCGCTCGATACGTCAACCACGTTTCCCTTCAATCCAGATTGAAAGTTCCTGTGTGACAGCGGTATTATACATCCAGCAGTTGTTGTTTTTGTTGTGTGCAGCCGGCGTGTGCAGCCACTATAGAAAGGCTGCGGCGCCGGGCTTCGGCAATGGATGACGAAACGGCGTCGTGCACAATCGAAACAAGTGGGGGGTGGGTGACCTCTAAGATTTACCCCAAAAGAGAAATTGCGAAAGACGACTGTCCGCAACTTGATTACCTACAGTAAAAACGTGTTTATTTTCACAGATTTACGCTGAATAAAGTCGTGGGGAATCGCTTACAGAATAAATACCGCTTGACACTAGAACGCTATTTTTGGTCGTGAAAAGCATTGTTTTATAATACTCGCAATTGATGCTAGCTAGATGGTCATTGGTTAATATGAAAATAATTCCTGCGTGGCTCAATGACGAAAGACGGGAGGGTGCCCAAAACGTACCCCAGTTTCACAACTGAATGCTGCGGCCAAGTGCTACAACCTGCCACAGACGCTTAAAAATTCATACCCTGTTTTGTATAACGATGATGACAATTTATCGCAGAGCTAAGGGAATGAGTTTCCTTGGTGGGCTTTTATGTTTAAAATGACTAGGTGAGCTTTGAATTTGAGTAGCACGCGGTTTGATCGTAGCGTATTTGAATTTGACCCTTCTATTCTATTTCGCACGAAGAAAGCGTCGCGTTCAACTATCGCCGTGATACTTAAGGCTGATGATTCTTATGTTTTATTTTGCACTTCCAGGCACTCCTTCACAACTCCTAACTGCTTCCAGCGTGTTGGAGATGCTTCTGCACTAGAGGAATCTTGCTGATGTACCCCTATTTGATAGAACAAGTCGCGCGTTTTTAGAAGCGAAGCATCTGATGCTCTGGGCTGTGTCCCTCCCTCCCTTGTTGTCGTTGTTGTCCGCCGCCCGAACTCTACTGCGCATGCGCGTCTCTTCAGCCACGTCAGCGTCTGGACTGATGTCAGCGCAGTCCACTAAAAACGAAATAGTTAGGCACCCCCTGTTTCGATCCCACGACTCTCTGGCCGCAACGGGAGGTACGTGGCGCTCTTCCCACTGCGCTACAAACCGAGATGGGAGATTGGGCTACGAACGCGCCTTATGTCGTTCACTAATTAAGACAGCGTCAAGAAGCTACTTGGTACAACGAAGGCACGCGAAGCTGAACGTCAACTGAAACGACGAACTGGAAACTTTAGACGAGGATGTTGAATTTCCCGTGGGAAAGCTGTGGCAGGAAGCGCCACGCGCCTTGCAGCTCAACCAGGAAAGAGGGTGAAGAGGGCGGGCAGCGGGGTACGTTGCTGAGCACGCAATAAAGAAAGACAGACGAGAACCAGGAGGTGCTCAATCAGGTAACGCGGGTGTCGGTCTCTTCGCTGTCGCTACATTTCTCTACATTTCTCTGTGTCTACGTGGGTGTTCACACTACGTTCCCATTCGGGCTCCGATTAATGGAACAACATAACGGCAACACAATGGAATCTACACGGAACCCCCATGATGCTTTGCATCCTCCTCATTGTTCCCCACGGGAAGATGGAGTAATTCTTTTATGTTTCTTCACAAGGGATTATACGATTTGAAGTCACTCGGCATAGAAGACATAAGCATTAAAAACTACATGCTGACAATACAACGCCACATTTTTTAAATATCGGTGCCGGCATTTATTTCACGCAGGTGGTAAATGGGAACAGCGGGGGGGGGGGGGGGGGGGGGATTGCAGCTTGCGCTGCTGGGTGGTTAAATAACTTTGGCTCGTCATAAAAATTATCTCTACAAATTTGGGATTTGCTCTTCGGCTCAAAGGCCTCCAAGTGGTCATGTCACTCACCAAAGCCGAAGGCACAAAGCTAAAGGTTAGAGTAAGAAAAGTGTGGAACTACAGTGACATTTCCACGGCTACACGGTAATCGATCTCGTACAGAAGTACCTTCTTCTTCAAAGCGGACGTATAAATAATGCTCCTGGGCCTTTCCAGCATATGGCGGGCGCGCATGGCGTGACTTCAGGCCGGCGTGGTGGCACGGCCCGACAGTTTCTTCGGGAGTGTCATGGAGTCCGTCGAGGGGCTGAGATGAGAGCCCAGCAGTCAGCAACAGATTTATTGGATTTTGTAGAGCCTTTAACTCCTCTGAAGTGATGATCAAATGACAAAGCTTTGCGGGAGTCACGGCTGGTAGGTTATGTCGGTTTGTGTCGTGCCACATCAAGTGTGTGATAATTTTTGTTGGCCCGTGTGTTGAAGACTGGAAAAAATAGAAAATAGGTTTTTGTGTTCTCGCTCTCCCCATTCATCCTGTTGGTTAGCTTGTTCAATTTATTTATTGTCGAAGTGTGACTTGTGCGTGCTCAATGCGTCTGTAATGTCACACTGCGCGCTCAGCCGACCCACAGTGTCGCGCGTAACTGCGCTCCTCACATCCATTATTTAGGATATTAAGCAGCCTTACACCTTTTTTATGTTGTTCACAAGAATATCCTTTTTTTTTAATTTTTGTAACCTGTTTTACCCAAAACACCAGTAAAATGTTGCGCCATAGGACAAGATTTTTACAGCCTTTTCCGCCAAACAAGGTGAAAAAAGAAGACGATGTCGCGCATAAGTGCAATCTCTTTTTCTGGGTATGTCGCTTCGGTGGAGTGATGCACTGTATGAGTTGCTACAACAATGAAACGTAGGTCACGGACCTAGTCAAAAAAGCCGTTTGACGTTTCAGTACCCCTACCGGTACTTTGCTCCAAATGAGCACGTGGCTTGAAAACGAAAGTGCTACGAGTTGTGCCGCGCCTCCGCCAGATGGCGCCACGGGTCCCGCTACCAAGAGAAGACGCAGTGAAACATCCCCCGTGCGAGGGGCACGACCAAATGCAGAGCATTTCCGGCGGCGCACGACGTTAAGTAGTTTGCGTTACGTTAATGTTGTTGCACTTGTGGCAACTGCTGACGAGAGAGCGCTCGTCAGCAGTAATTTGAATGAGTCAACGATATAAGGCGCGTTCGTAGTGTCCCATTCTGTGTCGGCTTTGTGGCGCAGTGAATAGAGTACCATGCACATTGCGTTCCGCCCGCAGGGTCGAGGGATCGAAACTGGGTGCCCGATAGTATTTTTTTATATAGTAGGGAGGGGTGCGGTGCGGACTACGGACGTCAACGCGGGTGACATCGTGAGTTACTGAAATGCTCTGCATTTAAAACAAACAAATAAAGTCGTGAAAGCTCCAGGGGCTTGGTACAGGGGAGGTAAGTCCAAACCGTCGGCAAGATAAGTCTGACCCTCAGCTCTGGAATGCCTGCTTGCAAGTACAAAACGCGATTAGAGCCAAACCGATTAGGGCTAGGCAAATCGGAAGGATGAGCTTCTCCATTACGTATAACGGTCTCACTTCTAACATAGGGCATTGCAGAACAAGCCGCAACCAAATTTCATGACTATCCGGACGTAACACCGTAACAACAAAAAAAGTTCGAGTCAAACCCTGCCGTAACAGGCATGTAGTAAGTGAAACGATCCTGGCCAATCCCCCAAGTGGGTATGCAACACAAACTGCGCAGGAGGCCGCCTGGTTCTTGCTGCGGCAGGAAACTAACATCCCCCTCGCGAGGGACACGATCAAATGCAGAGCATTTCCGGGGGCGACGACGTTAAGTAGTTTGCATTACGTTAATGTTGTTGGACTTTGTTGCTGTTATTGGTTGTATTGTAAATAAATGAGGAGACGTAATTACGTGGTCACGTGACATCATTTATTAGCAGGTGGGTATGATTATTGTGGAGCAGTGGGAAGAGCACCATGTAAATCGCGTTCCGCCCACAGGTAGTGAATGCGTCGTATCAGCAGCTTCTTGACGTAGTTTGAATGAGTCAAGGATATAAGCGTGTTCGTAGCCCTCCATTCTGTGTCGGCTTTGTGGCGCAGTGGGCAGAGCACCATGTACTTTGCGTTCCGCCCGCAGGGTCGTGGGATCGAAACTAGGCGCCGGTAAGTGTTATTTTTTTTATATAGTGTAGGGGGAGGGGTGCGGACTACGATAGTCAACTAGAACGGGTGACATCGTGAGTTAAAGAAATGATTAATATCCCATCGCTAAGCTGGCCTTAACCCGTGGTCTTTGAAACGTGTGAAGATAATGTGATATGGTAGAAATAATACTGGTGATAATAGTTTTATTTCTTCTCAGATTGCCCGGAGCCAGGCACAGAGCGATGGAAAAAGTTCACCTAGCATTGTAGCCCATTTAGAGCAAATACAGGGCCATCTTTATCTTTCTAATCAGAAGCTCCGGCCTGAGCAAAACTGTCCCGAGCTGCACTGCGAGTGCTAAACAACCACTCCTAAAATGGATCATTCAGCTCATCTGGACACCCGCTCACGCTTCCATGGAGGGCTACAAATACGCCCAACTACAAGCCTGTGCTTTTACCCCCCACGCTAAGGAGCTGCACGCGTATAGTCATCGGTTTATTCGCGTTCAGTGACATAACCTAGCATCATCGCCTTCCGGGGAGGATCCTACCCCCGCCTCACACTGACATTTCCGGGGAACATCAAACTACTCTACGGCTCATACAAACCAGCTCCTTCCCACATTCCGAACGCGTCTTCATTTAATGCACCCGAATCGCTACGAAGCTAAATGCAGATTTTTGCTCACAAGTGGGAACTACGTTTATGTCCGCTAAGCCATACTCCGATGCTACCCTAATCGCCGCACGGTCGCCTTTTGCACCCTCTGTCATCAAATTGGCCTTGGAGCGGACGTTTGCGCCTGGCCTCCCGCCACGCCCAAGTGCAAGGTATTCGGTGCCCTACTCAACCAGCCTGATCACATCTGCACTCCGACATGCGGGTTTTGTAAAGGCCGACACACCACCCCATCTAAAGACTGCACCGAGTGATACCTGACCACCGTGTACAAGGGGTCAAGAAAACTCCAAACAAGTCCACTTTGGTTGGGTACTGGCGGCAGCGTTCCCGCTGTACTGGCTTGCTGCGAAACCGGAGACCTCATGGTTCGAGCTCAAGTTTGAGCCAAGATTCATGGTCAAGGGCCGCAACACCGATGGTGAAGCACCAAGAAACACGCGCCCAGCCAGGCCGCAATTGAGATCAGACCCCGGGGACGCAACGCAAGCCACCCAAGAACCAACACCCGGCCAGCTACTCGGGAAACAGGGCTCTGCGCACAAAGACCCACGCCAGGGAAGACTGCCCATGGTGAGATGGGCAGGGGGTAACGGACTCCAGAGCTTAAATAAGTATGGCCCATGGCGCACTCATAACTCAATTACAATCTGAGAACGCGACCTCTCAGACAGGAAGTTGCTGAACTGCGTGCGTCCTTAACAAAACAGCAGCCCAGCCCTCTCTGCACCTTCTGAACAATAACCTCCGAGCGTAGAAAATCATTTATTTCACTGCTTCATTATCCCATCACCAAACACATTGAGGACGCTTCGTCTTCTACGAGACTGATCATCATCGTCGTCGGTTGCTCGTCCGGTGTTCCGAGACGGCTTAGTCGTAAAATAAACGCCTTACCTCACCGAGTAACCAAGGCCCTTACAAGTGGTCGCTATCAAGCCACCCCGAACGTCTCTTCCACATGGCAGTGATGGATCCCTCCCTCTGCCCACAACTCTCGCCCAATTTCGGGCCAGTCGATGCAGCAACCCCACGCCATTTATCACTCGAGACGAGGGTAGTGGGAATACATTCTATGCTAAAGCTGCTGACCGCCTTGCAGAACGATTGGTGACCAACTGAGTCAGACCGGGCAAGCCCTCAAAAGAAATGAATACCAATTTCGAAGAACGACTATAAAAATTGAAGCATTTCCCAGGCAGTGCACTCGCGTCGCTCCCCCCTTCTTCCTCACCCAAAGATGCCATGAAAGATGATGGGTCTTTTAAAAGGGATAATCGGAGGCGCGGCGAAGCAATAGTTGGGCAATCGAACTGCCGCGGCTTCCGCAAAAAACGCGCAGAACTGATGCAGTGTATCACAACACTGAAGAAAGCCACAATTAGAAGAAAGCCACACCTATGCTTTGCTACCCGACTGTTTCAGCTTTCATCCGAATGGAACGCGCGTGTTACCCACGCTTGCATCCACGTCAATCGCCGCTATACAGCACTCCCTTCCATTAGCAGGAGCCCCAGGCGTGCTACTAGAACTACTCCCTGCCAAGGCATCAAAACCTTCCTTACCTATCTTCCACCTTAATGTATACTACAGACCCGAATGTTCCCCACAGGCCCTAAATGACTACCTAGAACTGGCGCTAAAGAAAGCCCGGAGGCACTGAACTATCATTCAGTGGAGACTTCAATACGGCGCACCCTCTTTGCGGTTACACTTACGCTAATCCAAGGGGTAACTATCTTCACAAGAACGTAGATGAGAAGGCATGCCTGGTACTCAACAAGGTCAACATTATCACTCGCGGGGTCGCGAGCACCTCTCGCGATACTACGACAGACCACTTGCTTAGCAACCAGCGGCTGACGTGTGTATGGCAAAACAAGCTAGAGTAACTGGGCAGGGATCATTTTTTTACAGCACTAATCATTTGAGTCCCTGAGCTAGTCCGAACAGTGGGACTTACCGGCCTGACAGACTGGTACTCGCTGGACAGACTGGAACGTACTCGCTGGCCTCCAGCGCCGTCTAAACGATCGGGACCTCATACCAACCTCTACGTTGGATTAGGGACACCGCCTATCCACCCACCACATTTTTTTCCATATTAAAGAACAAGTCATGACCTGGCCACCCGGCACTCCCCCACGGTAATGCGGCATTGTTGAGGCCTTTGACAATGTGTCCCACTCAGTCATCTGGGTCCACCTGCGAGAGCTGCAATACGGGGGACGCACGCACGCTTACGGGCGAGATTTCCTTACTAACAGGCAAGCGGTACTCCATGGTGGCGAAGCAAGTCTGACACCATCAACCTGGCGAGCAGACGCGCACCACAACGAGCAATACTCTCCCCAGTTGTATTTAATATCACCATAATCAAACTGCCGCAATACCTTGGAGCTCTTCCAAACAACAAGTATGCTGCGCCAGATTATATCGAAGAGGCGCGGCTTCGGGAGAATGCACCACAACGTCTTGTGCCCGCCTTCAGTATTTCACGCATCACATACACAGTCCCATATGCTCTGCTCAACAATCACGGAGAAGAAATCTTCAATACAATATTCCGGAGATCGAACAAGCACTCACTGTGCCTTCCCACAAACACATCCACCTTCCTACTCCTTCACTCGGCATTCACAATACGTCGTCTGGACGACTAGAAGGACTTCTCTTACAACAATACCGAGGGCTTTCTCTTACCAAAGAGGGCAGCAGTTCCTCTCGGGACTGGGCATAAATACACCGGGATCAATGGCCCACTTCTAGAGCTTCTTCGCCGACCTACTCAAGAACTCAATAAAGTACAACTCTCGGTGAGTACTTATATGCACCTGAACACCACAGTGGACGGCGTAAGGCTCGCGAGGAGGCCATCTCACGACAGTACAGTCAAGATGCTGATGCCGTCTTCACAGACGTGGCAGCATAGCCCTCCTATACAGCATTTGCCTTGGGAGTAAGCCCCACCCAATGAAGACAGGCTATCCCTGCCTCTGGCAAAACTCTCTCCAGCTAAAGCTTAAGAGGCGGCAATGGCACTTGCCACCTCCTCTGCCCAGGCTACTACTCTAGTGACGGACAGCCAACAGGCCTGCCGGCACTTACAGGCCGAACGGGTAAAGCTGCGGCCCGTGATAAGGTGATCCGAGACCCGCCGCCAGCCACAGATCTAGATCATATGTACTCCAGCCCATCTGGGAGTAAATGGTCCAGATAGCAGACGACCTCGACCGAGAAATGCCGCGCCACGCGAGGAGTGGAGAAAATTCCGCCACAGAGACTTACTCCCCTCCTGACATACCAGAAATTACCTAACATCCACGTCTGGCCAGACGTACACTTCCTCACCCAACCGTAACCTATCTGTCAAGGAGGCACACTGTCACGGTAAGTCCCCAAGTGGACAGGACACACAGAAAAACCGTTTAATAGACGAGGACAATATTTCGGAGTCCACTTCAAGTACCAGTAAACAGTCAAAGAAGTGTTCTCGCGGCTTGAGTTTGCGTAAAAGTCTGAGTATTGTGTCGCCTTACGTTACTGGCGATGTCTTCATATTTGATGTTGTGGACCCACCATCAAATAGGGACATCAAACCAACATCAAAAACATGACGGCTGGGTCCACGAAGTGGACCCAGCCATCGCCGCTGTAGCGCAGCTGGTTCCTGTGCCTGTAGCCGCGACGGTGCGCTGCCGCGGGGGTACCCTTCCAGGATCACAACCTGGAACGTGTTGCTAGGCCTGAGGCGTAGTCAGGTCCCGTTGACGCTGGGAGCGGTTTGACGAGGCGTAGCCTGGTCCTCTCTTCTTTCGTCTCACACCCGTTTGCCTCGTTCTTCTTCCTCTTCTGGTATCGATGTTCATTTCCCTGTATGCACACTTCTTACCGCATGGACTGGCACATACTCCTTCGGAGGTTCCGTTGCATACACCTTCAGGGTACGGCACATACCAGTTTGGGGGGTTACTCATGACACACACCACTACCGTGCCTTGCAAGCAAACACCTTTTCCCACCCAAAAAGAGTCTGCCACTACTGCGAACAAATTACGTCCCCTAGCCACCCGTTCTGTTTACAGGCTGCACTCTCTTCCACATGGTTGGTGGATGTCCCTCCCACCGTTTCCCCAAGCCAAATCCTTACAATTCTCCCGAGCTCTGGAGTCGCAGCCTATCCAGCTCAAGTCTGTTCGACAAGCTTTCGCTGGTCGAGCAGGCTGTAGCGGCTGCAAGGCATATGGGGTCCCTGGACTGAGGACTTCACCTTCTGAAGAGTCCACGCAACTTTCTCCCACAATAAAGATGTTTATCCTGCTTCTCAAGCTTCTTACCCGTGACTGCCTCCCCTCTGCCTCCGTTTACTGCTCACGCTGTTCTCCTTCTGTCAAGGTCATCCAATGATAAACGCCATGAGGATTCCTGAATTCAGTTCTACTTTCCAGCGTTCTACTCTGCTGACGCGTTGTCCACTGTGACCCTTTCTCAGTGTTTGACATACCAACGTAAGCCCCAACCTGCAACTTTAAGCGAGAGCGTATTTTGTATTTGGGTACAAAATATTGTTTTTAATGTGTTTTTATGCTGGCGATCGCAATTATTCATGAGGTATATTTCAATAAAAGAGGAGTTACGTTTTTTTTTCAAAAATTCGTGTTTTTTTTGCTGGAAAAGGTTGAAAAGTATGCAGTATACCCAGTTGATGTGCTTGTTTGTTTTTTTTTTGTTTTTTCGAATCATATAAATATATGCGGGTTTTCCTGTTCCCTTTGCATACACCAAGTTGAAGTCTAGCGTGTGTTTCGTCTTTCTTTTTTCGTGCTGTGCTAAAGCTCCCTAGAAGTATGAGTTCATTAGTAAACGCTACTTTGGTTTCGCAGGTGGTAAACCTTACTCATTGAAAGTTATTTCCGTGCGGTCTCTATGGTTTCATTATCATGTGTACCGCTGTGCTCTATTTGTGCAGAAACGTATTCCCTGTATACACTTTTTGAGAACACGAATGGCATGAAATATTGTACTGTGTGAATGACACAGTGAAGTAAGCATTTCGAGACCGTTCTTCTTAATGCCTTTCCGCAAACTGACCAAAGAACATTTATGTGAACGGATGCCGCTAGCGTGCCATTTCCGCTGCTTGTGAGATAAATTACAAGATAAAATTTTATCAGAATTCAAACCTAGTATCTAGTTTCGTGGAGGAGGTTCATGCGAGGACAAAACCAGTCGCGTTAGGGCCTTGCCTATAATAATATAGATATGCTTGTCATGAACGTCAGCTCATGGCTTTGGTTTTATAACTGTTTAGGAACTTCAGATTCTTAAAGCGCTAATTCACCATAAGGCAAATGTCTTCTTGCATAAGTTTCGGCATCGTCTTATGATATGGTAAAAGTAGAGGTGTTGCTTCCTTCAACATCCGTTTTTGTGGCCACATTTGCCCGACAAGGCCTAATATCAGAGCACCGAACCTTGCATCGTACCTTGTTGATTTTCACTTATTTTCTAAACGAACAAGCTGGACGCAGTTCAACAGGTTGTGTGATGACAATGCGGCACAAAATCTTTACATCTGAAAATTTTACTCATTCATTACGTAGAAAATTATGCCCATTGTATAGAATGCCACCGAGAGTCTATAAGAGCACAATGCCGACGTTATGTTTGTTCGATGATCGATGTGACTGCAACGACATCGCTGCAATTCCGTTTAAGGCGTTTTGTCGGGCTATTTAAAATTGGAATAATACTGGTCTGTTCCAATGAGGATTTGTCGTTGCGCGAATGAACGAAAGCCTCTCTTTAAAATATTCGCTGTATTGCAATTATGATATCGGAATTGAGATTGGCCCATAGGTGTTGATGTCCCTTATAGATCCTGTTTATAAATATGCCTTAAACACATACTTTGATAAACTGTGTGGTTATCACTGGCGATCAGGGTTCAATTTGTATAATTAAAAGCTAGGGCTATAAAAATCAGATTATAAAATGTAAATGTGGTATTATGACTCTCCTTAAGACGGCTGACTATGTAGTTGGCATTGTGCACCTGTTTTTGCCCGAAAGTCGAGCCTTGTCACATTTGAAACACACGCGCTAAAGGAACTTCGCGAAAAGCTCTGGAGAAACGTAGTATATTATGACACATAGCTTGAATAACTGCTTGTATAAAATTCCGAGTACCTTCTTTTCGAAAATAATAGAAACCTATGGACGAAAATGCAAACCCGAGACTTGTGTTCATTTTTATTTATGTGTTAGTTCCTTCCAAAACTTCAAAATCAACCTAACAGGAAGTGCGTTCCTTGACGAGACTGGTCTTCATCGTAATTGTACTTTTTAATCTTCCGGTCTCCTCTTTTCAAAGACTATCATTGGTGTTTGCGAGAAATCGTCTTCAAGTTTAAATATGATATGCTGCATAACCATCATATCATCATCTATCCAAGGGAAGGCAGTGTTTCTATGTTTCAGCTTCACTGCCGCTAGTGGACGATAATGGGCCTAGTTTATCATGTTTAGCAGTAGTTTAGGTGACCATACATGTTCAAAGCAAGTAAAAAGGCTCAGTTTAAAAGCACTTTATTTTTATTTCTACAATAATCCAATTCAGAATAGCGTTTTCTTCATAATGAGAGGGAGCATTACATTGCCTTTTTCCAAGACGATAGTGCATTTAGGTAATGTGCAGAGATCGCGTATTAATTAACTACTCCGTCCTTCTCATGGCTCGCAACTAGCTAGGACGTAATTCTTTAAACCTGGATGACGTTCTCCAAACTTCGACTTGCTATGAGGGTAAGATAACGATTACCCACAGGGCCAGCTTGGCCGGAAATATTACGCTGAACTCCATCACAACATAGAGCTTCCGCCGCATTAATTTTTTCAAAAGATGTGTTTTTTCTAGACAAAAAAATAAATTGTTATTCGGAAGTCAGCAAGGAGGTGTACATAGAAGTTCTTATATTTAATTTTTGTCGGTGTGATGATTTATACCTCAGTGAACGAGAGTCATGCTTGTTTTTTACGGCCGTCGAGTAGAAGCATGACCATTCTGCTATATTGTGTTCGTACGGCGAAGCGAAGGCTAGAGACTAACTGAAACGTCCTTTTTGACATTGGTTTACGCTTTGTGCACTGGCGGGGTTTAGAGAAAGGCGAACGGAGGTTGTCACGCTAGTACAGCTACTGGCCTTGGCTGTTTAAGAGGGCCTCCTCAAGGTGACCTCAGAGAAGGGGTGTTTAGAAAACGTCTGCAATACCCACTTCGCAAAAGCTGAAAACACCAAAAAGAAAACTCCCGGCCTTATGTGATAGAAGTCGCCAGAAGAAGAGTTCTCCCGCACTCATCGAAATGGGTGAACGCAGTTGGGCCACGTGAAATGGTGCCTGCTAACAATACTAGAAGACTATGTCGCGTGAGAGAACCAGAGGAAGTCGAAAATCGGGATGTCTTTTAGAGACAATTTGTTTTTGATAGGATACTAAACCAAAGTTTAAGCCTTTAAAAATGTTGAGTATCCTAAAACCTTACGCTACAAATAGTGGACAAAGGTTAAATATGCGCAATATCAACACGTATATGCATACACTGAAAATTGCTCACACATTCCCAATATATAAATGCGAAAGGAAAATATGTTTTATATTTGTACGTTCACATAGGCTATGTTCAAAATAAATACAATGAAATATTTTAGATTAAAATAAACAATGACACATCGGTTTAGGTTTGGGCTGCTGGCGCTTGTACAGGAACAAAATCACGTGACCACTTGCTGAGAATTATCCCTTTCAAAGAGTAAAAGCTGATTAGACAAGACAGGCAAAACTTTCATTCGCATGCGCCAAAGTATAGGCCACAGAGCCCGACGACGGTAAGCTCTGGCGACTGGCTGGCAACGGGTTCGCCACAGCCACGCAAATGCACCGGCTGCTATGAGCAGGCACGCATAGTGGCCTCTGGAACGGTCCCTTCCATTTGTGTGACCGCGATTCTTAAGGCATCGAAATGCGTGGTGTACAAAATGTGTTTGTTATTTTTTACGATAGGCAAATCGGGCACACTGAACTCCCCGTTACACCCCTGCTCTGGAGTCCCTCACGTGTTTGGTGAGCCCCCCATTCCAGAGCCACAGGCAATCTCGCAATTCACTTGGTTTGAGCGAAGAGGTCAACGCACGCCAACGTGCCCCACACATTCGTTGTTATGCGAAGGCGGCACTAGAGCTAGCATAGATCGACCTTGATGTCCAGAGCAGGGTCTAATAAAATATTGACTATGGAGCATAGCGATGGCATGGGCCCATCACATAAGCTCTCCATTCCGACACTGCGAAAGTGGTGCCAAGCAAAGCTGGGCAGTTTCTTTCTAAGGACTTTTCCTGGCTGCCCAGGACATTATATTTCCCTGCAGCAATGACGATGTTCATCATTACAAGCCCACACATATATTTTGACTACTGATCTTGAATGCGGTTTGTAATCCACTCAAAATACATATCCGAGTACACAGAAGAATATGTGTGATGACCAAGTTGTGTTTTGAACTCCGTGCCACTTTATTGGCGTGTACATTCAAAGAGCAGACACATCGGGAGTCAGTTTTCAAATAGTGCGCACTTTGTCGCCTCATCGCGCTTACACTACGTCACCCACATCATTATACATTAGCAGAGACACATAGCCCCGATGGTACGGGACAAGCGCTTGCTTTGGCTGTATGCGTTGCTTTAGACGTCATTTCTGCTCTAACTGGGCTATTTCAATCCCTCTCTTTTGCGCACAGTTTCTCGTAGAACAACAGCGGAAATAGGTGGTTTCTTTGGCAATAAGGTTAATCCTTGCTAGTTGCCTCTGCCACTTTAACGTTTCAGGCATTTTAATCCAACCCCAGAAGCTTCGATTAATATGTAGAGATGCCCTATTTTACTGTGGCATATGGATCCAGCCGGCAATGGCGTACGCTTCCAGCCTACCTCAGGCATGAATACCCGCAGACGTCTAGCAAGGAAGCACTTATACAAGACGCCTGGGGGAAGACTTCTCTTGAAATGTAATCAGCTAAAACAGCACCATGAGCAACGAACAAAAGGCACTTCCTTAAGGGAGTACGAGCATTGAGTGATAATAAAGGAATCAGTCCGTTCAAAAAGTAACAAAGTTAAGATTGGATGCCTTGCATTGTGGTCTTGCAACATTGCTAGCGCACGATAACATCGCACCGAACATCGAAATTACCGAATATGTCTTTCCAGTAATGAAAACCGAAAACACTGCGAGGTATGGACATTCCTACAAAATTTGAGACGGTGGGTTACAAACAAAGTATTTGGTACCCAAATTGTACAGTTCTCCTCAGGTTTAGTTGGAGCAGCAAATTCGACTGTAGGGTGTCATACCTCAAATACTTTTTGGGAAGACTGGTTGAATGAATGCGTGGTGTTTAGAGGGATGCTAAAGGCCGCGTGGAATTTCCTTCTAACTGAAAAAATTATACATTGTTCGAAGAGCAACAGTTTGTTATTTTCTGAAAAATGAGCAAACATAGCTGGTGTTTCTGTTACCCGTATTCATTCCGTCACAACCTATAGGAGCGATGCACCGGTGCAGTCTATGCACTCTCTTGCTGCCCTAGTTGCTTTTACGTTTCCAAGCTATGGCTGACGCTTTTATCTTTTTTAGGGTGGGTGGGGGGCTGGCGTGGGGCAATATTAGCTGTCTCCATCGGAAAGAGAAATGTTTTCCACCGCTCCAGCAGCCGGTGTGCGCGCCTACACCGGACACCAGACCCCATAACTCCGACTGCGAGATAAGAAACGGACAAGCGCCGTTTCAAATATTGGGCATGCGCCACAGCAAAGGTATGCGTTGTTCAAGCGGAAGCCTTCGTCTCCCCTCTTCTAGCTGTCAGGTCCATCGCAGATTCCCTTCTCTGACGCGACGCGCCAGCGTGGCGTGCAGTACACGGAAGGTTCCCGCACCAGTCACGAGTATTTTGTGAGCGAGGTGCTGGTTAACCTAAACAACAATGGTAAAGGTACACACTCACGATTTACGGCTTAGTAATCAACAGCGGCTCGCACTGAAAGGAAAGGCAGAAATTCGATTGTTCGAATTACCCCCTGCATACAGTACCCTATTATCGGACCGGGTGCACGCACGCTTTATACCACCTGATAGCAATATCCGCGGGCGAAGAACAGATTACTAGGTAAGGGGGGTCGCTTAACCAGATGCAGTTCAATTTATTTCCGTTTGCCGCTTCCTGTAGCGGATATGTTCGAAAAAACCTTGCGTGGTCACTGTGGGAGGTTATTGACTTGGCTACTGGAGGATCATTCGTTTTCCAAAACGAAACTGAAAGCATTGTTGCCGATTCCAAAGAGGTAGGGATGGAGACTGTCTCGCAATGTATCGGAGCGGTAGTATGGGTATATTTAAGTTGGTTAAGCCCATTACATGTTTAATTTTAACTTTATTTCATGTTGTCTACCACTTAGGAACTATTTATGTTAGGAAAATCTTTTTAGACACTTTTCCAGTGAGCTCTCGCGTTGAACACCTTTGTGATGTCTTAAACCCTGGAACCCAAAACAAAACAGGGCATCGGGCGCCTTTCTGGCGATTTCTGTCTATCGCCGCGGTTACATGAATGCGACCGAATGCGATAGCAGCGCGACTCATTTCCGAGCGCATCAGGAGTAATGCGATGCGCTAGCGTTTGCATGTACCGCATTACCCCTAGTGCGATGGTGGCGGCATACGGTGTCCCACATCGAAGGTAATGCAGCGTTTCTGGCGCTTCCAAAGCTTCCGGCATGGCTGGTTTTTGTATTTTTAAATGCGGAGCATCTCTTAGGCTCGCGATGTCACTCGTCGATGTTGTCGGCGCCGTCCACACGCTCACTGCGCATGCGCGCCGAGGCGCAGGTGCGCGTCTCTCTCCCGTACCGTCCTCGCTCTTAACAACAGGTGCGGAGGTGCGGGAGGAGCGCGTGTACCGCGTGCGCTCCGTCGCTCTCAACAACAGCTGCGGCGGTGCGGGGGGAGCGCGTCTGTGCGCGCATGCGTCGTAGCTACCCGTGCGCTGCTTCGCGCTCAACAGTAACGGCGGGAGGGCGTGTACACGTGATAACGGCGTGGTGGGTGAGTAGAAAGTTGGCGCGCTTGTGTACGGAAGTTTGCACATGCGCGTCTCTCCCCCGTACTCCTCTCCCTCGAACGCGGGCGGTGTGTATATAAGCGGCGGGGCGTGCGTTCAGAATTCAATCAAGGGCGTCTTTGCTTGGCTTTCGCTTGACTCGACGCTTTTCTTGACGGCACCAAGCAATAAAGACAGACTTTAACTTTATACTCCTTGCCTTCGATTCTCCTTCATTCAATAAATAACAATAATAAATACGAAATAACAATTAAGCATTCCCAAACGATACCGAATTACGCAACATTCACGCGATACCCTCCACTACTCTGCGACGCATTTACTCTAGTTCCCCTCGTGGGAAGATGCGGGCGGGTTTTTTTTATGACTTCGCATTTCTGGCGTCTTCCACTCAATTTAGACGTTTTTAAATGCAAAGCTGCATTTGCAGGGCTTACGTTACTTGTGGACATAATTCCTAATGCGATGCGCTCGCGTTTACATGTGCTTCGAAAGTCGACTTACGCGTTTCAATCCACCCCTGTCTGGCGCATTAATGCGACGCGCTTTCCTAGCGCATTAGCCCCGTTTACATGGATTGCGGTGCGCTAGAAAATTGATGCGATGCGATGCGATGCGGCACTTGTCACAATTATGTAAACGCGGCTTATGTCCTGTCACTGTGCGCTATGGCGCACATGTCTTGTGCGTAACAAAAGAAACCAACTGCGTACACAATGAACGACTTCACTTCGTCGCAATTTTTTCTTGTTGGTGCGGCCATGCTGATGCATGCGCCTTCTGCAGCAGGGCGGCCAAAGTGTATCGTTTTTGGACTACATTTCCGTGAAGTAAGGTGATACGGGGACTACTTTTTGTGAGCGGTTGTTGAAAATCCATCTCATCTAGTGTAATTAGACGAAACAAGTAATTCCAACTTTAAATTACTACTTACTTTAAATACTACCATCGCTGATTCTCCTAGTAGCAGAGCTCTGCACCGTACCGCAGTTTCGTCGACGCTGTGAACGCACTGAGCGCTCTAAAGCTGTTATCCCTTGTTCCATGTTATCGCCAGAACATATCAGACGCGCCGAGGATGTGCTGGATAACATGCCGCAAAACAATCGCGAGAAACGAGGTTAAGTCGCTTCTATCTACACAGGATGCCATTTGAACCCCGCAGCTTCCAACTACTCAACAGTACTACCTAGAAGTCAATATGGCCTCCGGTCGTGCAGCTCCGCTTGACAAACGCATGAGGCCTTTCGGGCGGTAAATTTCCGTGGTATTTTGTTCTAGTAAGGGGAAACTGTAATGTCATAATGTTTGTTTGTTTGTTTTCTGTGTTTGGGCGCAGCTGCAGTATGGTTAAAACACCCATAGGGAGCAAATAAATGCCACAATTGGCTGCCCGTTCGTGCAGCATTGTTGTGCTATTACAAGAAGTAGCGGAACCCTTGCTTCGAGGTCAATATCAGGAAAGCCTTCAACGGTTGCCCTGTCAAGTTATTTTATTTTAAAAGTTTGTTATTAAGTAACAGGTTCGATGTGACGTTACTTCTCTTTACAAAAAAAATTAAAAAATCGAAAGTATTGCTATTTGGTTTTATTGTTTTAAAATTAATTTTTAATTGATTTTTTTTAAAAGATTATTTTATATTTCCCAGTTTGTTTCAGTGGTCTATGTTAAAAAAGAAGTATTAAAGCATTAATGTCTGTCAGATAAGATTTTTCGCACTTAGTTCCGACAGCACGTACGACGAAGTTGTCTATACATTGAAATCTGCCATTAGGATGGCGGTACCTGCTCGGTACCGTCGACTTCTATCTGCCAATGAGCGCTCTTGAAATCCATGTACGAAAAGTAAGGAGCGTCCCGCAGGCCTTCAAGGAAGTCATGTCATCCGAGCCAATGAATATACATCCTTTTTTCGTCACCTGATTGGCTTTGGGGTAGTAGACCGCAGAATCGCAAAGTGTCATCTTTTTTTCGCCAGATTGTCTGGCAATGCCCAGTGGCTTTTCGAAGGCTAAATGACGTCATCAGCGGTCATCTCTTGCACCTGCCGCCGTAGCGCGTCAGGCTCCTTTGGTTACACACGATAGGGATACTGGTAAACGTGGCACTCAGATTCGTCCTTGATGATGCGGTGTTTCATGAGCGTAGTTTGTCGGATGCGTGGCATTGATTAGAAGCTGTCGGTGAAGCTGTGCAACAGAGCTTTTTTCGGTTTGTTTGTGGCAAGCGCGGGTTAACGTCAAGTGAAAGTTGCTCGTTCGCCTTAAGAGTAGGGTGGTCGCTCTGAGCAGAAAGCAATCCGTCGTGTCCGGGACGTCCTCGAAGTCTGCCACGGTAGTTTTCTTCTTCGACGATTTCCAGACGCTCGTTCGAGAAATTCGTGAGAATATCTTCTGTAACACAGCGTGTAATAGGTGACCAATCCCCGCGCGACAGCGATTTCGTGCGGAGGTGGAAGCGGGGCCGATAGCTTCCGCGATTCCGTCACCACTGGATAGGTCGTCGCGCTTAACGTGATTGAGCACGCATGACCGTAGAGACACGATAGTGTCGCCGACAGTGCGCATAGGTAAGCGTCGCTCATGAGTTTTCCGGTGTGGTCTCCTTCTTCGGAAAACTGACGAACTGTCCAGGGATGTTTATCACAACAATCTGCTCGTGAAGGAAGTCCATCCACAGGATCACGTCCTTACAGCCCGCGGGAGGATTACAAAGGTCGCGACGTAATCACTGTCCCCTATTCGAACTCTGGCGGTGCACATACCCACGGGTCTCATCAAGGTGGCCGCCGGCCGTTCGAATTTGGGGACCGTACCATGGTGTTGTCAATTTTCTGAGCTGCTCCACGAGCTGCTGGATCACCATTGAACAACTTGCTCCAGTGTCCACAAGTGCCGTTAGGTCGTGTCTGTCGATTTCGACTGAAAGATCGGAACTCGTGACAGCGTCGACGTTCTTCATTGCCACCGTAACATCGTCAGCCGTCGATGATACTGTGAGGTCTTCCGTACTTACGCAGCTAGAAACCTGACCTCGCAAGTTTTTCCCTTTAATTTCCCTGCCGCGGACGTAAATACCACCTCAGTCGGGGAGCCTCTGTAATCGCGACGGCTGGGTGAAGCATAGCCGGCTGGCGACGGCGAACGCGACGGACGATCCTCCTCGGAAGACTGACGCGTGGCGAGGGACTCAGCAATGGCGATGGGCCGTTCTTGTTAGCCAGATCTCGGTGTAGGGGAAACCGTCGATAAAACATGCTCTGGCTAGCGACAGTCATAGCACAAGGGCTGGTGGTCCTCGGTAGGCCACACGTCGGTCTTAAGGACTTGCGGGCAAGGCGGGAATTCCCTTTGTGGCAAAGAGCCAGGAGGTTGAGGTCGAGAGTACGTCGGGGGTGGCACAGTGGCCAAGGCCGGTATGGTGGGCATGTGACAGCGGAGAGCAGTCGCGTAAGCCATTTCGGGCATGAGCTGGCGTCGGGGCTCTGGAGCGGAAATTGCTTGACGAATTTCTTGCCCCACACATCGCAACCGAGATGACAGCTGGATGCGACGTCGAGATAGCGCCTGTCTCGTCTACTCTGTTCTTCGTCCGTGTGTTTTTGGTGGCGCTTCAAATCATGGCATCTATTCACCAACTAGCCCAGGAAGAAGATCTCGACGGCGCTATTCCTATTCCGCACTGTCCCAAGTCCTGACGAACAACCGAGCTGATAAGTTCGCGCACGTTGTTGTCGTTCATAGAGGCCGACAGTGATTCCGCAGACGGGCTCGGAGTTTTGATCGCCGTTCTGACATACTGGTGGCACCGCTCCTCCACAGCACGCTCACGCTCGATAGCAGTTGCCTTCCTTAATAATTCCTTGCACAGTACGGGGTGGGTTGAGGACAAGGCCTGCTAAGAGCTGTTTGATGTCGTGCATCAGGTACCGAAGCTTTTTGGGCTCCGAAATAGGGGGATCCGCGCGCCGGAACAGACGGGCCATGTCCTCGACAAATATCGCGACTGTTTCATTTGGCTTTAGTATGCGTATTTCCAGAAGGTTTTGTGCATGGTCTTGGCGGTCGCTGCTCGCAAAGCCGTCGCGCACATTCCTGACGTAAGCCTTTCCAGATCTTTTACCTTCGTTTGGCGGTTTTCAAACCATGTCCGTGCCCCGTCTTCTAACGAGAAGTAGACGTTCTCAAACTTTTCTGCTGGTGTCCACTTGTTGAAAATTGGCGACGTGTTCTAATCGGTCCAGCCAGTCATCTACGTCCTCCGAATCGGTTCCGTAAAAGCTGGTGGGAGTGCGGGGCTGCTAAAGCGTCAGCTGAGGCGGCACTGATACTTGAGCCATTATCGATGGTTCAGAAACGTGACGCTTTGGTGCGGTCTCAAGCAGGCCGCCATGTTCTACAGGTAGGCTAGCTTGCGGCGGCTGCAGCGACGTACGGGCGTGTCGACGCTGGAGGTTTTCTCATGGCTTTCAGAGGAAGTCCTGGGCATGAGACGGTCCCGTACCCAGCTTTACCACCAATCTCACGGCGCAAGAATAGACCAAACCCGGTAGGACAGAGGAAAAGAGGGTGTATTTCGGAAACTTGTGCCTAATGCCTGGTAGCAGCCACACAAAGAACGCGCGCTCACGAAGGGGGCACGTCCTCGTCTTCCTCGCGGCTTAGGCGATGATGATCATGCTTGTGATCTGCAAGATGATGATGAGGATGATGGAGAGAAGCCACAACGCGCACAACCGGCTCCGCACGATTGACGTGGCCAACAGAGAACGCTGCGTGGCACCGTCGGCGCTTTGGTCGCTGATTACAACACGTAACAATATTTACACATTTGCATATGCTAGGTGCAAAATGAATATAAACAAATATTCCAAACAGAATAAACAATGACTTATCGGTTTAAGGTTAGGCTACTGGCGCTTGTGCAGAAACCACATCACAAGACCACTTTCTGAGAAACATTCTTTCCATTGAGGAACAGCTGATACGAGAGGCAAGGCTAAACCTTCAGTCGCATGCCCCTTGGAATTGGCCACAGAGCTCGGCGACGCTAATCACTGGTGATTGATTCGCAGCTGTTTTGCCGCAATGACGCAATGCACCCGCCCCTATGCGCAGGTGGGCAAGTGGCCTCTTGACAGGGGTCTTGCGTTTATATTTCCCCCTCTTTCTAAGTCCTGGAAATGCGCGGTGCACAAAATGTGTTTGTATTGTCAAGGAATGGCCAAAAAGAGCCCACGGAACTGCGCGTTACACCACAGCTCTGGAGTCAGTCACGTATTTGGTGAGCACACCGTTCCCGATCCACACTCCCATCTCGCAATTTACCTGGTTAGAGGGAAGAGGTCAACGCACGACCACATGCTCTAATCATTCGTTGTAGAAGCGTGATGGAATAATTGGGCTCTGAACTCCGTGCCACTTTAGTGGTTTGTTTATCCAAATAGCGGACATATCGGGACGTAAGCGCGCCTTTTTCGCCGAATCACGCCCATGCTGTGTGGCGCACTTCGTTATACATTCACAGAGACTCATAGCCCCAATGGTATGGTGACAAGCGTTTGCTTTGGCGATATGCGATTTCTTCAGATGTCGTTCCTACTGCTACTGGGTTTTTCACTCCTACTATTCAATACAGAGCTCGTACAACGAGAGCGCAAATATGCGGTTTTCTTCGGCAATAAGCGTAATCCTTGCTAGTTGGCTCTTCCAGCTACGTATTCCGCATTTTATTCCACCCCAGAAGCTTCACCTAATATCAAGAGATGCCTTGTATTACTCCGGCATATTGCCGCGAACCATGCATTTGGTTTGTTTTGTTTATATTTTTCTGCCCGGCCGCACGCGGCTGAGTTATTTGTGTCCCAAGCGAAGTGTTTGCCCCAATATTTATTTTTAGTCCACACGAATCACCTCATTATAATACGAAGAGCGTCGCTAGCCTACAATATTCTTCTTTCATCTGCAATGTTCCGGATGTCAACCAACGGTTCGAGAAGCACTCGCGCTGGTAGATATAGGCCTGCAGAGCAGGTGCCGTGGTGTTCGACTCCCCGACGCTCGCCTGCGCATGTCACTTTGTTGACTGCTGCTTCACCACCTGTGTATTCTCTGAGTTGTTACGGCAGCACAAGTTCGCTCCAATAAACTGGTTTTTCGTGAAGACAACTGCGTCGTTCTTGGATGCGTGACATGTCGTAGCGGTGCGGGTACGCACCGGTTGTGCTCCCTAAGCCCTTTGGAAGCCGACACCCAACCCAAGCCATCCAAGCCGCCGACTTCAAGGTTTACCGGCCGAGTTTGGTCTCTACCAGAAAGAACAAAGAGTAACACCGCCGCAAACCGACGACATGGTGCATGAAGCCACTGCCCCCTCGTCTCAACAGCCCCGCGAGCCCGCCTTTGACAACCATCGAGAACCATCTCCTGCTGTAGACCCTGAGACTGGATAGAGAAAGAGGAGCGTGTTTGGATTTTTAACAGGTTGGATAACGAAGAAGCATTCTGCCTCTTCGTTCGAGACAAGCCCGTTGCGGCTTAGGTAGGTCTGATTATGTACATGATTTTTATTTGACTAATAAATGTTATTATTATTACACCATTGAAACTTCATCTGACTGACGGGGGTCTCTCAACATCGAGGTTCCTTATTACGTACGCCCCATCGTGCCGAAGGAATGAGCCCCAAATCTTCTCTAAACGCACAGCGACACCCCATGAAGGGGTAGTGATCTTTGTGGAGGCGATGAAGAGATTGTTTTCTACGCAACGATCCGGAAATTGACAGAAGAAAAGAAACCAAGTGTCTTATGCGAGGGTTAAAGCAAGAGCTTTTTGCTGCCTTGTGAGAGCCACCATGCTGATACGGTGGCCAAATTCTTGTCGGAGGCTGGCCGCGATGGAGATGACGCTTGAAATTTCAACGAGGCAGTACGATTCATCGGTAAAGGCGCTGGTTTCCGAGAAGCTCGTGCCTGGGGATTCTAGCCCCGACACAGTGCTCGAGACTATCCGAACAGTAGTCAGGGAGGAGCTTTGGAAGCTTTTTCTAATGACGCTGCAACCTGAAGTTGCTTCCCTGACTGACGTCATTCGTTATCAGTTTCATCTTTCCCCGGTTATTCTACACCATGCGAAGCACCCCACAAGCCACAAGCGATGAGCTATTTCGCAGCTCTTCGTCAACCCCGCCCTGCTCCATCCCGTTGTCAAGAGGCTGCGCCATACTGCTGTCCACTGTCGCCCGCCCGACCCCCTCTAACCCAATACCACACGCCGAGGAAGACCGACGTGTGGCGAACGCCCGACAACCACTCGCCGTGCTACCACTCCGGAGAACCCGACCACATCTACCATCACTGCCCCTACATGAGGCTCGGTTTGCGAGGTTTCTCCGTCGACGCACCACGCCCCCTGCCCAGCCAGCACCCTACCAGAGTCCTTCAATGCTTTTCTGGTCACGAAACTTCTCCGTAACGCTATGGGAGAGCTTCATATGGGGACCAAAGCTCCCGCGCGGTGGCGCTACGAGTCCAGTGAAGGCGGCTTGGACGGCGGCGGCCGCATTTGCAGTGCGTTGGAGCGCGAGCTTGCAGGTGTTTGTTGTGTGATATAGGTTTCTACACTCATCACGAAGGGCAAACTATGTGAACTACCATGCCTCTGACGTGCTGTGTACCTGGTTGCCGCTCTGTCTATCGGAGTACAACGGAAAAGGCTTCGCTGTTCTGCTTCCCAAGCGACCGCGAACAACGCAAAAGGTGGAAGCGAGCCATTCCACGACTGGAGACGGACGCTTTCAGCTTCGAGTAGAAGGCCGTTCGTGTGTGCGAGAAACATTTCGACCCTACGGGCATTATTCGAGCCGATGAGTTCAAAATAAGTGCGCAATCTGTGCTTCTGCAGCGCGAGAAGCTCAAGCTCCGCGTCGATCCCATACCCCGGATATTTGAAAACCTGCCGGCGTATTTTACGAAGCCCAAGCCATGGTCGCGCTCACGAGAAAATCCGCCTGCAAAATGTCGTCGCGTTTAGGCGCTGAACAACGGTGGGACTGCAGCTGCTGTGATTTTTGTTATGCAATGAAACATTTTGAATTTGGAAAGCGGAGCATGGCTATCTTTGCCTGCATATATTTTATTTTGAACTTGACCGCCGCGCTTGCCCAGGGGCTGAGGAGTTGTGCTGATAAGCCCAAGGACGCGGGTTCCCAGCCACTTTTCTGGTGGAGGCAAAAAGAGAAAACGCTTGTGTGTTCGAGATTTCGGCGCAAGTTTAAGATACCTGAGTGGTTAAAATTATTCCGGAGCGCTACACTACGGCGCGCGCCCCATTGCCGGTGTAGCGTCGCACGTTAAACCTCATAATCAATCAATCAATGTTTTTTAACTTCCCGTTTGGGTGGGAGGGGTGTGACAGGCACTGAGCGGGCGACTTCTTATCTGTCGACAACCTATGCCTATGAGGACAGCCGAGAACGTCGCTCTAGGCTGTAGCATTTACTCCTACCCTGGCCCCTCCGCGCGCCCATTATGCTGCTTCCATTTTGTGAGCGTTTGTTTTCCTGCTGTCCACGCTCACTTTCCGAATATCGAATATTTTTCTACATTATTAGCGCTATAAAATAGCGCAAACACAGCGCTAACCCAACGTGCTGTATGTTTGCACACCTATTTGCTCAGCGCAGCATGCCGCCCAGGGCTTAATACACATTTAATTCTGGCGCTAGTTAACTGAAAATCATGCAGGCGGTTGCAAAGGCTAGTCAAAAATTGAAAACGTCAGATGTCCGTTTCTCAAAGCGAGAACGTAGTGGTTCCTGCCGCAACGAACGAACACTGCAACATATACGCCTCAGTAACACCCGTGGTCTTGCCTCAATTTCACAGCTGAGCTATGCGACACAACTGACTCAAAAACATGCATACTTCGCTCGGGTTTTTACAGGTGGAAATGAAGAGCAGATGAAAGTAGAAGCGTTGCCGACGGAGAAACAGCCGGTCCGCAAGTGTCGTCGCCCGCCGGCGAAGCCTTCACGTTAACAGGGGCGATCCTAGCGGCAGGTTTTGTCCCTGAATGAAACTTCGGCTGGAGTTTCGTGACCAGAAAAGCATTGAAGGACTCTGGCCCTACTAAGATAAAAAGAATACCTGTCTAACACCAACCGAGGTCTAGCACGCCTCAGCCGTACGCCGTCACCCTACCCATACCGGTCGCCAAGAAGTCGAAGCAACGCAGATTGCACGCGTGGCAGATAGATCCTATGGCCACGTAGGGCCAAGTAAAAGAAGCGACTACTGGAGGTGAAGTTGCTCTACAGCGAAAGGTTATTTCAGAAAATGCTGCATTGTTGAAGCAAGCATGAACAACTATCTTGATACGTAAGAGCAGCATAAAGCTGAGCAAAGCGCACACCTCGCATCGGTCTATTAATTTTAACGTTCTTGATCAGCTCCGATTAGTGAAACGTGGCACAATGCAGTTATTGCAACTTCGTCATTTCCCAATATTTCCGCTAGTGTCGCATGCAATACAATTGCAAACGGAAATACGCGCCATCAAACTACAATGATGAATACGAACATAGTAATCTATCAGCCCCCTGATTTTCAGAAATCATTTTAGTACTGTAAATGGGTACATATACAACAGCAAAGCGAAATATGAAAACAAATGCCTGATTCAACTTTGACAACCTTGATTTCCGAGAAGTCGTGGGAATTATTATAGACGTGCAAAGGCCGCAGTTCTGACTTCGTTTTGTTGCTCATATTATCACAGGCAGTGGTGAATGCGCACACGTGAAGGCACACCCAAGACAAAAAAAGAAAGAAATCCTGCAGCTTCGCTATGGTTCAAGCCTCATTCCCGGTCTTAACGTTCTTCGAACCGCTGTAATTACGTGATTATGAAGGTTTAGAGGCTATTTGCCGGCTTTCCTTAAGTTGCACGAGGAACGCATTCGATTGCCACTTTAAATGTTATTTTGACACTGTTAGTTTAGGGCGCAGCCTTTTGGCGGTCGTTTCTGGGTTCAGCAGCGTTACCTTCCTAACTGAGTGAATGATGACAAGACGACGGGTGGAAGAAATGCTGTGCCCTAGGACGCGGGTTCGATTCCCACCAGCGGTAGCCGTTTCCCTAATGGAAGATACATCCCCCTCGCGAGGGGCACGATCAAATTCAGAGCATTTCCGGGCGCGCACGACGTTACGTAGTTCGCGTTACGTTAATAATGTTGCACTTGTGGCAACTGCTGACGAGAGAGCGCGGCGATGAGTGCGTTCCAGCCTCGCCGACACCCGCCTTTATCACGCCACGATCACGCCACGCACGCGCGATGCTGACGTCACGATCACGCCACAGATGGTGTTGATCCCGCGAAGCGCGCGCCCCCACCTGTTGAGCGCGAACCGACCGCGAAGAGAGCGCGCGATGCGAGCGGAGAGTAGGCGAGGAGAAGCGGGGCTGACGAGAGAGCGCGGCGATGAGTGCGTTCAAGCCTCGCCGACACCCGCCTTTATCACGCCACGATCGCGCCGAGAGGGCGCACCTGCGATCGATGCGGACTACTACGGACGCCTAGAACGGGTGACATCGTGAGTTAAAGAAATGCTCTGCATTTAAAAACCGGAAACCCTCCGAAGACACAAGGACGCACCGAAGACCGTCATTGACGACCTGCCCTCATCCCGATGACCCGACCTAACCATGACGAGACTCCCGAACACAACAACAGCCACACAGCTCGACGCATACCCTACATGACCGAGACTGCCGCTGAGAAGACGACGACAGCGGCGTCGCACAGTGTCCGACCATCCAAACACACAAGCAGAGATTCGGCTCCCCGACGCACCCAGAACGTAAGAAAGGCGGCCTTCGATGTTAAGGTGTCTATCGACAGCTTTGGTGTAGTCGCCCTCATAGACAAGGGAGCCGACACAGTAGTGAGCGGATCATTGGCTTTTAAGCTGAAGAAAGTTACGACCAGGTGGGAGGGTCCGCATATACGCACAGCAGGAGGCCGTCTCCTAACACCAAGTTGAATGTGCACAGCGCACGTCAACATAGACGACACCACGTACACTGCAGCGGTCGTCATTCTGCCTAACTGCTCCCTTGACGTAATTCTCCGAATAAACTTTTGATGGACAACAGGGCCATAATTGATCTGCAGACAAGGTGGATAAAATTCTCCTTCCATCACTCCATGACGGCCGCACCGAATCCGGAACATTGTGCTGCTGTAAGGATCGCCGTGATTGCGTCACTCTGCCACACTGCGCAATGTTGACGATCACCGTTTACGGTGGAGATTCTGTCCTTGGCGTCGCTGCTATCCTAGAGGGTGAGCAAAGTTTGCTTCTAGAGCGTGGTGTCTTTGTCGCAAGAGGCATTGCGCGCTTCGGGCAATGCAAATCCCACATTTTGGTCACTAAATTCACCGAGGAGTAGCAGCATATTACCAAGGGTGCTGCACTAGCGTTCCTAGAAGAAACGCATGAAGGAAGTGACGTGATCGCGGTCGCGGAGTTTTAACCAGGAGCCGAAGATGCCTTCGAGCTTCCGCAACCCCTCGATGTTAACCCGGTGCTGCAAAAGAAACACGGAAGAAGTAATTTTCTTTGCTGCTTCGCTAGAGCGAGTGTTTTTTTGTTGAACTCACAACTGCGTTAGACACCGCTAGCGAAGCACCAAATTATCACCGAATTTCCAGCCCGACCTATCTGCCGGTCACCGTACCACATGTCTTCACATGGGAGGGAAGCTATTCGGACAAAAGTCGACGACATGCTCAGGGACGACAGTATACAGCCATCAAAACGCACCTGGGATCCATCGGCTGTACTCGTGAAAAAAGATGGCATATTAGTGCTGCGTTGACTACCGGCGGCTGAACAAAATCACCAAAATGGACGTGTACCCCCTGTCACGAATAGACGACGCCCTCGAACACCTCTGCCACTCAAGGTACTTCTCTTTGATGCATTTGAAGACAGGCTACTGGACAATTGAAGTGGACGAGACAGACCGGGAGAAGACTGCATTCGTAGCCCCAGACGGCCTATAGGAGTTCAAGGTGATGCGGTTTGCGCTGTGCACGCCACCAGCGACGTTTTAAAGAGTAATAGACAGTGTGCTAGCTGGCCTAAAGTGGCACGCCCCTCTCCTGTACCTCGACGACACTGTGGTATTCTCCAGGACTTTCGATGAACACCTTGCAATGTTAGAGCCTGTATTCGAGACAATTCGTGCATCCGAAGCGCCCAAGAGGAAGCATTCTGCGAGCTGCAACAACGCCTGCAAACCCGCTTGGGCTCGCTCATTTCGATGCAAACGCAGAACCTGAAGTGCATACGGACGCCATTAATATAGAATTGGGGGCCGTACTCGTCCAAAAGCAAAGCGGTTCCGAAAACATAATCGCTTATGCGAGCCATGGTCTGAAAAAGGAAGAAAAAACTACTCAGCATCTGAGAAAGAGTGCCTGACTATTAAATGGGCGATTTCTAAATTTCGCCCATGCGTGTATGGAAGGCCATTCAAGGTTGTGACGCTCCATGCGCACAACACCATGCACAGCTTTGGTTCGCCAATTTGAAGGACCCCCTGGCTATCTCAGAAGGTTGATGCTTTCGCCTGCAAAAATTCGACGTGACAATAAATTATCAATCTGGCAGGAAACACTCTGACGCCGACTACCCGTCTCGCACCGCCTTTGATCCGCCACCACAAGATTTCGTTGAAAACAGCACATTCCTCGGAGTCGTGACAGAAAGCGACCTAACGTCCCAGCAGCCTGCCGACACCGAGTTACGCGTCATATTCGACTATCGCGAAGGACGCAACATCAGCCTGCCAGGGGCCTTCAAACGCACCTTCCCGCACTGAGCCTCAAAAACTCCGTCCCCGTGAAGAAAAAATTCAACCCTGGATCGTAAACAAGTTAACTTCTTGTCCTCCCCGCGCACCTTTGTCCCAATATTTTGGAAGCGTGCCACGACGACCCGTCCTCCGGACATCTCGGCACAGCCTGCACTATGAGAAAAATCAAGGCGAACTGCTGCCGACGAGAACCGCCGGATCTCTGCAGCCGATCGGCGTCCAATCTAGGTCATTTCAACCGATGGGAATGGATCTCCTGGGCCCGTTTCTTACATCATGATCCGAGAAGTAGATTGTCATAGAGCCAGAGTACATGACGCACAATGCAGAGACCGCCGCTCTTCCGAGAGGACTGCACAACAAGTTACGAAGGTCTTCATAAACGAATTTTTTCTCCGACATCGAGCACCTGAAATCCTAATTACGAACCGCGGAAACGCATTTACTGCTGAGCTTGTACAAGAAATCTTACGCTACAGCAACACCGATCATTGAAGAAGGACGGCGTACCACCCCCATACGAACGGACCAAAGGAACATCTGGACACTACTATCGCGAATATGCTGTCTATGTACGTCGACGTTGAACTTAACACTGCTGACGACGTACTCCCGTATTTCACGTTTGCACACAACACAGCTATCCAGGAAACTACGAAAAACTGCCCCCTTCGGGCTTGTCTATGGAAGATGGCCTACTACGACGATTGAAGCCATGCTTCTGCACGTTGATGACGACGATCACATCGCCCACGTCCAAGGATACCTTCGGTGTGCGGAGCAGGGCCGACAGCTCCCCAGAGTTCGTACAACTGACCAGCAGCAGGTGAATCGTGGACGCTACAACCTCCAACGCCGAGACGCGAGTTTCACCCAGGGGATCGTGTGTGGGTTTGGACTCCATCCGACGATGCAGACTCAGTGAGAAGCTTCTGCGGCGGTGTTTCGAACACTACCCCATTCTACGACGTTTTGGCCGACTTGCGTATGAATTGGTCCGCGATGGTGATTTCGGCATATCACGACGACGCAAATGACTCGACGTCATCCACTTGGTTCGCCTCGAACCTAACTAGGCAAGATGACGGAGTTTTGTTGTTGTTGATGTTTCTGACTGTAGTTGTATTTTAGCATCGGGTCGATGCCCTCTAAGAGGGGGAGTCGTGCCGCAAACAATGCATTGGCCTTGTTGTCTTTATGTTTTGTTTTTACTGCCCGCCCCCTCGGGTGTATTATCTGTGTCCCAAGTGAAGCGCTTGTTTCATTATCTTTATGCCGCTCGGACTATCCCATTCTTATACGTAGTGTGTCACTACCCTAGAATAATCTTCTTTGATCTGCAATGCTGTGGATGCAAATCGGCGGTTCGTGAAACACTCGCGCACAAAGACAAAGGCTTGCAGAGCAGACACCATGGCATTCGACTCCCGACGCCCGCAGCGCATGTCTTTTTGTTGACTGCTGCTCCGCCGCCTGCGTATTCCTTGAGTTGTTAGGGAAGCACAAGTTCGCTCCAATAAACTTATTTTCCTTGAAGACAACTGCGTCGTCTTTGGTGTCGTGACAATATTCATGAAGCATATTCCCCCGCCTCCAGGCTAACTCGGGCACGAATACACGGAACCATGTACCAGGGAAGCCCTTTAACAAGAAACCTGCTAGAGAAGACTTCTTTTCAAGTGTCACCACCAAACCCCGTACCGAAATCACAGAACAAAACGCTCTTTCGTAGGACAGTACGAGCCCTCCTGGATAAGGAAGGAGACAGTCCGATAAAAAATACAGTTGAGATTTAATACTGCTTAAAGTGGTCGTTGAACCTGCGGAGGGTACGACAGCCTTGCACAGAACACCGACTGGGACAAATAGTGTGTTTCCAGTAATGGAAACCGAAAACTCTCCGCGCTATAGACATTCCGACGGATTTTTTAGACGATGAGTTACCACATAGTATTTGATACCCAAATTCCACAGTTGTTCACAGGCTTAGCTGGAGCAGCAATCTCGACTTTACCGTGGCATATCTAAATATTATTGCACAACAGTGGGTAAACGAATGTCTGTGGCCCAAAGGGACATTAAAGGCTGATTAACTCTTTAACTGAAGAAATATACATTGTTCGAAGAGCAACCAATTGTTATTTTCTGATAAAAAAGCAAACGTACCTGGTATTTCTCTCATTTGTATCCATTCCGTCGCAACCTGAGAGTGAGGCACCGGTGTGGTTTATGCTTTATCGCGCTGGCCGCGGTAGCTTTTACATTTATAAGCCATGGCATATGCTGATAACTTTTTGTGGGGCCTCTTGCTGGGGTAATAATATTTGTCTCCACTGGATTCAGAATTGCTTTCACCTTTCCAACAGCCGGTGTTCCGCTAACACCCGGACACCGAGGCCCCATCACGCCGACCACGAGCGAAGGTGCGACAAGCGCCGTTCAAAATATTCAGCAAGTGCAACTGCCGGATTATGCGTTGCTCAACCGGGAGCCTTCATCTAAACTTGTCCGGCTGTGAGGTTCATCACTCTTCTTACGCGACGTGCCAGGCTGGCGTGCAATACACACTAGGTTCTCCAACCCGTGTCGAGTATTTTTCGTGATGAAAGCGCCACCATTCGCGGACATAACCATGGTAGACCTCGAACGCAACATTTTGCGGGTTCTTTCTCAACAGCGACTCACAGCAAGCGGAGAAGCACAAGTTCGGATCGTTCTGATAACCCCCTGCAGTGCCTACCCTAACCTTTCACTGGCGATAATGTTCGGAATGGGCGCAGGCACGCTCTATACCATCCGATAGCAACATCCGGTGCGTAGAATTAGAAGGTCGGCCGGGTCGCGTAACCATGTGCAGTGCACGTTATTCCATTTGCAGCTTCCGCTTCCTCTTAAGGATATTTCTTGGAGAACCTTGTGTATAAACTGTGGTAGGTTTATTGACTTGGATAGTGGAGCATAAATGCTTTTAAAAAACAAAACTAAAGCATTGTGGCCGAATGGAAAGCCGGAGGGAAGGAGCCTCTCTTGCAATGTATAAGAGTGGTAGTATGGGTTTTTTTAATAATTTCATCCAGTAGAAGTATTGTTTTAAATTTATTTTGTTCACAATCACATACGAACTCTTTATTTAAAAAAAATTCCTTCACAGATTGTTCTCCAACGAGCTCTAGCCGTTCACAACATTTGTGATGTCACGATATCAAGTACCCAACATAAAACGGGGCGTCGTCGCCTATTGTAACCTTTCTGGCGATTTCTGCCTAAACGACTGCTAGTCTAGAGAATGGTGTATTTTGATCTTCGGTACTGTAATCTTGCGATGCAGGCCAACCCGTTGCCACACATTATTGTCCCTTCATTAGCCCTTAAAGTCAGAGCAATGCAGCACTTCTGGTTAGTTTCCGTCCGTTAAGGCAGCAGAAGACGGTAGGTTGGTTAGGCGTTTATCCAGCTAAGACGGTCGACGACTGTATGTCAGCTGAAGACTGAGCGACTTACTTCCCTGCTGAAAAACTGCTGTTTAACGTTCTACGGCGCTGCTAATCGACTGGTACCATTATTTGAAGACCACGATATTCTGGGCAAGAAAATCTGCGGTACTCTTTGGAAGAAAATCCCGTTGGCAATTTCCAATAAACTATACGAATTGATCCTATTTAGCAAGAATTATGCGAAATCACACTTGATGTTGGAATAGTTTTCCTTATTTCAAAAGAATAAAACATGTAAAAATCGGTGTTGGAGGCAGGTGAGATAAAACCGAACACAAAATATACGTTGGATCGCGCTATGGTAAGCAGAACAAAAACGAAAGATCGAGAAAAACACTTATGCTGTCTGTATAGACGGTGGCCCAGCAGTGCGAAGGCAGGGAAATGAAATTGAAGAAATCAATTTATTATGCATTCTTCACGAGAGCGAGGGAGAAAGAAAAGCTAGTGAAGGTGGGCGTGGAGCGTCACGAGACAGTTTCAGTGTAGAGCTGCCACAAGGAACAACAGCTTCGGACATTTTAAGGAAAACAAGAAAATACGCGGTGAATATTTTGTTGTGGGCGCAGCCAAATTACTGACATCGTGGTCATCTCCGGCCGTCGTACACACAATAGTGTTTATTTCCGTATTTTCTTTTTCGGTTCATTTTCAATTACAAGACCAAGTTCCAGTGCAAAATGTTTGTCAAGAACTGCTCAGCACGAACCCTTACAAATTGATAATAACGCTTCAAGTTCAAGTTCTTATGTGGGGAGGTTGATAAACGCGTGAAACGTAAGGACAATATTTGTACGACTTTTGCAAATATTATCTCAAATATAATATTTAGAATAAATTACTTGTGGAAAATGATGTAAAAGCCACAGATAAAAAAGCAATTTAAACGTCATTGATGGCGAATTTAATTGATGTGGCGGCAACTTTGATATAAAGATTTCCCGCTTGAAAAGCAGTACAAAACCCTTTTGTGAGGAAGTCGAGGTGTGTGTGTGACAAACAATATTATAGCTGTATATCGATTTAAACTGGCGCTTTCTCCGGTGTGATTCGCATCCCATTCGAGAGACATGGAGGACACATAGCTGTCCTCTATATTGTTGGTAGTGTTACCTGTTCGTGTTTGAGAAAGGAATCTTGGATGAGCGTGTGCCAAATTCGAAATCTTATAACCGTACTCTACAAATTTCCCGTTTCTAAGCAGGAGGTTTTTCTAGCTTTGGTTTGAAATGTTAACAATTTATTTGTCCTGTTGTTTCTTTTACTACTGCAGCTGCTTCCTTACACGAACTTTCAGATCATAATATAACACCTTGTATACATCTAGGTTGACTCGAATGGCGGCAGCTGCATAAATACGGTTATCGATTTCATTTCTAACAATTCCACCATGTCAAGTACCCAGCACAGAATGACACTAAGCATCAGGCTATAAAAAGTTTAGAGCGTTCATAAGACAGAATGTCATTTCTGTTTGTATGGCTCTTAGGGATAAAAGCTTTGTAACAACTTTCAGCGATTGTGTGCTAGCAACTCTAATCTAATTTACCTTAAACAGTATAGTTCAAAGCCATAAGAATACCGCATGTAGATGCAATAAAGATCGACCTGCAGCTGATAGATCTGAAGCTGGAAAAACTGCCAGCAGACAGTTTCAATCGGTTTCCCGGTACTGAAAGGATAGCATTTTATAATCTTTATTGTTTCAGGACCTTTATCTCCTTTGATTTTATATGTGGTGTGAAACTGATTTCGTTGTTTCGGAAAATGTCAAGATTCTTTCCCAGAACAGTAGAGGGAAAAGGAAGGACACAGCAGATTCTGGAAAAAAACCCCAAAAAACATTTTTAGTATAATGATAAATATATTTTTCGATGCACTTAACCAGTGTATTGATATTAAGTTGTATTTGGGGTTCAACTATAGACGGATTAGAAGATCGGAGGCTATATTGAACACTGTCGACATAAACGGAATACTGTACAGTGTGAGGTAGAAAAAGTTTATCATGGTAATTTTAAAATTGTAAACTGTGTAATTTAGTCCACTCGATACCGAACACTTTTGAATACTGGTTCTAAGCTGAACCGTACACACGTACACACAAATAGTTCGGTAATAGTGTAAGAGTTTGAGCATATTGGCACAGAGACCACGAAACAGCAGATCCAGCAAAATACTGTATCGCAATGTTCTATCGAACGTTTTCGTGATACAATGGAACACAGAGAACCACGTCGCCTGTGAACAAAAGTATATTTACCATAACATCAAAAAGCGACCAGATTATCTGTTTTTATCTCTCTGACGTGCAAATCACCTGATGCCTGTTTAGAAAACAAATAGATCCTACAAATTACAAACACTTTTTTTATTTCTTATTTCAAAAAAACCCTAAAGGCCCTCTGGGGAGGGTATTAGATAGGGTAGGCGGTGTTACAAAGGTGTCACAAAAATTAGAACAAGAACAAAACAAACACAAGAACTAAAAAAGGCAGAAATATTTAACATTGCTAGAGTGAAACAAATACAAAACTTCGGTAGAACAATAAGAACAGCTTTTGGTACAGTAACTAGAACAAACTACACGGATTATAATCACATGGTATATTACCACATGTCATCTGACAACGCAAGAACTTTATGAAATGAGGCAGTGAATTGGTACATATTATACATTGATATTTTTGCTCAAAGTATTAGTAAATTTCATGGTATTCGGTTCAGTAACAGTGTTTGATGGTAGATTATTCCAGTCTATCGTAACACGAGGCGCAAATGATTCGGCAAAAACAACAGTATGACATGTGATGCGTTTGATTTTGCATGAATGATCTCGACGCGGAAAAATGGCGGCGGGTTCACAGATAAATTCGTTATGAAGGCATGCATGGTAGTACAGTTAATGAAATAATGTTAAGCGAGATATGTTGCGACGATGCGATAAGGTTTCAAGTTCAGCACGATTTTTTAATTCGGTTAGGCTGGTATAGGGTGAGTAATCAGAAAAGATGAAGCGGAAAGCACGGTTTTGTAGAGCTTGTAATTCATTTATTAGATATGCCTGATGAGGGTCCCAAATGGCTGGCGCGTACTCTAGTTTAGGGCGTGTTAGTGCAATATATGCTAACTTTCGTAAACGCGCGGGTGCATGTCTGAGGTTACGTTTAAGGAAACCAAGGGAACGGTTAGCAGACGCGTGGATATGGTTAATGTGATTATTACATGTCAAGTTACTGGTTAGATGTACGCCAAGGTATTTATAGGTGGAAGTTCTGTCCATGAGGCTGTCGTTTAATATGTAGGATGCTGATTTTTGGGAAACGTGATTACTAAAGGACACTAGTTTTTTTAACAAGGTTTAGGCGCATTAGTTAGGTTGAGCACCATGTGTTTATAGCATTAATGTCAGATTGTAGAATATCGTGGTCATGGTTAGATTAAATTTTACGGTATAATACGCAGTCATCCGCAAATACCCTTATGTTAGATTTAACGCAGTCTGATAGATCATTAATATAAACTAGAAAAAGCCAGGGCCCGAGTACACTTCCCTGAGGAACACCAGATGTTACGGGGACTAGAGAGGAGTTGTGATTGTTTAACTGATGTAAATTGCAACCTGTTAGAAAGAAAGTCTTTTATCCATGTTATAACAGCAGATTCGATGTTCAGTAGCGTAAGCTTGCGAATACGTTGGTGGTGAGGAACACGATCAAATGCTTTTGAAAAGTCTAGGAAAATTGTGTCGACTTTGTTTCCAGCGTCTACGGATGAATGTATTTCGTGAATGAAGCCAGCTAGTTGAGTGTCACATGAATAGCCTTTACGGAAACCGTGCTGATGCCGAAAAATAAGCTTATGTTTTTCGAGGTAGTTAATGATCTGGGAGTGAATAATATGGTCGATGAGTTTACATATGGTACTGATTAATGAAATAGGGCGATAGTTCAGGGGTGAGGTACGATCACCAGATTTGAAAAACGGAACAACCTTCGCCACCTCCCAGTCATGGGGTATAACGCCGGTGGATAGAGACTGTTGAAATAGAGCGGATAATATTGGGAATATGCTTTGTGCTATATTTTTTAGAATAGTTTTAGTTAAACCAGTGTTGTCAGCCGAAGAAGAAGTCTTGAGATTAATCAGAATAAAAAATATTCCAGAATCGGTTATGGTTATTTCAGGCATAAATGCTGAGTGCTACTGCGTATGGTTGCCTGTTGGAGGGAAGATTCGACTGTAAATACCAAGGAAAATGTTTGGTTCAGTGATTCCAAACAGTCACTGCAAGTTATTATTACGCCGTTCTGATCAGTAAAGACGATGTCGGGATTATGCTTGGGATTGATGCAACGCCAGAAACGCCAAGGATTATTTGTTAACATGGATGATAAATCACGTTGAAAAAACTGTAAGCGCGTGGTTTTGAGCAATTTTTGATATTCTCTGTTACATTCCTTATACCGTTGCAAGGAAACAGCTAATTTACTTTTGTCAGGTTGTCTGAATTATCTTTTCTTCTTGTTGTTTAGGCGGCGGAGTTTCTGTGAAAATGAACGGGCAGTATTATGGGATTTAATAGAGATGACGGGGATGTACTTATCTATCAGATTAGTGAGGGCGTTTTTCGGTAGTAACCAGTCTTCTTCGACGGTCCGCGACAAGTTATTTGTTAGAAAGTCAATGGCAAAAAGATATAGTTCGGTGTTAATACGATCTAAATTAGCTTTCTTGTATCATCGAATGAGCTTGCTAAGTATTTACCGCTTGATAAGAGGAGGAACTATGCGACCGGTTGGCACGTCATGATCGGATAAACCATTAAGATGGGTTATATCAGAGCATATATCTACGTTGTTAGTCAGTACCAAGTCAAGAATATTCGAACAGTGGGTTCAACGTCGTGTTGGGCTTGTAACTAATTGTGTGAGGTTGAAATCAAGACCACATTGTAGAAACGCAGTAAACTCGAATGGTGTGCTAGAAGTTAATTGAGTAGACCACGATATGTCAGGGAAGTTGAAATCCCAAAAAATTATTATTTTTGACTGCGGAAACCGACGAGCAAGTTCGGCAAGAATACAATAAAATTCTCCAGTGAAACCGTGTGAACAATCTGGAGGGCGATAAAAAACGCTAACAATTATATTACTGGATTTGATTTTAAAGAAATTACTGCACATTCCAGAAAAGTACTGATAATCACTCGCACAACCAAGTACTGTCTGCTTACCGCAAGAAGGACATCGCCACCCCGGCGGTTTTGCCGATCACAACGAAAAATATTAAAGTCTGATTCACAAATGAATATGCTATTGCTAGGAACAGAATCATTTAACCAAGTTTCCGTTAAAGCGATAATGGTTGCAGATGTTGAGTCTATTAATGAAGATAATTCGTCATTTTTACTATATCGTCGGTACTAATATTGCTATTTGATGTTACTCGTGGCAGCTTAGCTGAGGATGAAGGGCATACATCACGTCAATTTGCAGAAACCACAGGGGAAACAAGTTTCGCACAATTGAGTTCGGTATCCCATATGTAAGCATCCTTATTAATTTTTAGCTTATTAAAGACAAGGTTGACGCGGTCTTTTTCTTTCTTTATAGTCTTTAAGAACAGCCATAATTTTCTTCTCTTTTCACGAATTGCCTCAGAGTAATCTCGCGAAATCCCAAATTCTGTATCTTTCAACTTGTGGCCATTGCTTAGTATTGTGTCAATTTCTTTTTCATTGAAAAACTTCACAATTATGGGTCGAGTGCGATCGCTCAAAAATCGACCAAGGCGATGAGCACGTGCAATTTATTCTGCTGTTACTTTCAGCTGGTCTTCGCTGAATTTTTTGACTATTTCCTCGGACGTTTCCCACCCTTCTGATTCGCCCGTGTCTTGAATACCATAAAAAAGAAGATTAGAACGCCTGCAGCGGTTTTCTAAATCGTCTATCTTGTCATGCATTAAAGCAATGTCACGCTGGCTGCTGCTGGAAGGGTGAGTCGAAGCTCCTGATGCACACTTTGATTCTAAGTATTTGATTTGGTTTTGCATTTTTGTAAGACTAGCATCCGGACTCGATAGTGATGCCTGGGAGGTCAATGATTCTAATTTACCTTCTACTTCGTGTGCGCGTTTGGTAAGCGATTTTATGTTGTTTTTAAGTTCAGTGTGAGTGCATAGCACTTTGTTAACCGATTCCAGTAGGTTAACATTACTTGCTTCCAAACGTTGCATAGCAGTGAACACCATATCAAGTTTTTCCTCTTGCGCTTTGGTCATGGGACCCGGATTGGTTTCGATGTCGCCCCCAAGCAACAAAAGGCGCCAAAAGTACACTGCTCTACGTGCCAACCCCTTGAAGTGGTTGGACAGGTCATGGGGCCACGAAACCGCAATAAAGCAAACATTGTTGCTACGGTAACATTAAGTTTCAAGAATACAAACCTGTGCAAGCGCAAGCGGTGAGTGCTGCATCCCAACTGCGGTGGCGTGGCCCGAAGTGCCGAAGAAGGTTGCGTGATTAAATGCAGCCGGCTCAGCTGACATGGTTCCGGGTTGCCAACCGACTGGTCGAAAATCCATCACGCTAGCTTGCACCCCATTCGGTGGATCTCGTCCGCTTGTTATGGTCCGTGGCTCGGCGCTTGTATCCTTGAAGTCGCACCATCCGTCCAGTCGACCATCTTTACCATTTACAAGCCTTTTGAAAATGCTACACAAACACCCAGTAAACGTGAGAGGATTGTAACTACAGTGCACTAGTCTTTAGGGCCCCTCGAGGAGATCCAGCCAAGAATTCCGCTTATCAAAATTTTCATTGAATGAGTGTACAAATGTGTCAGGAAGCGCATATTTCTGTGAGTTGCACTAACTCCTACTTATCTAGACGAGCAGAAAAAATCTATCAACTGTGCCTTAATTGACATGCATTTGCAGCTTATTTACTCAATAGGAGCGCATGCTCGATACGCTTACTACAAATTGTCGACAACCATCTCCTTCAAAATAGATCTACAAGAGTTAAACTGCTTCCTAAGCTTCACTGTAAGCCATCCCTGCACTAGGAGTAACGTCATCACACCACTGGAGGAGGACTTGTCACCGGCTTGCACTTCTACATGCAGTTCCTCGAGGCTCTCCTGGGGACAGCTGCTCAAAGTTTCGTCAATTGTATCCTATTCCTGCCGCCGAAAAGGAGCAGATGGAACTACTTTGCTGTTTATAAGATCAGCATCCACCTATACAGTGATTTCTTCAAGTGCTACTTGTGCTTTAGATTGTGCATGGGGATAGCATTCTTGTATGGTGCTTTCCTGCCCTTTCTCCCAAGCATAAGAAAACTGGGATCGCCGACAGCGAATCTGTACTGTATCTCTTTCAATCGTATACGGAGAGTTTCATTTTGTTGAGCAGCTAGCGATGGTAAATAACCTTGATATTCGGTATCACAACTGGATCGATTGGCTTGATCACAGCTGTCGCATTTACTGGCAAGAATTCAAAACTTACAGACTTCAGTCCTCCCACTTCCCCTTGAGCAGGGCAAACGTCCACGATAAGGACTACCTCTCTGCTTTGCTTGGTAAATATGGAATCTCCTTCCCGTGGCCAGGGTTTCCAATATTGTCATGGTCATGTATCCTTTTCCATTACATGGGGCCTAGCAGGAAGGTTTCGAACACCTTTGAGCAAACCAATAGCTACAACGTTTCGTCCCCAGCCACGTTTGCTCCAACCAGCACAGTTATTGGCTCCTTGGAGCGTTTTCCTCAGGTGCAGGTTTTGCGGTTTAAGGCGACCGTCTCTGATGAAAGCACCTATAAAGAAGACCATCTCGTCGACGGTGAAAATGTTCCGCGGCTTCTAGTTTTGCGAAATCTCCTGCAGCTGCTCTTGGTGGCAGACAGTATAAACGACTTTATTGACAGCGTAACTTTCACCAAAGATACTCTTGAAGATCAGACCATAGAGCTTCTTTGATCGGCCTGGCGTTCCATCGTTCACAGCAAAGTTGTGAATGCCAATTTGCAGCACCTTCCCTTGGGCTTTTAATAAGATATGCCCGTTTATGAAACAATAAACACTCCGCGCACGTTTTAACAACAGAGACCTTTCTGGAGTTATTTATAAGGCGTTGTCCGCATCCGCTTGGATGAAAACTTTCCATTCTTAATGGCACATCCAATCACGCCAAAGGTCTTCGCAATCAGCAAGACCGTGGCCTTGGCGATACCAAACTTCCTGGCCACCTCCCTTTTGGGCAGGGCACTTCCATTGAGCTCCAGGAGTATACTACGCTTCTTTTCAAGCTATAGTGCTTGACGCGGCCGTTCTTTTGTGTTTTTCATCGTGCTGCACGTTCGTCCAGTCGTACGCTAAAGATACCAGCTGCAACAGGGCAGCCGCTGCAAAACACAAGTCCTGAACAGTCTATTTGATTGGATTGTGCTGATTGGATTGTCACAAACGATTGCCCGCGTTTGCGCTCTCGGAAATGACCTCCCTGCCATAATTTCTTTGAAACATACAAGCATCGTGTCATTGCCTATGTCCCGATCACCTCATAGCTGATTCTGTCAGCTTCAGCAGACGACGTTCTACACCTCTATGGTGAACTTATAAATTCAACCTTTAAAAATGTGGCATTGGAACCATTTAAACATTGCTTTCAAGAAACTGGCGTTTGCTGAAATATTTTTCTAATGTATAAAAATGTACGTGTATAACAGAAAAAACTGCATACGTGTTAAAATGATGCGTTGAGCATCTGCCTGATCTTTTTGACTGTGTCTTACACGTCATTTATACGAGATAGGGCTGAGCTTATAGCCTTCTCGTTTGTCACTTCTCCTCAACACTTTCCACGAATTAACGCGGGGGTTTATAGGTGATGTAAAGCTGGTCCTACCTTCGTTTTTGCAGTGCGGCGCATCTGCGTTCCATTGGCTTTCGGTGTTGAAATTTATACTCGTTGTCACACCCAGGGTGGCTGCGTAAGAAAACCCTTGCCTTTTTATAGGGAGGTGCAGGCTTGGTCTCCTGTTTCTTCGATGGCCCGTATTTCGGAATGGTTTTACAAGTAGCGTTTGTGAGTTTTTCGGCTCAGGCAAGTAAGTGGTCCGTGGTGAGTGAACTTGCAGCTTCAATATATAGCTTGTTTGTGACTATAAACTTCAGCCTTGACAAATATTTCCAGCTGTCTGCATCTTCATGAGAAGTTTATGGCGGTTTCATTTCCTGTCTAGCTAAGAGTGTGGCAGCAAAATCGTCACTGTACTCACTAGCGAACTTGGCACGTGCATAACAAAAGGAACCACGTGAGTTACAAAATGAACGACTAGACTTCATCGCAATTTTTTCTTGTTGGTTCGGTCATGTTCACGCAAGCGCCTTTTGCAGCAGGGGAACCTTAAGTGTACCGTTTTTTGACGACATATGCAGAGAAGCATGCCGATACGCTGAAAAATGTTTTACGGGTGGTTGTTGACAAGTCCTTTTCACACAGTGTAAAACTCTGAACAATAATTTCTCACTTTAAATTCTGTTTTAAACTACCATTGGTGAACTTTCGAGTAGCAGAGCGCCCAACCGCACCGCAGTTTTTTCGAAGCTATGAACCCACTTAGCCGCGCATAGCTGTTATCTCTTGTACCATGTTTAAAGGCAGAACAGACCAGACGCGCCAAGCATGTGCTGGAGAACATGTCGCAAAACAATTGCGAGTACCGCGCTCAGGTCGCTACTTTCAATAAAGGATGCCATGGTACCCCCTAGCTTCCAACTACCCAAAAGTTCTACCCAGAAGTCAACATGGCCTCAGGTTGTGCAGCGCCGCATCAGCAGTGAATGAGGCATATCTAAGCGTGGTATTTTGTTCTACTAAAGCGGCAACCGCAAGATCATCGTATTTGTAAGTGTTAGTTTAGTTTCTATGGCAACCGCTAAAGGTTTGTTAAAACGCACAGGTAGCGCCTAAATGCCGCAATATGCTTACGCGTAACAGAAGGATTTTTATTGTATGACAAGAAATCGCGGAACCATTGCACAGTAAGTAATATTCGGAAATCTTTAAAGAAGGCTCGGTCAACACTGCCCTATAATTAGGTTTTGTTAAAGTAATAATCTCTCCAAGATACCTTATTAAAATACTCACGCCAAATTATATAAAAACAGAAATGCCACCTTTAGTGGTATAACTGCTACTAATCTTTCTTTAAAAAAATATCTTTCCAGTTTTCTTCTTGTCAAGGCCGCTTATTCTAAAATAGTGGAACTTAAAATATTGATGCCAAATTTGCGCTCATTAACTCGTACTAATCTCCCTCCCTAGAAAAGTTATGTTTGCGCTGTAATGCGGTTGTCGGTTCCATTATATCCTGTGATTCTTCAAAAATGTCAGTACAGTGGGGCACCGGTACGTGCTCGATGTTTCAGGTCTCTACACGTTTTTGTCACAGGATTGATCTGGCTTTATAATATCTTACTCGAACGCGGCCGCCATGCTACTTGCGAATGGCCGCCTGAGTTCTTACTGCAGAATTAGGCAAACGATCAGGAAGGGATGCCCTGATCCCCCTCGCTCTTTGCCCTATGGCCGGAGCCCATTTTGTGGCACGTGACAGCGTTGACTTTCAGCCATTGCTTGAAGGCTTAATCTGGTCAAGGCCAGATGAAGATTCCTGCGCATGAAGATTATACGTGCCTTAACCTCCTGGACGAGGACAGATATCGACCATATAACTGACTTTTTTTCGGAAACCGGTTGACTGTCTGAATCCCGGCACACAACAGACATCGCAAAGCGCTACGATTTGGGTCGTTGTTGCTGGTCTTGTTGAAGACGTCATGTAGGCGAGCACAGCCCGTTGGCTAGGCGGAGCTTTACATGCCTCTAGAGGATCTGCCGTACCCGGCCAGCCAGCGCATAGGCATTGAGTCAACTTTCATGCCGACTCTTTATGAGATGAGAGATAACATTACGTCGTGTGCTTCAGCGGTTTTGTTGTATATGACGAGGGTGGCTCGGTAGCCTAGGGACAGTTCCGGTCAACTGGATACAAATTTCATGTTATTTTCCTGGGCTGGTAAGACTGAGTCAATTGCTCGCGATTTGCTCCGTCTGAACTGCAGCGTGGGTGAGGGGTTGGTTGCCATGCGTGAACACGATGTCAAATGTTCCACCGTCGTGCGGTGTGTGGGAACTGATTGATGACGGTGAGTTTCTGGGACAGGCTCTGCTTCGCTACATTCCGCTAGCTGCTCGCTCGTTGCTGTATGATGCGCCTTTTTCCGACATACAAAGGTGCAACCACAGGCTTTCTATAGGTACGTTACTAAAATACCTAGATGTTTTCAGTACAGAAACCGTACTTTGAATAGTATAGGCGGATCTAGAACTGAGTTATTCAAAAAATTGTCTATTGGGTAGTTGCGTGCACGGCAAAACCGAAACTTCACATCGTGCCCGCTGATCACAGTTACCGGCACCGGTGATTTCCGCAGACGTTCGTGATTTCGGGTGGCTTCGGGGCTGGACCGATATGCGACGTATGACTGGCTTCAATAAATTGGTGTGGTTCGCTCTGCCCGGTGCCTGACATGCTGATCACTCATGCTTGCTATTTTTCTGTGTCGTGTTGCCATCCCATTGTGGTTCTTACTTAGCAGAATGTTACAGCTTAAGCTGAGTGCCCAAACCAAATCAAGAGATCCACTTGGTAGCTTTCTGTTGTATGTGGGAGCATTTGTTGTTTCACGGCAGTCAGGTGCAAGCTTGCAGACCAAACCGCTGCGCGCGAAACAGCTCCTGTTGTTGCGCGCTACTAAATTTGCAATGCAGCACTTGCAGCATGAGATGTTTGCGCTGGACGCAGGCTTTCTTCCATCGTTGATCGATATGGGGTCATCAACATCGCTAATAACAAAGCGCAGGCCTGTATCAGCAGATATGAATATACAACCCGTGTGTTTGCATGGAGGGGAATAGTATATGTCGAGATGCGACGGTAGAAACTGGGTGATGGGCTGAATATGCCCCGACGTAGGGTCCTAGATTTGAACTTATGTGTGATAATTGTCGTTGCTTTCATATTGAGTTTTGCGTGAGAACTCCGGCGACTGAACATTGTGCTATACACATTAAGGTAAAGAGCATTTGATGCAGTGGACTCGGTTATTCGTAAACCAGTGTGCGTCTAATATTCTTTCTTTGAGGAGCACATTGCATATAGTGTGTGTTTTCTCAACCTATGTAGTGGCGAAATACAGGGGGTCTTATCTATGATTGCACCTAATAAATTTTTTTTAGCGGGTATGTTATGACATCCCTTATTTTGGTGCGTAACACGGCATAATACCGTTAGTGGGGACACGCTACTACAAGCCGGGCCCCCAAAGTGCTCCTCGGCTCATGAGGGCCACTGTCAGTCCTACATAACAAGTCGACGGTGCTGTAACATGAAATGCGCGTCGCATAGCTGGTTTGATTTGAGAGGCTTAACCTTAAAGGCTTGCTCTATTTATTTGGACAGCTATCCTTCTCCATCAATATCTCCATTCCTCCTTTTTGTAATGAGTGCAGTTGCCTACGCACTTCACTGAATACTTTTTTGGTGTACCTGTGCCTGTCCGGGTAGCGCTACTGTGTTCCGATGTTTTAGTTTTGAAGTTGCGTCCTTCAGATCTTCACGTTTGGCTTTACCAACTCAATGCCTTCTGCAGCCTTGCTGCTGTGATTACTGGATCTGGCAGGCGCCTCCATGAGTGAGCCTGGGTTGCCTTTAACGTGTGGGTCTTTCTGATGTGCTTCTTGGTTATCTTCTGGGATTTGTTAACCTTTTTTGAGTTGTCTGTTGCGCAAGGATCTTTTATATTGTAGAAACCATGAAATCGAGTCAGCTCTTTAGATTACCAGCCGGCTTTTCATTATTCTTTTAATTCCTCATCTTCGTTGGAGGTAAGGACCGTGTATGTTTCTTGCATATTCCAGTGTCGTGAAAGCTGTTGAAAATTCGTGTGTTCCAACGGACGAAACTGGAACCTCCTCTGTACAAATTAATCCATCTGTTAATAGTTGGTAGGAGGCAACCGGTTGAGCAGCCTACGTGATCGTTGGGAGCTTTTTTCAAAAACGCCACGAAACAGCATTTTTGTTGAGACTGTTATGCTTTGCACTGCCTTTTCATTGCTTTTTGCCAGGCCAATCTGTTTGAATGCTGTTTGAAGTGCGTAGACATTCGGTCAATTATAAATGTGTTCAACAGCATAGAAGCTTCAAATTCATCCGCGCTTTGTGATTCATCCAGGACGACAAGCTCTTGGATATCATATTCCAGTTACTTTAAATTTGGTGGTTTTAAATTAGGTTTTCTTCAGAAAAAAACAACAGCTTACTGATTGATGGTGTCTCGACCTTTATTTGTGATTTAATGTCGCCAGTGTCTGCGGTGGCCTCGTTGCGAAATAAGCTTCGACTTTGGCAAAAAGAGCCTCCATGTGGATGATCGGCGTCGTTAAGGTTTTTGGGTCGTCGAGAAAAGTCATTATAAAAGAAAACCCGAAGCTGTTTCTTCCCTTGTCACCGTATGGCGTTCGGCAAACATAGGTAGCCTGTGGGGGGCGTCTGATCAAGTAACCTGCCTTTCGCGTCCTCAATTCTACCTAGGCTCTTCTTAATTGCCGCATTCAGATAGTGGTTACGGGTAACAGATCAGTCCAATGGCCGTCACACTACTCGTGTCATCATTGTTGTTTGTCTGCACTCAGTTCGAGTGGGTATTTTTTTTTTGCTGTTCATGGCACCATTTTGAAGAAAGCGAGTTGCGGGTGCCGGGGCATCATTTATTTTTTATTACGCCGGTGGAAGGGTTGCACGATAATAGGGAGAGTAGGAGGCAGCAGGCAATAGCCTGCACTTCTCTGTCAATTATGTTTAATAATCAGAAATTAGTTATTCCACTTTCCTTTGAAAGAAATACATATGCCTATTCTAGGGACTATACTGTTTAACAGTTCGTCAGCAGCTACACAAGATGTCGGGGCTGGATTCTTAGTGGACAAAAATAATTCTTGAAAGGAAAGTACTACATTTGGCCGGAGTTGCGGATAAGGATGTGTCAGTGAACGTTCCCTTCAATATTGGTCACTGTTGAAACAATATTGCACCGATCTAATAGCTTACACCGCTGATGGCTATCGGTTGTCCTTTTCGGTTTGGGGTAGTGGTTACTGAGCGCGAGAAAAAGTTGGAAGATGAAAAAATGAATATATTCACCTAAGGTACTAGGATCTTCTGATGCAATGAATTTATGTCGTGAACCTCGACATAATCTAATACATGTGCGTATGGGTTCATGTGTATCGTTCTACGATACCCCGTTGATCTTGCCTTCATGTTCCGAGGCATAGTAGTACGTTACTGGAATGAGTGGGAACTTGGGCAAGTGCGATGCGGCCGTTTAAAAAGTGGGCGTTGTGATCAGTAAGTAACCGACGGATAGGTCTCCCCAAAACTTACATCACCTTTCCTTCGGGAAAAAAATAATGCTCGTGCGGACGTGTAGTCTGGGAAATCAACAGACTCTTGGGTTATCGCCCTTGGAAAAAAGGTGAATTGCATGTCAGGTGAACCGGTGTCTTCGGACAAAGTAAATGGGCAAGCAAGAAAGTGCTCTGCGAGTCAATACTCCTAACAAATTCCGCAAAGGGCTTATCAATTCTTCGACGAATCTCAATGGTGTGCATGTGTTGCGCGTTCACGTTGCAGACACGGAAGGGAGGGGTTTTTAGGTTTGACCGCGGAGGTATTCATAATAATCAATATTCGCAAACCTATCACGTCGTCATAATCATGTATGTGCATAGGCATATGCCCACAGCGATTCATTCTAAAATATTAGGATAAGGTTGAAGCTTCATTCGTTTAACTACGAGGAGAACGACGGAAGCATTCTATCGCATCTGTGCATGGTTCAGTAGCGACTCCTTGTTGGTCATTGTTGGCATATCTAGGGCCGAGATTTTGTTAATAAATATTAACATTCAAGCTATCTAACGCTACCTCTTCTATAGTCACTGGGTATATTGTACAAATATTATTTCGAGCACTTCGATTTGAAATGCCGAACAAACAGCTAGCCTATAAGGATCACCGTAGTGGATGCGGCTGATTGATCGGGACCACCTGGCACTCTTTACCCTGCACCCAAATCTCAGCAGACGACGTTTGCGTGTTGGCCTCCACCAGGAAATCAGCTACGGTGTCTCAGATCGAACCCACGTGGCCAAGCTCCAAGCACTTCCTTCTCCAGCTTTTTACCCATTGGTATTCTGCACATACTACGTACTGTTCGAACTTCCGTGTTTAACTTTTTCACGGTATTTTTGAAAGGCTTGAATATCTTTTTGAACCCCCTAAGAACCCTGGACATTTCCTAGCAATTTCTTTGAATCCTCGATGGCATTAGCACTCTTGACTCCTATATTGACAAACTTGAAGTGTAGTCGCAGTTGCCTGAACTGTAGTCAATAGCACTGGTTGATTTGGCTAGTCTATCAGCAAAAGATATGAGCCAAGGTTTTTGGTCAATCTACAAAGTTAATCAATATATTTAGGTAGTGTCTATTACCCCGGCAACCGTAAAAATTACAGTCAACAATTTCTTCACGGCAGTCACCTTTATTGGCTAACCACGCTACGCGAAGATTTGATGGGATAAATACTCTCTAAAAAGCCGTATTTGCAGCTGCCCCTGTAGCAGTATGGTGCACTTACTTGGTTTTAAACGATAAGGCTCAGGTTCGAGTTGAGACATCGCGATGTTTTGTTTTGCTTTCAAAATTTCTCGGTCATCTTCATTTCGTTTACACCGTTTTTCCTTATGGTTTTAGTCTATCAGGAGATCGACGCACAGGACATCCAGAATAGGTTGAAGTACGGTTAATATTGGTTTTGTTGTGTGTAGTTGAGCTGAATTTTATTCCGTTTGTTGCAGTAGGGCTGGATTTGGGTGGGTTCTGACCTGCTCGCTTAGGTGACTCTAGGTTTAGTAAGGTTATGTTATGTTGGGTTACGTTGTAGACATAATATATTTCAGCAAATTTTATGCCAACCAGCTTTTACGGAAACTGTCGTGAGAATTTTGCGGAGCTAATTCTCACGGCCGCTGTTGGATTAGATACAGCGTATTTTTCATTCAACATCAGCATTGATCAGTTGGGCATACTGTCTCATCAAAGCAGGTTCAGTGTTCTAATTTTTTAAATCACCAATTTATAACCAGGTCATAAAGTTCATCGTTCGCGAAATTTTCCTGTCATCCGCATTTTTCAAGGAAGCTGGGTAAATTAAACCCATTCAAAAGGCAACTGCTGAGCTCTGCAAAACAATTTACCTCTGTAAGGTGATTATCTACATGCGCCATTTCGCACATTTTCTGAAAGGTGGCCGGTAAACTTGTAGGTATGACTAAGCAACGTCTTGAAAATGTAGGCCATGTTCACACGCTTTCAGGTGATTTGTATTAATTTACCCCAAAGGTGGGTTAACGGCCTTTTCCCATCACAGCATTTTGAGTAATATCATAAAAGGGGCGAGGATATGACTTTTGTAAAATTTATCACGGTGAGGTAGAGGCGTGGTGAGAAAGAGTCTGTACTTACAGTGGATGAGGTGAAAATAAAAGTTTATTTCACAAGGCGTCTGTCGAAAGCACGTTATGTTCTCTCATCTTTTTCGTAAAACGAAGAAATGCTGAAGAATAATTCCCGACATGATTCATGCGGTAATCTTCAAAAACGCTTTTCTTTTATAAAGTAACCTTCCACGCAATGCAAATCAGAACTTGGCCAATTGCTTATGTTCCAGGTTTCTATTGGATAATATACAGAGTAGTACTGGTGTTGGGGTGCAAATCAGAAACCTCACAGCATTAAAGCAAGTAGTTGGTGATGTTGGGCTGAGAACCAGGTCGGCGGCAGTAATACGATATCCTTCGACGTAGCTCAGCGGCTAAAACGCTGTGTTGCTGACTACAGGTTCAATACGAGCCGTGGGAGATTTTCTGGTTGAGCCGGAGAACGAAAACGATTACCTCTCAACATTTCAACTGGTAAAATATGTCCGGGCGGTTTAATTAACGCGTACTTCTCTATTAAGGTACATCTAATCACCTCAGTATTACAACCACCAAAACATTAATTTTTTTTGCTAGTGGAAAAAGGTTAGAAATCTGAATTTGAACTTTTCAAAATTTTACACGTGTAAAAAAATCGGAAGCCCCTGCCTACTATGCACCTCATGGCACAGATATAGCTTCAGCGCGTAAAGCCCCAGAATTTTAAATTTTTAAAATCTTAAGAACTCCCGTTTAATAACTATGTAGAACGCACAAAATTACATCAGTTCATTACATGGTCTCACAGCTAAGAACAAAGCCACGTATATTGTACAAAAAATCATTGAATTGTCTCTTTCATCTTGGTCGAGCAATATGTATTTTTATGTAGGTTTTTCTAAAGTGGTAATGTATAACTTAAAAAAATAAGTATCCGTATTCTACGAAAGCTGTAATTCTTAAATTAACATTTGAAATTGGTCAAAGACATGATGTGAGATGTTGGGCGTAACCCTCCCTGCATAGTTCTACACAAACGTGACACAAATGGCACCATTGCCGCGATGTGATGGTGATCATGTTTGAATACCGCGTCGGTAAGGTTGCGGCGGCTGGTGCTGGAGATAGGTGGGGCGGAGAACGCTTTTAATACTTTGCCTGTGGCTGATCATTCCGTAGAAACCATGCTCATTGTGCTATCATTTCTGTTTTGCTCGCAAGACTGTTCTCGCGCGGCCTAACATATCGTTAATGGTTTTATTACGATAACTTGGATTTCCGCACCATACTGCTGAACCTGGCGCACCTTAATAGTTTCGTTCGTAGGCTGCCCGTCTAACGAAATGAGGGTAATTAGCATTCTGCTGCTTTTGAAACAACGCTTATAGGAGAACTTTATGCAGACGTAAAAATGAGGTAGTCTGACTGTAAAATCATTATTAAGCTGGAGAGTGGTGCACCGTGGTGCTGGGGCAGTTGCAAGCATATATTGGTGTTCAAAAAGCTTAGAAGAGGCTCTTTAACGAGCGTAAATTGTACAAGGACATCGGGCACTCTCAAAGGATGCAAGGCAATGTGTGTGTCAGCTGTTTCGAGCTATACGTGAGCATACTGAAAGCATCAGACGGATTTATTTGGGCATGCGCTAGCGCGGAGAATAAACCCTGGAAATGCTGGTTGGAATGGCGCATCCGCATTACGCCACGCATTCTTCTGCAAAGATGCATTTCAATGCACGGAACCCCATCGGGCGTGCGTATTCGGGGGTGTTTGGGCGACGCTTCAGCTGGTCTCGCAAGATCTTGATTCGGCGAGAGGGCAGGTTCTGAAATGACAACTTCTCCGGTTGCAAGAGGGGAGGTTGCCGGTGCTGCGACCTAAAACTGGGACCGTCGCGTGTTTTTCTCGGCAGGCGACGACGTCTTATATCTAACAGGCATACCCTCCGGCCAGAAATGAACGACCAAGAGCATGTCAACCCCATTGGCTCTGAAAGCAGGTGATGGTTTTCGCGTGCGTTTTGCGGTGGTGGAATGCGGGCAGTGTTTGTGCGGAGGCCTCCGTTTCGGGGCATTCAATATTCCCACAGCCGCCAAACTCGTATCCTCGGGTGAGAGCCAAAAATGTTGCGATACCTGGGTGAAACATGAAGGGTTTGTTGTTGGACTACATAAACAAACCCTAATAAAATGTACCACACTAAACTTGGTCACGTGTAGTAAGCGTGAAAAACGCTGCTTGGTGTTGCAAACTTCTTTTTGAGCACCACGTGACCCAAAATACGCGTTTTTCTCTACCTTCCGAGCGTGACAGGGGTCTAGAAAACCCACAATCACTTTCTTTTACTCTTGATGCAGGATTGTATGCGTTTGAACCGAAAAAATCACCCTTAAGAAAACCCCGCGCCGGCGATCGTGCCTCTCTTCATCACGCATGTACATACCGGGATACATATACCCAATGGTGCGGTGGGAAAGGTTGCTGCATGCAGGTGTGGCTCACGCTTCCTCTGTTTCTTTTTTCTTTTATTAACGCGAATGCATTCAAAGATAGCGGCTGGTTGCGCTCGCTTCAGTGATTTTGGCGGGAAAACGTAGTTACAGCCATTGGAGGAATCGGCCCAAGCAGGCGCTTTGTGCGTCGTGTCTGCCTGCCATTCGAGTGTGTGCTGTGCGCAGTGCTCGCTTTCTTGTGGTCAAGAGTGGTCAAGAAGGAACAACGTGATGAGTAACTTGACATCGACTAGCCCGTTTGATGTGCCGCGTGGTAGAAGCGAGCCAACACCGACTGTCGACTGCAGGGAATTCTCGGGCGACACCGCGAACTCCACTTTCTTTCCGAGTGGCGTTGTTACAGTGGGCAGTTACCTGTCATCCATGGTAACTGGGAAAATCCAGGTAAGCAAATTACTTACTGAAATCTTTGCTCATTATCTTATTTAGAACTATTTTCGGAATAATCACATTTTTATTGTAATGTGTAGGTCTTCCAATTTACCTCGGAATGTCGCAAAGTGCCAGCCCTAGTTCTCTTTGAAGCTTCTGTTTGACACGGGTCACGCGGTCGGCCGGGAAATATGACCATAAATAAGGAACGAATGCGTTTCTTGTTGTCGTGGCTGTGAGTCGTTGCTATCGTTCGCCGTCCGGTTTCCACCAGCCTCGGCGCCCCGCGCTAACCACCTTTGGCTCACTGGAGATAAATTTCGCGGCCGCGCTCGCGGTTCTCCTCGGCTGCCGTTTTTGGTCGAGGGGGCGCGACACCTCCGTTGAAAAAGCCGCCTGTTCCTCTCCGTCCCCCGCAGAGCACCCAGAAAACGACGAAAAATGTTGTATACCGCAATTCAAACAGTCGACGTGCACATTTCGAAGCGTTGAAAATTGTGTCCCATTGTAAAAAGACGTGCGTATTAGGGATGCACATCGAGGCAGCAGTTTTTGTTTTTTATCACCGTTCGAACACATCAATTGATAGGGCGTTCCATCCATCATCCATCAAGACATTTAAAAGATCAGTAACGGCATAGTGCGAAGAAAACCTAGTGTATAATGTTTCCAGTACAGTGGAGTAGCAGCCAGTACTTTCTGTGTTATTGATATTTAATTGGCCAATTGTAATTATTTTTAAAGTTTGAGATATACTGTCCCAATTAATAAACTGTCAATTAGGCACTTGTAGGTACCCACGATAGACATCTGAGTGCGGAATTATAACGCACGAGCTTATTGCGTACTAATTTATTATGACTGATACGGAAAGCCTGCGAATTAGAAAAAACTAACACGTGACTGTGCTTCAACCCGCATCATAGAGCAGTGCCCTCGAACAGGATCCCTCTGAGCGAGCCGGAATGAAATAAACAAGACAAAAAAAGAAATCGCGGCCGAGTTTGTGCCTGCTGGCGCATGCGCCCTGCGAAACTTGCTGTTACTGCTGCTTCTATGTATGCCATCATCAAGGTAATGCGCTGCCTCTTTGGGCGTGTGACAGGCACAGCAGTTATTTCAAACAGCATATTTGAAAGCGGTGGTTTACGAAGCGGGCGGGCCGCAACTGTGCTGTACTTAAAACTATATGCACTAAGTTTCCTTCGAGTTACGCCGTTGCTGTTTTTCAAAATCTTAGTACATGATAGCTGAGACCCGGTGTATAATAATTATATTGAAGCAGCTTTTTATCTTTTCCAGGATTCACCCGTGGAAATAGTTTGCCGGTGCAGTGTATGACGCGACAACAAGCAGCTTGTACGCTGCAGAACCCAAAGATATCGTAAAGTTGCAACTCCACACGTCCTTGAAAAAGCTTTGGTGTTGTGTCTGTGTGCGTATTACATAAATAAAGTTGCGTATCCCTCTGCTTTTAGACAGTTGCAAGGATTCCTTCACGTAGCAATTAGACATGATGGCATCGAGAAATTCCGTGGGCGCTCGAAATGGTACGTGATTTGCTGATGTAATTACACTTCGTTTGAGTTAAGGTCATTCCAACACTCACGGGCTGCTTTAAAGCGGCATGAATGTTCATCTGAAGCCTATTTTATAGTTCTTCTCTTTATTTCTCGGATTTCTCCGTATGGAAGCATTCTTGTAAGTTTTTGTGAATAAAGAAGTTTCGGCCAAATTTAAAATGTGTTTAAATTTCTTGTTTCTGTTGTCCCTCAGCTTTGATTCAAAATCTCGACCTTCGCAGCAATCCTCACAGACTTTTTCACTTAATTTTGTTCACCTACGTATAGATAATGACGCTGAAAGAATGCACATCAGAAGCTTGACTGTATGGGATTAGTTTGTTACACTTGTTCAAGATGCTTTATGAACTTTTGTCTTCCACCGCCTTCAACGGCGCTTAGCTTTATCAACCGAAATTCAGAGGCAATCCTTAACCCCCTTATTCTGTTAACACTACTAAGTTTGTGGCCGTGTATAACGAAGGATTAACGCCGAAATCACAGTTCGAGTCTTGTCGATCCGTGACTGACCACCTTCCTCTCGCTTAGTGAAGGTGAAAAGAGGATTTGTACTTAACCGATGTGGCATTCTTCAGGTGTGTATATACGCCTCTCTGACAATCACAAATCTTTTAAATAGAAAGGTTAAAGAATATAACGTTTGCTCTGCCGTATTTATGGGTTTCGTCGGTGCTACAAGCTACACAGCCCATAAATAAGGCACAACAACTATTATCTTTTTTTAGCTTATAGTTAAACGATTCCTGGCGGTTAGAGAGGTTAATGTTCCAAAGATAGACACTTCGGAATTGTGCCGAAGCCGAGCAGGGTAAATAAGTGCATTGCAAGATGCTAAAGGATAGCGGCAAAGCAGCGTAGAACATTTAGATTTTCTAGCCTAAAGCGCAGGTGCGCACCTCCTGCGACGCCGATTCTTATCAAAAACAGGAGGCATCTCTAAACGATTTAATTGCAGGAAGATCCAAAGTAGAGTGAAATAATTGAATACGTCTGTATACCAGTTCCCTTACAAAAAGAGAAGAGGGTTTCCAGAGTTGGAAACTGAAAAACATAACGTAGCGCACCATCTAGTAACCTCGCTATGTGAACCATTCATGCCGCTTTTACACGGGAGACGCCGCTGCAGCATGGGCTGGCGGAGAGTGTATCGGCAAGTGCCTCCGATGTTCCCAAAACAAAGACATTGCTAATCACTGTTCCCATTGGATGAAATGGGGCGCTCAAACGCCAATATGTTGAGGTCTCCTGCATCGGATCACAAATGGAGGCAGGGCTTCCGGCAGTGTTAGTGCCACAATGTAGGGGGGACACTACAAGATAGGCATTTTTTCTACGGGGGTCCTGATGAACCTTAGATCCAGTATTGTAAAATATAGAAGGAAATGCCTCTGGATAAAGCTTAGGCTGCAGAGCCATAATAAAGCCAACCTGGTAAACCTGTAAAACCTTAGCTCTGAGGAGCCCCTATTAAAGATCCTGACAAAACAGTCAAGATTTAACAGTCGCCAAGATAATGCTTACAGTCGCGTAGTCATCCGTTTATCTTTAAGCGCACCTTTTACAGAGGCGACCACAAAAACCAAAAACCAGCGTGACATCGCTTTTGCTAGCTGAGATGCTGCTCTACAAAGCTAGAAGAGTCCATACCTATAAGTGGCACTCGAGCAATTGTTTCTTCGCAAGCCGTGCTGAAAGTGTAACAGGAAGTACACGTAACAAATACCGCCAATCAGGAAAAAGAACGAGTGATCACGTTTACAAGAAAAACATTTTGACCACAGATATTTATCTCATCCCTTAGTTAACAACACTCTACCGGGGGTTGCAAAAAGATTTGGGAATGTTGGACATTTCCTCTCAAACAGTTGTGTATATGTATTGCCCGCACAAACTATGTATGTCTATGGAGCAGTGGGCCTGACTAATTCCTATTGCTTTCCCGCCATGGGACGTGCGTGTGGTTTTAGGCCAACAACATTATTTAGGGTGGGTATGTAAATTTATGTTAAGGTGCAAGAAGCGGAAAAGAAAGCAAAGCAAAAAGTACTTACCGCTAGGAGTTGGTGCATTCCAGTAAACAAGGCACTGCAATCATCGACATAGGGAACAACAACATGGTATCCAAACTAAGCAGAGAGGGGGAATTGATGAAGACGAAGAATTCGGCTGGGACGATGGACTCCCTGGCAGCCTTGATGCTTGAGCCGAGTCCCAGGGTTAATGAAGCCTATCCTTAGGACGGCGAAGGCCTTGAAGCTCTGCAACCTTCGCTACAAGACGATCAGCCAGCACGTTGCTGAGGCAAAGTTACGCCTTGGCTAGATCTCCAAGGCCCCTGTATTTCCACTCACAGTGCCACCGCATGTTTTCTGCCTGGCTCTCGCTTCATCCAAACCTGCAGCCCTGATCCGTGGCTGTTACTTCCGGACACTCTGCGAAGCTAGCACCGTGAAGCTACTCAAAAACGTTCCCGTGAATCCACCACGTGTGACTCTTTCATGTCGTTAGACCCTTGACATATTTCTCCTTCCTGTATGAATATTAGCCACTCTAACGCTACTTTACGTCAAACTCTCACTTGTAGCTCTTGTAGACTGTACGTGTACAGGTTAGCGTATAATATTAAACATTACTCTTATGTTAAGTCCTACGTAACTGTTAAATATCGTTCAATGTCAAAGTTGCGTCGCACCCTTTTTCTGCTAGGTACAACTATGTTGACATGAGATCTCCCGAACACATGGAAGCAGCCTCTCCTCCAAAATCTATCGCAAAATCTTTCGCTTTCTGTGACAGCCCCGAGGTAACGCGGGCAGCCACACGAATGCTACCGACCAGCCCAGAGTACCATCAACGACAGAAAGCCTAACAGAGTCACTGACTTCACGTTTTTTTATAACAACACTTCCATTTTCAGAGATCGCCCTTTCTTGCTTCTAGTAGGCTAGCACGGGTACCTCCTTTGCCCTTGTCCTCTGATCTGCGTGCGCTGACCGAGTAGTTGGCACCGGCTGGGCCAGGCAGTAATGGATCGCCCCAATGGTCCTGCTTTTGACGTCGTTACGGCTGCGTGGTGATCAGTGCCCTTCAATCAGCGCAAAATATACCACTTGATTTTTTCCGCACTTCTCACAATGCAGTGGGTTCCTACAGGACCACCCCTATACATTCTGTCCTCTTTACCCCAGCGTACTTACTGTGCACTTGCAGGAAACGCCCTAACTCTCCCGAGACAATTAGTGTATAAAAATATTCCGGGCGTGTCGTTACGTCGTTGTGTCTTGTAAATTTGAGAAAAAGCATGCAGGCCAACAATCTTTATCGGCGGAACTTCGCCTATGTCTGATACTAACGAATTGCGATACGTTTAAAGCAACAAAATAGGCCTTGCTGCTTGCGTGGCAGCTGCGGAAAGTTACTTTCAGATAAGCATTGTTTTTAAAAATATATTACTTTCTCATGCACCTAGTGATCCTTTTTATTAGATAATTACTTTAGTTTTTTTCAAGTGTTCATCAATATGTCTTTCGTTCAGCACTTTTCTTCGATAAGCTACTTTAAAATAAACTGTTTACGTATCCGGCAGATCATCCCTGTGCACGATGAGCCTAAAACGTCAAGTGCAGGTACCTTGCAAATTAGCCGGAAGGCAGTGGGGCCAGCCACAAATGGAAACACGGAAGGGACTACGTACAAACGTTTTACAGCACTAAACTAAAACCCTTTAGTAAATTTTCTAGCAAAAACTTAATAAACAAATAAACGAAATGGCACAGATCGCTGCATACGCGACCACTAATTGGTATAACTGTATCGTCAGCATCATTAGCGATAAAGAGAGCAGAAGGTGTTTTGTTTGGACTAACTCTTTGTGACTCACTGTAGGATAGTCATGAATAAATAAATCATTTGCATAATACCCGTGAAACCAGTGGTCTTACACGGTGTCGACTCAGATGCAAGAAAATCGGCATTGCATTAGCTCGATGCAGCGGCGGATGCAAATCTTTGTGCACGCTAATGGTGCCGCATTTACACTTTTTCAACTTATACATTTCTAATTACATATCGAATTATCAAACGTAGTAACCGAGAACACCAAGCTTTACACATATTCGGACAATAAGTGTAAAATAATAATAAAATCTAATCAAAACAAAGTTCTTATTAATTTTTACATGTTTAGGGTGCAATGCAGAATGCCATGCTTTTTGCAAACCGCCATCACATATTTCTTTAAATGTACGTGGTCAATGGTCATTTGTACAGTTTATAACCCACCAATGAAAGTAAATTGTAGGTTTTCCGCACAGATTACTTTGTGTTATTTCGCCATTTAAAATGAAACAAATGTAACAATATCATAATGCTTTACCCACAAAAGAAGGGCACTAGAGGGCACTGTATTTTGGTAGATACATATTCGAATGTTTTATTGAAGAAGGTACTCTACTTACTGTAGTTGTAAAAAAATACTAGACGTGCCAGCTAAAATTTGTGCGACACCATGAACAAATATCTAGAATCGGGATTGGGCTACTCGCAGTTTCCTTGGTAATGAATGAGAAAAACATTGTATACGGAATGCTCACCGAGCGTTTTACAGAAGTACAAAAAAATACTTTAAGGTCAACTCGCACTGATGACTACGGAATATCTGGCGGCGTGACCAAAGTGGAATACACGTTTAATTTTCTGAAGGGAATATAGGTTTCGTATAACATTTACATCTTGTGGACAAGAACTAAAAATAGCACACGGAAACTAAAATAGCCAAAACAAAAATGGAAGTTCATTTCTAAAGCCAGTACAAGTACTTTACATGATGAAGACGTGCTGCGAATTTATATAGAAGGGACGATTGTTTGACGCGATAGAAAATATGGTTCAGGTACCTAAAGAAGAAGTTGCCAAAGCATATTTGGACCTTCAGTTAACGGCAGCTGCAGAGGATCCCTACCAAGGTGGCCGTCAGGCCAGCGGCACGTCAGAGGTTGCTACGATTTTTAGGGTGCACACAGGCTGCCGTTTTGACTTTACCCCGGCAATGTTAAACGCACGAACCCTGTCTAGCGAGGAAGCTTAGCTGTACAACTAGAGGAGCTCTCCCACAGTTGATAGAATATCATCATTTTAACTAAAGTTGGCAGAACAGGAGAGGGCTTGATAAAGTTGACTAGTGGGCGTATTTTGCGCTCCAGATTATTGCAAAAGAACGACGAACACGGGGTTGTATTCGTAATAGATAGAGAAATAACAGGTTACATGAAAGAATTCTTCAGCTTTAAGAAAAGTGTCGCAGCCATAGTCATCAAGCTGAACAAGTTAACGATGGTACAGGTGTACACGCCAACTTTTGCTGCGATGATGAACCAGTTGACATTTTCTACGATAACCAGGAAGCAGTAATTGGGTTAAGGAAAAGGAAAAAAGGTCAAAGAAAACTGAAATTGAAAATACAGCCGAGGAGACACACTGCTGGAATTTGCGGAGGGAATTACCGTGCCGACAATCGAATCTCTTTTATCAATAAAAAAGTTGAAAATGTGCATAGAAAAGTCGTAGTGTCATATCAAAACCGAATTCACTGCATTTTAAGTGCTACCCATATAGTGTGCAGGACGTGGAGATTCTGCACAAGATTTGGAACACTGACCAGAAGGTGGTTAGATGCAAAGTAACGGTGAATATCAAAACAGAGAAAAGGAAACTCGTGAAAAGTTAACAAACCCAGCATGGGAGTCAGTGAGAGCCAGTACAGAGGAGCTATAATAACTTTCCAATCGAAATTGGCTTGTTTAGAAAAAGAACTAGGATAGTGTAGCCAGTCTAAAAATGGCAATAACAGAATCTCCGTTAGCTTGCGCCCAAGCAGCATGTAAAAACGAACTCGTAAAATTCACTAAAGAAAACGATGGAAAAATTCGCGAAACGTAAGTACATGAAAGTGTCAAGTGCGGTGGAACAATTTGAAGTAGCAAATCTGTATGAATGTATTAAGAGAAGTTAAACAAATTACCTCTAGACATATAACATGACAGTGGTCGAGGAAACATTGCAAATAGGAGGACGCTTGAAGGCAAGTGAAAGGAAAACTAGCCTTCGACAAAACATAACATGCGCACCCAAAGACAATTAGGGTAACATTAAACCCAACATAGATGTGACAATAAATTTTGGAGTACCATTCTACACCAGACTGTATGCCAGCAACTGTTATTCAGGGGAGACTACTGAGAGTACACTTGCGGAGTCCTTGTAGTAAGGAAAGATGAAGTAGAAAAGGGCTCCTTAAGAGCAAGAAAAGGGGTCACAGAAGCACGTGACTACGGCATAACCGTCTGATCTTTAAAATATGTACGGTGTTTGTACCGGGAAAGCTTACAGCCCCATTTTCGATATGCTTAGGGACACAAAAAGACCCCATACACTCAAACCAAACCCACGGAAAGTCACGGAAATGACGTTGACAAGAAGGTTAAGATTTAAAGCCCTATCACCCAACGCTCGGTTCCGTACAACGTGTTTACCAAAGTTACAGTCAGGTGTGTATATGACAGCCTGAAGTCCTAACATCCCAGACAGCAGGTTTGGTTTAGAAAAGGGTACTCAACCATGGGACATAACCAAGTTGTCAATCAAGTAAAGAAAAAATCGCACTCTAAACTAAACGTTTTACATGGCATTTCTACGTTATGACACAGTAGACTGTACCGCTGAGCTGAAAGCAATAATGGACCAGGAAATAGAAGAGACTTGCATAAGACATCTACACCATATAAATAAGGGTTGTACGGGAAGGATAATACTTCAAACGCAAATGCGTAAATTCCCGACCCGAAAGGGAGTAAAACAGAAGATGCTATTTCGTCGAAACTGTTCACAGTGTCTGGAGAAAGCTTGACTGGGAAAGCACACGATTAGGTGTAAACATAGAATCCTTGAATCATTTGAGGTTTGCAGACTGACATGGTCCTTGCAGAGTGAAACTGCAGAACAACTGCAATAAAATGCCTGAAGAAGTCCTACCAGAAAGCATGGCCGTGCACCTAAATAAGAATTTAGCTAACGTAATTAGGAATAGGCATGCCGAAAGCACCGTTTTAGCTTAGAAGGTGAAATGAAACGCTGGGTGAAGTAGAAGAATATAAGTTCCCCAGACCAATGGTTAGTGCAGATCCCAACCACAAGAGAAAATTAAGGTGTTGGCTCACAGCACTCCCAAAAATTGCAAACGAACTACCTGTATTGCTCAAAGAAAAACATACAACCAGTACGTAATGCCGGTGATAACATACACAACAGAAACTGGGCGCCTTACTTCACCGAATGAAAAAAAAAACACTGATCGACTCAAGGGGCCATGGAACGAATAAGGATAAGAGTAACACTCTGCGAGAGAAAACGAGCTTTCTGGATTAGGAAACAAACTATAGCAAAATAAATCTTAGCACAAGTAGAGAAAAATAAACTGACCCAGTCGGCCATGTGGTCAGAAGAACCTGGCAACCGGTGGACAATTCAGGTAATTGATTTGAAATCAAGTAGTCTGGTATACATGAAGAGGGAAGCCCAATGACACAATGCAGGGGTGAAATTCGAAAGGTATTTACCAGCAGTGACTCGAGCGGCGCTGGACACAAGCGGTTGGAAGCTCAATGTGAAAGGCCTTCGATCCGCATTGGGCCTAAGCAAGCTGTTGATGATAGTGATGAAAGCCCCTGAATCAGTCTTGCGATGACTAAGAGACATTGTACCAGGATCCAGTAGAAGTCTTATTCATAAATTCAGTGTTCTACTCCAAGATTCACAAAAGCTAGTCGATACTGATTATTAACCCGAAGATATACGGAGATTCTTGTAGTCGTAGTACACGAGAAAGAGCAGAGCAACTCACCAAAATATTTTGTAATAGAAATTTTTTTGAAAAAAAAAATCCTTTCTATGCTGTTTTCCCATTTGGACGACAAACACATCAAAAGTAACGTTTTTGCTGTCACCGCCTGGCCAGGATTGACAAAACACAAGCAAAAGGTACGGGCTAAAAAAATTTGAAAAACGTCTCCATTTCCAGAGACAGTGTACATATAGTGACATAAAAAGCCCTACACGCAACAACACAGAACAATAACTATTAGGATTTCTGGCGATTTACACTCTTTCAACTTTGAATGATGCAAACTAAGTGGCCCGTAGTACCTTGCCTTCCGAAGGTTTTATCACGCGCAAAAAGGAAGTGTGCTCTAAAAGACAAATAAAACAACATTTCTTTGTGATTTGGATACCCGCTTCAAAATGTACCGCCTCCCTGATTCGTGATTAAGATGTACCGCTTCCCGATTCCGTGATGTAAAATGTACCGCTTCCCTGATTAAGAGGTCCCCTTACAGTCTCTCACTATGGGACCTCTTTCTGTATATCTCGCACATGTTATTTGTGTTTCGCACAAATACACCTTTTTCGAATTGTGATTTCTTTATTTCAAACCTCATCAGCATTGCAAGCAGGGATTAAGACCAGCTAATAGAGAGGGAGTGCAATTATTTACCAATACGATCCTCAAATGATTTACAAATGATTCATCATCAATGATTTACCAATACGATTTACCAAATGAAAAGCAGTAAATCATTTGTATAAATAAAAAGCAACCGTGATTGAAACGCACCGCCAAGGCCCCAGCAGAGGGGAGAATAAAAAATAAAGAAACACTACCTCAAATTAATATTTTCTTTGTGTTTGTAAGCAGGTTTTATCCGTGTAAGAAACGATGGTTACTAAAAATTTAGCGTCTCTAACAACGAAGGGAAATAATAAAATGTTACTACAAGGCAGTATCTCATCTTCAAATACCATGAGCTACGCTATGAGTACACCCAGAACATTCCTTGTTGAACGTGCAATCAGAGAATCTGCATGATACCAATTTTTCGAAGATTTACGCGAAAAAACGATCACCAGTTTGTTTAGTATTTCATACAAATCAACCTGAAAAGGCCTATTATGTCAACCTGCGGGCTCTGCAATAAAAAAAAGAAAATGACTTGACACGGGTATAATGTATTCTCGGCCTTCGTATGTCACGCGTCCGAAAGATACGGTGCTGTACCAGAGGCGTTGCGGGCAGTTCTACCTCTGCATGCTCAAGTGCGTGTCGCGATCCACGCGTGGCCGTGCATACATTCGCCGGTGCCACGACAAGTCCCAAATCACTCCATTCGAGCTTCGCGGCGTGTATCGATACGGAAGGCTTGGCAGATTAATTTATACTCGATCACGCGCGCACTTGTCACATGAATATCAGCTACCGAACTCATGCAGGCAAGCGTATCTGCGTGCGTAATTTGTTAGCTTTCACCTGCATGGAAACGAAGAACAAAAATCATTGATAATATTTAAACTTATGCAAATTGCTTTACCATGGCCGCTTTGCGGGCCTGGCACGTGCTCACAGATGAAGACAGTAGAAGTATTGATTATTTTAGGTATATATAGTTATAGATAAATAAAATTGAACAGAAAAAAGTACCTGGAACCAGAAAAATTGAAAATTATGCTTCCTGAAGATCCCATAATGGCATGATCGTAGTATATGTAAAACTCCTATTTCCAATTTTTGTAACTTTTATGGAGCCGGGCGGCTATTTCACTCACATAAAAAAATGCGTCATTTGTGCGTGGCGGCTCATGTTCTCGCGGTCTCAGTGCTAACGTCCAGGACAGGTTCGATTTCCGTCCTTAAAAAACATTATCTAAAAGTGTCGAAATCAATATCTTCATAAAAAGACCCACCTTCCCGTCTGTGTGATCGCGCATCAGATAACAGGGCTCAGCATTGTCCAAGCACAACCCGTGCAGGTATCGAGGACTGCCTGTTCCGAAGCAACAATATTCCGCAATACCTATGAGGCTAAACTAGATACGTACAACAACGCTAGAACCGATTTTAAGAACACAAACTGCAATCCTTCACCAGAGATGCATCTGGCCTCACTGGTGTTGTAGTTATTTCGAAGCTCCTAGCAACAGCCATTGCAACACTCAACACTCAGTCTACACCTGCTGTGCTGTAGAGGGCCTGCCCACGACAGTTGTTAAGCTAGTGATAGAGCAGAGGGTGCTAAGAACATTTAGGTCTGGACAGACTGCATTTGAAACTTGAACCTGAAAACGTTTAACGCACATCCCCTCTCTAACAAGGGATGCGTGCTGTACTATTATAGCAGCTCCCGTTTTTATATTTGGGTATCCTGTTCTGGTAAATTAAGTTAGAAGAACAGGAGAAGCCTTAGTTGAACTCACTAGCTGACGTAGGTTTCCCTACCGAGTACAGGACACCAAGTAAACAAAAAGCGGAGGTGGGGTTGCTAATCATAGAAAAAGTATAGAACATGAAGGAACTTTTCAGCATTAGCGAAAGAGTCGCAATAGTGGTAACCAAATTAAACAAGCGATAAGCTAACAATAGTATAAGCCCTCACGCCAACAGCTAGCAACGATGACGAAGCCATAGGCCGTCTCTTCGAAGTCGTCAGATCAGCAATGATGACGAGAACACAGCTCACGATTTTAATGGGACAATTAAACGCAAAATTAGGCTACAAGCAAATGGGAGAAAGGTCAGTAGAAGCATTGGAACAGGCTCTCAGCATCGCTGAGGATATACACTGGTCGGATTTGCTGAGTAGATCAGCCTGAAAAAACTTGACACCGTTTTCTGCAAACAAAAGATCAGATACTAGACATGGACAGGTGCGAAGGGTAAAAAAAGTAAAGTCAACTTCTTTTTAAGTGACACATTGCGCGACATCAAGGCACTAATAGAGATTCGAAACATCGGTGCGCGGATGAGTGATGAAAAGTAAGTTCGAATCCCAAAATAGAAGAAAAGAGTCTTGTGAATAGTAATAAACCCGACTTGGAGTAAGCTAAAGCGAAAACGCAGGGTTTCAAAATTAACACTTTCCAAAAAATCACCGCCTTTATTAGGGGAGGATGTGGACGGCGTAGACATTCTAACTGACAGCCTAACAACGGCCATCATTGAATCAGCAGCACCTCTGTGAGACGTCCCCTGTTCGAAATAATAAAAAAAAACCACCTAAGAAAAAAAAAGGAAGTAATTGTCAAACGTAAGAACACGAATGGCAGAATAAAGCGGACAACAGTCAGCCGAGCTATCCAAATAACTAACAAAAACCAAACGAAGAATATTAGTGCGTAAAACGTTGCAATAGTTGAAGAAAATGGAAATGGAAGTAAGCCTAACACACAATAGCAAGAATATATATATAAGCAAAGCCCAAATTTACGCACACAAACACGAGCCAGGCAAAGTTACACCAAACAAGGAGTAGATAATAACTGTGGCAGAAAAACTGCATACTAGGCAATATGTCAGCGACGTTACAAAGGGGAGAACTAATAGTACTAGATTAGCTGAACTAATGCCTAATAATAACCAAAAACGTGGTTGAAAACCCTTTCCAAACGACAAAAAGAGACAAAGCTTCAGGGGCTGACGGCATAATAGTTGATGTTTGAAAGAGGCAGAACGTTTTGTACTGGCAAAGCTTGGTGAGCGATTTTAAGACATCTAATGACCCTAAGAGTGCCCAAAGCCATGAAGAACGCCAAATGCCGTTTGATTCACACGAAGGCGGACAATAAATACCGGAAACCCTACCGACTGATCAGCCTTCTCTCCGTTGTATACAAGCTATTTGTTATACTAATATTATGCCGAATACGTAAAAGCCTAGATTCTCATAAACCTCGAGAACGAGCTTGATTTTGGAAAAGATAAAAAACAATCAATCAAACCCATGTCGTCAATGAAGTGATTGAAATATCCGTAGAGTATATTAGACCCCTTTATTAAGAAATCATAAACTATGAAAAAGCGTTTGATAGAGTGAGCGCCGCCGCAGTGCTGGAAGCATTGAAAGTTTACGCATAAAGGAGACCGACATTAGATTGGCATACATCATATACAAAGGATGAAAGAGCACGATAAACCTTCATAAGCCAAGCCACAAATTCCTATTCCGCAAGCGGTTTGACGGGGGGGTACTATCGCAATAATAATGTTCGCAGCTTGTCTAGAGGGGGTGCTCAGGAGGCTTGACAGGAAGAGCACTGGATTGCGGATAAACGAATAATACTTGAGCCATTTGACGTTTTCAGACGACGTAATGTCGCTAAGCGGGTCTTCAGAACACCTGTAAAAATGCTTGAGGAAATATATTTTGAGAGAAAGGTGGTAGGGGCTGTAAAAATATGAATAAATCTAAACCAATGATGAATAGCGATGCTAAAAGCGTCCTGTTCAGCATGCAACAAAATGCTAGAACACATAGAACAACGTAACTACATCAGCCTGATCATATGTGCAAATCCCAATCACGAGAATGTAGCCTAGTGAATTATTGGTATGGGCAAGACTGCATTCGGCCAACAGACCCACATAGTTCAACGTAAGCTACTACCACCCCTGAAAAAGAGAATATACATCCAACGCCTTAGGCTCGTTATAAAATATTCACTGGGTACTTGGCGCCATACTAAAGATCTTGAGATGAAACTTCGATGGGGTCAACGGGCAATGGAACGAATAATAATCAGAATAATACTTAGGGACAGGAAACGAGTTACTGGATGAGCGAAAGAACTAGAGTTTAAGATATCCTAGGGCAAGTAGAGACAAATTACAATCAATCAACCTTCTAGAAAAACGCATTCACAAACTGAATAGGCTAGCTTAAGCATTCCAGGCAGGCTGAACAAGCGCTAGGTGACTATTCTTCGAGGGTCAATGATGACGTGTCGCAGAGTTGGTCGTTGCAGTTCTGGAGATCTCTAGTGAGGTAAGACGGGTGCACTTTGCTCAAAAGAAGGCAAAGACGCAGCACCATTTGCATCGGTTGGGCCTTGGTCACTGAAACTCTATTGGCAAGCTTCTCGTATACCCAGTCCACGCTGGAACTTACTATTACACCAAGATGACTCTTGTTATCCCAATCACACGCTCCCTATCTCACTCTCCGTAAAAAAAACAGAATAGCGGTTTAAAAATTGTGGGACGTTTTTGCATCCCAAGGGACGGGTCCAGAAAGAGCGTGGCTTATTAAATAAATTCTAAAATTGTTTAAAAACGAACCTCACATATTTCGTGGTGCTCTCGGAACCATTTGTAGTTCTTAACGTATAATACCTGTATGACGCACGTGCGGAGTGCACCATCGCGAGGTTTCACACAGAGTATACCTCTGGGTCTACAATTTTATGCACCGTTTTTGTTTCCGATCATATACGACATACCATTGTCCAAGCGACACCCCACCAAACTGGCAAAAACACATAGCAGGGACTGTTTTTTTTGCAGCCTTTCATGCAGGAAGATGATTTTGAGAGGCTAGAGTATTTGGACATTGATGTTTAACATATTTGACGTAAGCAAACAACGTAAGGTTTTTCTTAGTACTCCTACAACCCTGATTTTTCTTTTTTACACAAATGGAGCCACTGTTGGAAAACTACAACACATGTACTTCTTTGTAGTAAAGTAAAAAGTCGTTAATTCGAACTCGGGTAATTCGAACTTACGCGTAATTCGAACAAACGCCCGTGTCCCGGCCCAGCCCTGTACATGTTTGATAGGGAAAACTCCCGATAGTTCGAACACGTCGGTATTAAGAACGGTTAATTCGAACTGGGATTCCTAATTTTCATCGCTCCTTGCTGAAGACGTCGGCCCAGAGTGACTACAATGTGTTGCAAACCCAAATCAAATTCAATTTACTTGAGATGCAAAAGAACGAAAGAGAAAAGCAACAGCGCTGCGCCCGCCACGCGCTGCTACGAGAGCTTATTTCGCTTCCGCAACGGTTTCCGTGCCTCCGCCCTCCGTGCTCCGGCGAATTCCGTAGCAGGTTTTCGTTGTGCCTCGGCCCCTGGTCTGGGTTGGCAATCATGTTGCGCACGCAACGTGTCGTGCGCGTAATTAGTGACGACGAGGACAGATGTGGCTGTTTTGTGTTTTGCTCGCGCAGTGTGGCACAATGTCCGTTCATTACAATTCCCGCCTGATGATTCGAAGTCTGCTAAATTCCAACCATTTTATGGTCCCCTTCGAGATCTAATTAACGAGCGTTTACGCTATTGAGCGTAAGCACATGTTGATAGAATTCATAGAAATAAAAATTGTTGGTGTTATGCCTTCACTAGTGGGTTCGTTTTTGACTAACCAGTAGGCTACCGAAAACTCGGTCCTAATTATCATCGTTTTGGTACATATATTCGAGAAAGGGCAGAACCTACTCCCGCTCAAAATGTTCTTTCACAGAGTGAACTATCATGATTTTCGAAGATGTGGTTCGATAAACTGAATACATCCAGCACTTCCAGATTCCGGACTTCCAAACAACTCATAACCATGAGCCGTTTGTGATGTAAAAGAGCAAAGTCATGCAGCCCTGTATTATTATAAAGTCACCTTTAATGTTCAACTCAGTGGCCTCGAGTTGATCGTTCGCGGATCACCCCTCCCTGAAACGTGTCTTTGAGATGTCGAGAATGGTATCGCAGTGTAAACGGTACGCAAGTCTATTTTTATCGTCTTCTCAAGGAACTCGCACCTGAGTGTCGGCCTCCGTTGAGACTGCATGTTGTCTAAGATTGGTCATTTCCCATGGTCATTTCGGTATTTAAGAAGGGCCACTACTAATCCTTCGTTTCAACTGCTGATAGGATTTGTCGAAAGCCATATTTTCAGGTATATTTGTAGGGGTGTGCCAAGAGTGTCTGCGTGTAAGGGCTCCATCAAGCAGCATGTAGAGGTGTCTGAACATTAAATGTTTTATTTAGGTATTTAAGATACCGATGCTTATCAGGCGATGAAGCGCGCCATAATAGATGACTCCGGATGAGTGTTCACCACCTGCGGATCTTTAACGTGGGCTCCATTGTCTATATATGAAGTCTCCCAAGTACTCAGAGGTATGTTCAGATCATGGAACGAAAACGGTAAATGCTTAGGCGCGTTTGACTTACTAGTATCCGGTAACGACTTTTTCCCACGATACTTGGTGTTGCATGATTGTCGTGGGCATTGAAAGATCTCGACACATGTTCAAAGTGTTTTGCTAGCGCATAAGTCTGGTCTTCAAGTGTGTCCCTGTTGTGCTGATCTTGTTCTGCGTTTACTACTGTGGCCTATTGCATTTATATATATTCGCGCAAACACTTCCTGTTGTTTTTGTGAATACGTACATGGATGTCAGGAATGTGCCCCAACTCCCATTTTGCTTCAAGGCATCCGTGCTTACACAAGCGCGTTCAACTTTTTAAACAAAATTAGGTTATCCGGCTGCGGGCGCCGCCAAGACAACCCCTTGACTGGATGTTGGCATTCAGCTCCCGCCTACCATTCTCATTGGGACACACGAGGAGCGCTGAAGTAAAAGCGCATGCACGAAGATGGTATATCGTGGTTAATTTATTTAACAAAACTTTACAGCAAGCCATAACATTGGCTCTTCGGCAGAAAGCAACAAAGTCCCATTAGAAATACACATGTCGGAACACAATATTTCTTTATGGTGCGGTGTTGAACAAACGGCTGCCGCAATTTTCTGGCAGCCGGTAAAAAAGACAAAGAACACGCAGATCAGCCATTTTAGGAGATTTTAATTTCAGAAGTAGATTAGAAAGCAAAGCATTCGTCAGCTATTCCTGTTACGGCTGACAGGTTCGTCCAACCAAAATATCAAGGCATGCATGCCTCCACATCATTCAAGATTAATCATCCACATTTGCTTGTAATACGACGACGACAGCGACCAAACTAGAAATACTTTATGACGTTCGTACCGAATAGTTTAATTGCAACGTGTTAAATTATTAAATTATTCATATCGAGAAAATTATTAAAACAAAAAAGAGTTATTACTTATACTTTAAGTTTCATTTTTGTTATTTAGGTAATCTTGTATTCTGCTTAAGAGTTTTTACTTTGTTTTTAATGGAAATTTTTTTATAAAAACTACTGTAACAAATTCGTCAAGTAACTTCCGTTGCGTAATGCAATTGGCAAACAATGATTACGAGATTTCTTTGTTTTATGAAGCTTCATTTGCATACAACAGTGAGGAACTGTTCTTAACCCCCTGTAAACAATGCCTAGGAGGATGTGGTTCCGTCAACGTAAGTATTAGGCAGCGCCCCCTTTGCCCTTTACGTAAAATTCAACGGAGCCCAGAACAATTTTACCAGACGCACAGACGAGCACTAAAGTGCGCCCTCACGTGTAATGCCCTATTTACAAGTAAAATTTATGCAATGATCTTTTTAACTCGTCCAGCTCTCTCTGATTCGAACACACCTTACGTGATCTTTTTTCAGCTGCGTTTTGCGATACGTGGGAGCAGTCAAACGCTTCGCTTGGCTCAAACCCAATGGTAGGCGTGGTATAGCGGGTGCACTCTATCACGTCCATTATTAGATGCGACGCTGAGAGCATCTCTTGTCGGCGGCCCTGTCCTTCCTACGTGCGTCCGTCGTCATCAACGTACGCACTCTCCTCCGCTCACCCCCTCTCCTCTCCTATAGCGAACACTATCGCGAGGGGCATTGGATTGGATTCGATCGGCTTGGCTTGGCTTGGCTTGAATTGGATTAGATTGGATTTGGATTGAATTAAAGTGGATTGTGTTGGATTGTGTTGCGTCATAGTCCCGGCAGATGCACTGACGCCGGCGCGTGCCCAGGTGAGAGCGAACACTCTCTCAAATCTGCGGGTGTGCGGCCCAGCGCGCTCTCACTCCGCCAGTGGGCGGCGCTGCGCGCGGTGCTGCGCATGTGCAGTACTCTCTCTCTCTCCCCGCGGTTCCTCTCCTTCGGGCGTGCTGCGCATATAACCGGTGTGCCGCTTTCCGGCGGCCTTTCGGTCGACGGTTGCTCTCCACTTGCGCTTCAACCCCCCTCAGCGTCGCATCACACCAGGGTTCCCGCGAGGGGAGGTGGGCGTAATTTTTTTAGTGGGTGCCGAAATGCAGTCTGCCATTTAAATGGCGAAGTACAACTATACACTTAGGCTTATTTGGCAACCATATTTGCATTACAGAAACCGTAACAGCTGCTTTTTTCTTTTTTATCATGGGAGAAACTGCGCGCACTAAAAATAAATCACCCTTCCGCGAAAAAGCGAAGTGTAAGATTAATCGTACACAATGCTGGAACGAAAATTATGTGGTGTTTCGCCATAAAGCGTCTAAATGTCTTTTCGTTGCAGCCTATGTTATGTACAAGCCAGGGTATTTACTCAGAGGTTAGCAGTAGTAACTGTATCGAGTGCATTTGCACGTAGCTTCAAAAGGAAATCAAACTTGTTGACTGCGTTATTTTTAAACTTCCACTATGTAGGCCCAGTATATATAAGGCGTCTTTTTTTCTAAATGAGTGAGATTCTGAAACTCAAACTGAGTTTGATAAAGCTGGAATGACAATAGAAACTCTGCAACTTTCGCCCAAAAAGGGGTGGCTAGAAAATAGATGAGATAGCGCTCTGAAAACGTGTACGCAGATCGTAGTTCGTGCCGAAAATCGGAGCCAGATCCTGCTGTTTTACGAATCAAAGTGAGCCACATCCATTTTTTTCAATGGGACATTGCTTTTGGCTAGAGTGTCCAGACTGGTTCGTATGTGTTTCCGGAAATTTTTTTGGCGTTTCGGAGCTGGCCTATTATGAATTCAGACGGGAATAAGGAGATCGGGAGAAGAAATGTCCCCACACACAAACGACGAAGTAAACGAAACAAGTGACCCTGTCCGAAATCCCGCCACGCCGGGCATAGCGGAAGCTGCTGCCGGTCAAAATGATGATGATGGTTGGATATTTATGGCGCAAGGCCAACTAGGGCAAAGAGCGCCAAAACAATAGTCATATATGAGGGGTGAAACCTTAAACACTACGAACAGTCAGCAAAAACAAAAGTAAAATCACAAAACGACAATGAGCATGGCTGGTGTATAGGGCCAGGGAGTGATCACGCATGGTATGAAATGAGGTCTAAAAATTGCACTTCTTCTAAATATTTAAAAACGCACTTGATAGAAAACATGGGATCATCACAGAGGAAAAACGCTGGGTGTGGTGGGACGTGTAGTCTGTATAGCTGTGGGAAGTGTTTGCGTCGTGTTGTGTGAAGTGCCTTGCATGTGATTAGTATGTGCACCACGGATAGGGCATCTCCGCACCTGCTGCACTGGGGTCTAGCAGCAGCCCTCTCAGCAGCAGCAGCAGCAGCCCTCTCGTCTGCCAACTCATTCCCAGCTATCCCAGCGTGTCCTGGAACCCAGCAGAGGAGCAGCTGATGCTTCTTTGCATACACAGACATGATAGTGTTAAATACAAGATTAACTATGTGGTTTTTGGGGGGTGTATGCGATGACAGAGCGCGAACAACACTCAAGGAATCTGTGTAGATGATAGACTTTGGAATTTGATTTTCAAGTATGTGCCGTACAATCAGCAAAATCCCATACGCCTCTGCTGAAAAAATTGTCGTGTGGACGCTCATGGTTCTGGCTGCACAGAAATTCGGACCATGAGCAGCGCAGGAGACCATAGTGGAGGTTTTAGACGCGCCACTATAAAATTCTGCAAGTTGGTATTTAAACTGCAGAGACAGAAAGTGCTGCAGTATTGCAGCTGCGGTACCCGATTTTTGTCAAGTTTCATAAAAGAAAGGTCGCACGACACAGGACGAACTTGCAAGGCGGTAAAATGTTTGAAAGGGATGACCTGTACACATCTAAAAACAAAGCACTGAGATCCGAGGCTCGCTCTTTCACTCTAAGTGAAAAGGGCAGAGGAACGGATGGGCGATTTACAAAGAGCAGAGATGTGGATGTGTCGTTAAAGACAGGATAAAAAGGATGATTATTCAGCGATGAAATTTAAAAGCATAAAGCAAGTCCATGTATGTTCGTTGGTTCTCAAGGCTCCACTTATTACACTCAACATAAAGACTCTCAGCAGGGCTAGTGCGAAAAGCACCCGACGAAAGACGAAGGCCCAGGTGCAGAACTGGGTCAAGAATTCGCAAGGCTGTCTTAGTCACTGACCCATACACCACACTGCCATAGTCCAAACGACACCCAACCAAAGCAGTATACAAGCGAAGCAAGAGTTCTTTGTCGGAACCATAGGATTGGTGGGTGAGAACCTTAAGTATATTCATTGTTTTGAGACATTTATTTTTAAGTTCCCTGATGTGGGGAATGAATGTGAGTTTGTGATCAAACACCACACCTAAGAACTTGTGCTTCTTGTTCACAGGAAGCGACATGCCATTAGGAGTAATGTCTGGGTCCGGATGGACCCCGCGCTTCCTGGAGAACACAACGCAGGAGCTTTTTGCAGGATTCAATTTAAACCCATTCTTGTCTGCCCAGCCGGCAAGCTTCTTGACGCCGAGCTGGACTTGACGTTCGCAGATGGACATATTACATGATTTAAAAGATATCTGCACGTCATCTACATACATGGAGTAAGAAATTGTAGGCGCAGTGCCTTCCCAAGGAAGTTCATTTTTACTATGAAGAGAGTGCAGCTTAGAACTCCGCCTTGCGGCACGCCATTTTCTTGCACGTGTACCTTTGACAGTGCAGAGCCAACTCTGACGCGAAGGTTCTCTCGACAAATAGCCTAGCAAGGGTGTTAAACATATTACCCAGAAACACCGAATGACTTCAGGTCAGTAAGGATCCCATAACGCCAAGCGGTGTCATAGGCCTTTCTAGGTCGAAAAACACAGTTTAAACAGAACTGTTTATGCACGAAGGCATCCTTAATATACGACTCTAGTGCCACAAGTTGATCATTCGTGGATCGCCCCGCCCTGAAGCCTGCCTGGCAGCTCTCGAGAAGGCCGTTAACTCCAAAAGTACACGAGCCTCCGGTTTATCATCTTCTCGAGAAAGCTTGCACAGGCAACTGGTCAGGGCAATGGGTCGATAGCTAGCGGGAGCAGAAGGGTCCTTCCCTTCTTTCAAGAATGCTACAACTATGGCATCCCTCCAAGACTTGGGAATGTGCCCCGAAAGCCATATCTTGTTGAAAAGGTGACGAAGTGTTACAAGAGTGTATGTGTGTAAGTTCTGTATCATTGGTATATGTAATGTTGTCCGGGCCTGGAGCTGAGGGTTTTACACGTGCTCAGAGCACCCCTCAGCTCATGAAGCGTGAACTCGGAGTTATAGGAGGTGGCTGACCTGTCATTGTCATGTAAAGGTTTCTTTTCGGCCACGAGTTTGTGTTTCATGAAGGTGTTTGTGTAGTGGGCTGAACTAGAAACGTGTTGGAAGTGTTGTGCGAGTGTGTCAGCCTGGTCTTCGAGTGTGTCCCCTGTTGTACTGACCAGAGGCAGGCTGTGTGTTTGATGTCCCTTGAGTTTGCGTATTCGTGTCCATACTTCCGTGTGTCTGTGTAGGAGTTAATTGATGTTATGAATGTACGCCAACTCTCTCGTTTTGCATCACGGCGCACAGGTTTTCCTAACGCCTTGGCCCGTTTGAACAAGAGGAGGTTACTCCGACGTGGGGTTACTGGCGAAGGATACCCACGCCTTGTTCTGGGCCTCTCGCGCCCGCCTACAGTCCTCATTCCACCACGGCCTCCGCTGGTTGCGCGGGGCAACAGAGGCGTGGGGAATGGACTTTTTCGCGGCGGGTCGAGGATGTGCGCCGTGAGGAGTTGGGTAGCTTCTTCAACGTGTAGGTGCTCCTATGGATGTGTGGTGTAGTTTGGATGTCTCTGTAATGTGTTCCAGTTAGCTCGTCTTCATTGAACCTATTATGGGAAGATGGACTGCTCGGGCCTTTACCTATATACGTTAATGAAGTGGGGAAATGGTTCACTGCCATATGGTCCGTGCCCACACCCCACTCGAGAAGAGGAAAGAGAACTGCGGAGCCAAAGCCAAGTCAAGACATGAGTATGTGTTGTGACCTATGTTATGGTATGTAGGCTGTTTTATTGTTGAAAGGCATGCTCCAGAGGATGTAAGAAAGCTCTCTATCAGGCGACCTCGGGCATCCGTACGAGAAGAGCCCCAAAGAGAATTGTGAGCATTAAGGTCCACCTGTTAGAATGTATGGTTCGGGCAGCTGGTCAACCAGCGCCTCGAAGTCAGAACTCAAAAGTGTAACATCAGGAGGAATGTATATGGAGCATACCGTTATCAACCTATTAAATATTATTAAGCGTATTGCTACAGCCTCAAGGATAGTGTTCAACGTGACAGGGTGGCATGCTAAGGATTTCCAGACGATTATGGCCACACCGCCAGAAGAGTGTGTGCAGCCATCCCTGTCTTTCCTGTATACCAGGTAACTATTCAAGAAATTGATTGTTTAGAATTCAAATGTGTTTCCTGAACACACATTACACTTGGCTGATTGGTATGCAGAATCTCATACACGTCGTCAAGATTATTCAGAAGGCCTCTGCAGTTCCATTGAACAATATTTTCTCTTCCCATTATTTAGTGTGAGAGCTACTGGAGTGTGTATGTTTATGTGTCGTCTTTCGGGGCTGTGACTCTTGGATTGGGCTTTTTGGGCGGCCTATCTGTAGGCTTGGACGTCGGAGGCCGCTCCTTGCCGCTGCGTTGCAGGCAGAACGGCACGACGTCCATCTCGTCGTCCGATGTCCTGGGTGTGCCCGTGGACCGGGCCCCCCGGACTTGGACCCCCTTCGGGGGCCTCTCGTTTAACCCGCCACCGCCGGTGGTGTCGGAGGCATCAGAAGTGGCACGGGCGGTGCGGTGGCGGTGGAAGCCGGTGCGGGGCTCGTGGTGTCCATGGCACACCCCAACGCACTGGACGATGGGGTGGCACGGACGGGAGCGGCACCGGCCCCGACAGAAGAGGTTGCCACCATAACCGCTGCTGCCTGAGCAAGCGGGGTGGTGGCGGGTTGGGCTACCAGAGGCAACCCAGGGGGGGGCGGGGGCGGGACCAAGTCCGACTCTCGGTATTGGGTCCCCGCCGAAACAAGACGCCGCTCCGCCCCCCGGCTGCCGGTCAAAATAGTGGAATATTGTAGTGGAGACCCCGCCATGCCAAATCGCGGGCACTATAGGGCATGCCGCTATTGGGGGCATGGTGGTACAGATGCTGGCATACCCGTCTAGCGGGCTTAGGCGTCACTTGGGGGGCATGGTGGTACAGATGGCGGCATACCCGTCTAGCGGGCATAGGCGTCACAGGAAGAATAGTGGGTTGTGAATTTCTCTGGAATGGCAGCCGTCTTGACAGAATATGCATAGAATGCGTGGCTGCCGGGACACTTTTGCTGCTTAATGTGGAAAACGTAATGCGAAACCGTGCGCTCACACCACAGCTTCATTTTATTGTGCACAGACCCTCGTTTCACGGCGGCACTCCTCTGTAAATAACCTCCACAGGTACCTGAGGGCATAGTTGACCCACATTTCAACAGGGGATTATGAAAGTAGAAGGCAGGCCACATATCTGGTCAAGGAAACTCACACAGACCTTCCATTTTTTGTCTGTTCTCAGTAAAATGTCCTCTTTCCTTCTTATTAACATTTTAAGTCGCCTTCTTATTCTGATATATGAACTCAGCCTGGTCTAAGGATGAACGAGTGAAAACCATTGACATAAAAAAAACTACGCGAAATATGGTTCTCACCAAAAATATTTTCGGACTTTCATTAACATACTGACAGAGGGAGTGGAAAAGAAATAGTAAAACAGTAAGAGGCCTAACACAAGCGTTGACCCGCAACCTGTATTAGCAAAATGGAAAAACACATGGAGGTGCGCGCATGCGCAGAGGGAGAAGAAAATATTGATGCACCTCTGCAAACAATATTGCACTGAAAAACAAAAAAACACAGGATAAAGCGTGTGTAGAGGCTGTTGACAAATCACTTGAGCATATGGCCGACAATCTTGGATTCTTTTTTGTGGAGCGTAATCAAGGTGTGGTTACGCAGTGAGCTTTTTAAATGTTCACGTAAAAGGCTGCTAGTATCTCCCTAACCATTCCATTTCTATGCTCGAAGTGCCCCTTGCTATCATCAAAACAGGGTTTGCACCCACACTTATTGCAAGTTGCACGTGAAACTGCGTACGTGCGATCTTTTCTCGTCCCTGAGTGCGCTTCTAGTCTTACATTTAAGAAGGGCCCGATCCGCCCCATGTGCTCTCCTTCACAAGACAGCGGTATTGGGTGAACGGCACACATTTTACAAGGCAAAAAGCACACGTGTGTTTACACTATGTGAACGTTTTTTTTGTTGTTCACCAATTAAAAAAATAAAGCCTGCCTATTTTGTTCTTAGCTGAGTAAAAAGGTTGCATACTATATAGGGACCCCACATTTTTTGCCTGCGTGCCGTTTTGTGCATGTACGGCACGACAAATCAGCAAAGGAACTCGTGAAACGTGCGGTCATGCCCTCCATGCACAAGATGGCACATGGGCTGAAAACTATGGAGTCTCGATATGGCGTGCAAATCCTTTCCTCAGCTAAGAACAAAATAGGCAGGCTTTGGTCGTTGGTGAACAAAAAGCGTCCACATAACGCCAGTTTTACAACTTCCAAAGTCAAGCACACGCGTGCTTTTGTGCTTGTAAAATGTGTGTCATTTACCAGATACTGCTCTCTTGCATAACAGTGTACGTGAAGCATGTGGGAGCTGCTGAAAAGAGCACCCACAGACGATAAAACACCACACGTATGCAAATTTACCCGAGCAGTGAAGAAAAGTGTGCATGCAAACATCGATTCGGTGATAACGAGGGGCTCTTCGAGCATAGAAATCGGATGCTTCGGAATATAGTAGAAGTCTTACACATTAACCTTTATAAATTAAAATATTACGGCACTCCTTGGGCTGCACCGTCCGGCTGCTTCCTGTGGGTACTGCAGGCAGACCAGCCGCTGCCCCAGCTGAATGCCACCACTCACGTTGGAATGCATTTTGTGCGTCTCATATTGCGTGAAAATGTGTAAATGCCTTTTCATTTGATGTGTCATCATGCCACAGCTTACTGCCTGAAAGCACATTCAAGGAAAACGAGAACTAATTCTTATGCCAGGCTTGTGCAGTGTGTCACAGCGTGTCGCATGTCGTGAATGAAGTGTGTTGCGCGTTCTCGTCAAAATCACGAACTGTGTGGTTCGATTTTTTGGAGACCCGTGTTTCCCTACGCCTCGCCTGCACATGCTTTCGCGAACCAGGAGCCGCCATTTTGGGCGGCCGGCGCATCGCGTGAGCCATGACCTCTTCGTGACCCCATGCGATGCGCCGAACTGGCTCGCTGTGAATCTGTGCGCGAGGGCGCGGGGGAAGGACTGGGCGATTTGGTCGGAATCGGTGGGCTATGCCCCGATGACAGGAACCCAGCTTGTTCCACGGACTCTGCTGAGATTCTGCCCTGATCGGTCGCACGGGATGCCTCCCCTGCTCCCGCAGCCGTCATGACCGTTATCGAGGTCTGGGTCCCGCAGCTTGAGCGAGCGAACGGAGCCACGGTCTCCCCACAAGCGATAGTCATGTTGTCTGGTATATGCCCTGTAACTGCCAGGCAATAAAGCCTCTGAGAACCCGAACCCGTGCGCGAGTATTCGGATTCCTCAGGGCTAGTGTACGGCTCGTAGCACTTTCTCTAGCGAAGCTAGCCGGGGTCCTCTGCTATCCCGTACGTTAGCCCACAATTTGTAGTGCCAGTCTTTCTAATGTGCACTGTTATACCCAGGTGTTTACAGCTACTTGCCGTCTTTTTAATTCCCACGTTCAAGTCCCGTGCTCAGAGAGAAATTCACATGCACAGAGGCCATCCGTTCGAGTGTGACAGCGCCGCTGTTGACTGCAGTAACAAGCAATGCAAGCTCAAAATATTATTGCAAAAATATTCTGAAGAAATAAGCGTATAGATATACAATGAGACAAACCCACAGAAGCATAAGAGTAGAGAGACACACATCGCTTGCGTATTTTTCCTTGCTTCACTCCAAGTGTGTCATTCACTGCTTTACTCCTACATGAAGTCTAATCACCCTATATATTTTCCTAGCGCTCACGGTGCTGTGCAAATGGGTCATCACGCTGAACTGAAAACACTGAATCAAGCAGTTTGGTACCAGCAGCAAAAAAGTGTGGCTGCATGTTTCTTCTAGAAACCTGTTACTGACCCCCTTGACGTCCATTGCTGACTTTGGGTATTTACAAGCGTGCTGTCAATCATTCTCGCTCAAATTGTGGCCTGTGAGGATCTATTTTGCTGCACTATCCTTTTGTGGTCAATTGCTGTAGGTGACTATGCCATACTCGAGGGACTAGCTGCACACTCGCCCTTCTCACATACTCGGGCTGCAACGCAAGCAAAGGGTTGTTTCGCAGACCTTGGCCTCGTAAAATAAACACAGCTAACTTCTAGAAAAACTGAGTTTCTGACTGCAACTGCATTTAGGTCAATAAACGGGCTTTCTAAACTGGCGTGACACACCATTTCTTTTTTGCTGCTCGTGCCAAGCTGCTGGATAGGAAGTACTTTCGGTTCAACATGAAGACCCATTTGCGCAGCGCTGCAAGCCTCCAGAAAATTTATAGACTTCGCACATGTATACGCCTGAGTAAAGTAGTAAATTGGGGGAGTTGGCGTGAGTTCATTTCGTACAACAGTGCAAACACAGACAGAGGGAAGAAAAAACATGTAAGCTCTGTATCTTTTCTTCCTTATGGTTCTGTGTGTTTGCACCATGGTACGATATCTATACGCCTATTTCTGTGGGTTAGTTCTTGCGTGAAGACTTTGCAGTTGTGTTGGTTGTTAGTGCAGTCAACAGCAGCGCAGTCTTGCTGGAACGGGTAGCTTCCATTCATAGTTTATTTCACGCAGGGCATGGTGACTTAGAGGTGGGATTTAAAAAGAAAGCAAGCGGCTGTAATTACCCGGGTACTACAGTGGGCATCAAGAAGTCTGGCACTACAATATAGAGCCACACAAGTCATGATTTTGTTGAAAACAACATGCCACACACTGCATTCACAGTCTGTGCAGCATGGTCAAGCCTCGCATAAGAATTAGTTCGCGTTTTTCTTGAATGTGCTCTCTGGTGAACAAGCTAACTGTGGCATGATACATCAAATGGGAAGGCGCTTACCAATTTTCAAGCCACACGAGACGCACGATATGCAGTCCACGATACGAGCGATGCCACGCTTCGGGGGCGGCAGCTGGCGTGCTCACATACCCCCAAAACGTGCTTACATGGCAGCACACTGATCACGGAAAAATGCTGCACCCAGGGAGAGCCAGGCAATTATGGTCTATAAAGGTGACTGCGTAAGCCAGACCTCGATTACGTCCCACGATAAAAAAGCCAAGCTAGTTGGCCATATGCTCACGTGACTTGTCCGCCCCTCTCCACACACCTTTTCTTCCAACTTCTTGTCTTTTTAGCGCATTATCCTGTGCAAAGCTGCATCAGTCTTTTCTTCTCCCTCTGTGCAGGTGCGTAGTTGCATGTATATGCGCATTCTTTCTGTTGCCTAATAAACACTAGTTCGAGTCAGGACTAGTGGTTTGCCCCTTTTTGTTGTCCTGTTCTTTTCCAGCATGTTGTTTCCCACAATCATAAAGGTCTTAAGTCCCCTCCTATTTTTTAACTAGAAACTACCCCTCAGACTGAACTCAAGTTGAAGAGCTGGGAACGGGTTTTTTTCTGCAATTAATGCCTATTCCCCAGTAAAAATACCAACCCAAAACCGGCGTGTCAGCCAGTTGGAAACATCTTATATGCTCTAAATGTTACAGGAATTGACAATATAATCTTGACCTATTTTTTTAAAAAGCGCACGCTAATATAGATATTCACATAATTTTTCAAGTTCCACATTGACGAAATATGCTGTCTTCTCTATCGCCCAGGCCATGCTGTAGAAGGTCTGCCCCGTCCATCCTGTACCGCCGCTACTGTAGGGTTCCCAGATCGATTAAGAAGTCTCCATAGGATGTGTTCCGCATCAGCCACGTCCATTTTTCGTCGGCACATCCACATTTGGACCAATCTGCACTTGCAATTAGAAAACAAAGCAATTAATTTTAAACTCCCAACTGATCAACTTGCGCTCTTTGAATCAGGTATAAGAACTATATCCTGTGTTGAGGTTGTACCTTACTTTATTAGAAAGCTAAAAAATGTAACCAAACTTTACTGGTCACATAAATCCAAAAATTTGATCAAATAAATGTTGTCGTGCTCTGCAACATGCTATACGACTGGTTCTCAAATGGGGGTCCCTAGACCCCAAGGGGGTCCGAGAGCACTTCAGGGGTCCGTGAAGCCTGTTTCAAAACTTTTCTCCTGCCACTGTTTTCTCGATTTTCCCAGAACTTTCTTGGTATGCAAAAAGGTGGCCTCGCTGCATTACATGTATGTTTAGTTTCTCTGCAAAGTAAATATTTTAACACCTTCTTTCCGCACAACATGCCAGCTATGACAAGAGATAAAAGACCTACCTAAGGCAGCATGTAACTGTTGAAAGACTTGTACATACAAGTACAAATTGTTTGACATAATGACACCGATCAACATATGCTCAATCGTGGGGTCCCAACTGTTTCGCAAGCCAAGAAGGGGTCCCTGGAGCAGTCATGGCTGCGAACCACGGCACTGCTATACTATTGAAGTTTTGGTAGCCCAAAAGAAAACACACACCCGCCGAGTGGCTCAGTGGCTAAGGCGTTGCGCTGCCGAGCACAAGGGCATGGGTTGGATTCCCGCCCAATTTTACCATAGTGGTGTGTACATGGGCAAAGAGCAAAGCCGGCCGCCCCACCTAGCTTATTTTTGGTTCAACTAAGATTCTGCCTAAGTATGCTTGGAAACTCGGCCAAGTTATATGTGTAGTTGTTTTGAAATGCGGACAAGTTTTAAAGAAAGCTTTCTGCCTCTACCAGCCAACGGTTTCTTCGTGGAGTGCGCAACAAGATACTCCCAACGTGGCTGAGCAGGAGGAGGGCCCTTTTCACTCATGAAGCACTGTGTAGATGGAGCGGCGATGGGCGCTCCTACCCAGCGTTCCCCGAACGCCGGAGGTGCTTTCGGAGCTGTGCACCCCGGCGGGCACGTTGGCAAAACCATGCCGTTGGCTTTGTCATCTGCTTTAGCGACGGTTGTTTGGGCCTGTTCTTGTGCAGCTTCGCGTACATTGCGCGCTTCCTTCACACGACTTTTTTAACTTGCTCTACAGCACCTCCTGGGTAACCCAGACCCGACCGAATTAAGTGGCCATACACCAAAGATACGTTTAGGATTGGTTTGGAGGGCAGGAAAACAAAATGTACAGACCCCTTTACAGACATTTGGTCACTAGAGAAACGCTATCTTTTGCGCAGTGCTTGCCACGAATGGGACTCTGTTTTCTAAATTACTGAATACAAATTTGGTAATGTTTAAACAGGCATTACAGAAGGCAAAAGAATCAACAGGATCTGATAAATAGCGATTTTAAAAGTTCCCTCAGCTTTCTCGCAATTCTCAACCTAAGCTAACTAGTTATCGGTATAAATGGGAATCACTAAGCTCACATGCCGAATCGCTTCGGTGTCTGCGCTTGTGTAGTGCGGTGGTGTAGCCCCTAGCTAGCTCATCAGAATGACGAGGTTCCGCTGTCTCGCCCTTAGAAAGATGCTCGTCACCGTTTTCGTTTTGCTGACGCACGGCCGGGATACAGCGGCGGTGTCCAGCGCTCTAGCCCGGCCGTGGCCAACACTGCTGCAATCGGGACGCCGCCCCCGTGAATTCCAGATAACGGCTGGCAGAATAGGTGGTTTCACTCTTTGCACTGCCACGTTTGTGAATTCAAGTGACGGCGTGTGCAATTGTTGTGGGTGTCGTTTACAGCTCTGCTTTCCAGCCACCTTTAAAGAGTGGATTGGAAGCAATTTTTGTTTGCTTGGTGTCGTCGTTAGACCCCAAAAGAGGAATGACCACTCCGTGATGAAAGAATGTACAACGTATGCGTGCCAACCAACTTTGTAGCCCAATGAAGCAATGAACCCAATGAAGCCCAATGTGTGCGGTGGCCACATTTTTAATTGGAGGTGAAAAGCATAAGTGCGTGCATGTTCCAAGATTTTGGCGCACATTAAAGATCCCCACGTGGTCAAAATTAATCTGGAGCCCTCCACTACAGCTTGCCTCATCGCCTTTGTAGCGTCGGCGAATACACCATACAATCAATTATTGCAGCTCGAAGGGTAATGGAGAGCACACAGGGACAATCGTTTGCTAAAGAACTTTTTGAACTCCTTTGCTCTCAACCATTTGGCTGTGTGGTCTGGTGTCTGGGATGCTAATTAAGTTGATTAATGTTAATGTTTCACCGACATTTGGCTTCTTTCATTGCACTAAGTCATGCAAAGATTGAGCCATAGTGAAGCTGCAGGATTTCTTTCTACGCGAACGCTGAAGAACCCACACGTTTGTACAAGTTTGAAATTGTCTGTTTATATGTTCCGTCGATGCTTTGCACTGTGGTAGTGGTAGTCATCATATGCAAAAATATCGTCGTGGTCCTTTTGACGAGCACTGCATGCGCCACTTGACAGCTGGGGTGCAGTGGCGCGCTTAAATGCACGACGCATGCGCTGCTTTCCTCGATTTGCATCGAGGTTTCATGGAGCAGGTGTTTAGCAACTGTTGCGTTGCTGGTCGCTAGGCAACCCGAGGCACTCCTCCAACATTTTTTTTTGCTAAAGGCACTCTGCATGCAGGGGTCAGTTTGCGGTTACTCGACGCACACGCTCACGAGCACTCGACATTTTTTGGGTATTTTAAACGCATTAGCGCCACACATTACAGCCAGCTACAGCAGTTGCACTGTTCAAACAGCACGCATGGGAGAAAAATGCTGCATGAAAGCCAGTCCGTAGTCCAGCATTCCAGTGTCTATGAGTATATACTGGCAGATTGACCATAACGGGCTTTCATTTCTATTTATCACACTGCGCACCAGGGGGGAAGTCTTGTAGCAACACCATCATCATCATCAGTGCCATCATCACCACGAGTATGAAATGGCTGATCAAACACGACTACCCACCTGGGCGGCTGGTCTTCAGCGCTCCCAGTTCTGGCCGGGCCTACGCGTACACAAAAATGTAGCAAGCCGCATCCGCAACACCAAATCTGCTTCTTAAAATAAATTCTAATCTACCCAAAATTTTTGTTTAATGCTTTTGGAGTAAGCCATAACCGAGCACATGCAACTGAGAAAACAGCGTTAATAGAATAGCTTATGGCAGGACAGCTATTGAAATGTGCGACGCTAAAACTCTGGAGTGCTGTATCACTGCTTCTTGCGGGTTATTTTTATGCGTACACGATTGAAACCAGGTCTTTCATGTCTTACAAATAGCTGCTGCAATCAGGCCACTAATCGTAAACTCGAAGCGCCAAGGCTTGTACACAGGCCCCATTGTCTACTGCGACTTGTGTGGTAGGAACACGTTACACTTCTTACTGTACACGTTTTTCACTGCTTTTTCACTGGACATAATTAGCCACGACACAGTCTTGTTCTTCCATAGAAAGAAAAGTGTGAAACAAACCACTTCCGGCACGTATCTGCAGGCTGTCGGTAGCGGCTGCCGTTCTCAGTATCGGCTCCCAAAACCCCAATTTATTGGATCGTCTGTGTTGTGTGCAATCAGGTTTTAAACCAGTCGCTCACGCTACCGTTCTTTTTATGTCGACTATTAGAGAGCATTCTTGCATGGCCGAAAACTCAAGTGAAGTTGTACTTAAGAACCAATATTTTCTAAGAAATAACTGTTCATAGAACTTTGCTCTTGAGTGCTACGCATGCATCCAGCGGAAGTTTTAAGTTAAAAGAAAAGTGCTGCCGACATTTAAATTTCAGGCTAAGTACTGGTTTTCTCGCTCCTTATGATTAATTAGTGTACAGCAACGACAAGGGAAAAAATTCTGCTTACCTGCCCATCTACAGCTGCAAACATTTTCAAAACTGGCTCAGGGAGGAAGGGAAGAGGGGACACCACAGCTCCAGCAACACCTTTCCTCCAGCAAGCAAACCTGGTGGTGGTCGCACCGGCACTGCAACTGCTAAAACCAGATACAAAAGAGGATCAGGCTCAATATACCGAAACAGTTCAAATGCAAACATAAAGGCCCAATGCAATGCATTGAAAGTCCACGTAGGTTCCTAAGAAAAATGGTCAGCCGCGTGGTTAGCTGGCTGCTCCAAGCAATGCTAATATGGGCAATAATTGCTGCATTGTGCACCAGAAGGCACTAATTATCAGGACAGAAGTGCAGTGGATCTTAGTAGCATATTGTACTGTCACCGCACATGTACAACCAATTTGTTTTACGAGAAAGCCCTGGAAGCAGGTGCACATTCTCGAGACTAGCCTGCAGCCGGCAAAGGTTATTTTCCTCTACTCCCTCATTGGTAACCATTTGCCTGCAGCGTGGTCAGCGTCAAATATGTTTGTCCGATTCTTCGCAAGCGTTTTTTTAAGTCCGCATGTACTAATTAACTGGAACTGCCAAACAAGTGGGGAGGAAAAAGTGCAGAGCTGGAAAGCAGCAAAAGATTTCTAAGCACTGAGATGAGAATAAGCATGTTTGTTTAGATGCCCACGTCACCCTGACATAACGAACCAGCAGAGCACACGTGGAGATCATTAATGAAGAGAGGCCCGGTAGAAAAAAGAAAATATGGTGGGCCATCTGATGTTTTTTTTCCTTTTTTTCTGCTCATCATCATCACCATGCTTCACCGCACTGCCAGATGTGATGTCTGCTGCTACACTAAGCATTCAATGAGAGGGGGCACACATCCACATTAGTAATTTAGGTTGCCATGGGTGATTATGAAGCCCGAATAAGCCTTGCTTTGAAAAAATAAGAAAACGTGCCATGGCCAAGAGCCCCTCAGTTCACATCAGCTCAAATGTGAAACCTGAAACCTGCAACACTTAATCCTGAATAACCCACTCGCAACTTGTTCTCTATAGTTCAAAGGCTCGCAGTCATTCACATGAAGAAAAAGGTTAAAGATAACTTCGTTTAGTCATCATTAAGTGCATGCCATCTTAGTCATGCATAAACCTAATTTGCAGTTAGAGCTCCATATAATTACAAGTTAGTTAGGTACGTCAACACCTCTTAGCCTCCCAATTCGGGCTTGGGTATCGTGATGGCTCTCCTCCTCGTTTTTTCGGACAAAGCCAACTATTACAAGAGTACCTCCATCTTTTTTACTTGACACTTGTAACATCTTACATTTCTGCTTCAAAATGCGGTTAAATTATGTGCATGTTCATGGTGGAACAAAACTTTTCACAGGGTAAGAAAAGTAACAATAAATTGAGCACATCAAGCTCACTATTTTGCTCAACCAGTGCTGCAGGCTTAAAAAGCTGTGAGATGTTCCAAAACATAAGAACAACCCCCGAAGAAAATAAGCAGACACCATCACGCTAGCCAAAAGCCAACACCAAGCCTCGTTACGTTTAATTACAAACTGAAACATTTCTAAGCCGCAATATGATGGAAGCAGTGATAACGTATCTAGATGCGTGCAAAGATGGTGCAAGTTTGCAAATTAGACTTCGTTATGTTACCTAGCCATCTGATCGCTCAACCTTATCTGTGTCAAAACATTATAAGCGAAGTAGTAAAACTGCTAAGGCTCGAATGCTTTTTAAAACAATTCTTAAACTGAAATAGGCAAATTCAACTTACTGAAATTGAACAAGGCACATAATGCAAGACAATGCAGAACTGCAGAAAAGCAATGTGGTCACCATTTTTTTAATAGGCCCGAACACACTCGACGTTCCACGAGAAGTCTCGTCCATGGCCCGGGAGTACGTCGCGCCCGTTCTTAATTTTCAAAGTAACTTCTCTGCCTGTAAGCGGCCAATGGCCTGCAAAAGGCAGATTATTATCAACCAACATGCCAGACGCAGTCATTTTTCCTCGAACCTGGTGCACCCAAAATGCAGAATCACAGAGATCACAAGGCTGCCTTGCCCACTCTAGTGTAGAATATGAAAATCACTCTTATACAACATTACGCTGAGCGCAAACATGCCGTAACTGACAAAAACCACGGGGCATGAATATCAGCAATCAATATTTCAAATGATCCTTCTGATTTTTCTCTGATAATTATTGATAAGAACAGTAACATTTACAGCAATGATAGCACAAAAAATAAAATTATAAGGCAAACATTCATTTTGAAATATACACGCTCTGCGCATTCAGAAGCTACGCCACTTGAAAGATGTGTAGAGGCATGCGGGAATGTGGTCTGTTCACACAAGTGTTGTAAACAGGGGTGCAAAACTTGGGGCTTTACATATCACGGAAGTTTGTCTGAAGGTAAAACGTTCCCAGATGGAATGCACAAGACATTTAGCAGCTGCTCGTTTATTTACATGAAAAAGAAATGAGAACCCCTTTTTTAGTTTGGGGGTTCCACGCACTGAATCTGCACCTAGACTACGGGATGCGCGAATTTGAGGGATCCTCCTAATTTAAACCACCCTGGTTTCGTAAAATTCACTGAAATATCGACACTACTGTTTTTCTTTTTTGTATCTATAAGAAGAACTGCAATGGCCGCGGGTTACTACCCAAAAAGCCAGCGCACATAAAACAGGCATGCTCTTTTGAAGCACTTGCGCTTCTGCAAGGTAACTTTTCACAATTAGGGATGAAATGAAAGGAGTGCCTCGCGGGGAATATGATACTTTGGATGGGCATGGGAGAACCAGAAGGCAACCCCGTTTCGAGATGGAGAGTCTGAAGGCACATTTTATTGCACTTACAAAATTTTCGACCTTTACAGCACGCGCAAGTGGCATCTAGACGAGGCACGATACGGGCATCTAGACGAGGCACGAAACGTCTAGACGAGGCACGATACGGGCAATGTTTCAACGTGGTCGCATAAAAATTCGTATAAATGCATATTCCCGAGGCGGCTCACGGACGCACAACACTATTCACGCTCATAATTGAACACATTAATACTGAAACATTCATAGCGCGGAGCGTGCTAGGGTGCCCTAAATATACTCCGATACCCTGCTCTAGACTAAATTCAAGGCACAACCCGCATTTTACCTTTTTGCTTTTGTTAGTGTACAATTCCCCTAAAGAGAGTACTCAGCCTATTACACAGCTACGGATTATTTCTATAAACTGGAGGCTGGAGGGGAGTGGTATTTTTTGGGTGGCTCATAGCGAAGAACCACGACCAACTATGCGAAGAACCAGGCGGTAGCGTTTTCGGTGCGGTCAGTTTGACTAATGACACATGATTCTACTTCGCAAAACCCAAGGCGCAAACTTTGGAGCAAGTGCTGCTTACATACGTGACAAGACGGAAAAGGTCGCTTGTCAAATGCCAAATCTGCGTTACGCCGATATGATAGATATCGCACACCAACGCGAGCGATACGTTGCACACACAGAACGTCAGTCCTAAGGGCCGGCACCGGCACGACAACAGTGCTCCGTTAAATACACAGGACAAGTAAACGACGTTTCACTTACCTTAACTGACCAGCCGTACTTGTTCGTCCGGTAGTTAAATCCATACTCATCACGTAACCAGAAATTTCACGCCGCTGACCATTTACCCAATCGTAGGACCACTGCACGCAGCCATGACGGGGGGAGCCAAACGAGCCGCCGAAACGTCGCCGCCGTCGTCTTGGGTCGCGCTGCCCCCCTGCCGGCGGCCAACTGGGTCGAGTGACGCGCGCCGTTCAAAACGCGTTAAAAATAACTAAAACTCTAGCATTGTCATGGACGCCTAATCTGTCGGTGAACGGTAAGGTCAGGTGCCACTTACATCCAGCAGGAGTTGAGAGCCTGTTCTGCAAGCAAACAGTACGTGTTCCATGAGCTATTTCATGGCGTGACGGGGGCTGCAGGCGACAACGGCTAGGAACAACGGTGGCGGTTCTCTCGTTGGCTCCGTAGTGTTGCATCTTTTCATATATATGCAGAGCCCGGCATATCATCTTGTAGTTCATATAATAGATAAGTTCGCGTTGTGCACGCCTGTGCGCACGCAGGCCGGCTTACTCAAGTGAAGCTTCGTTTCTAGGCCTGGAGGTATATCACTGGCTAAGCTTCGAAACACTTTACGTGCGAATATAAACATGCTCCGCACACAACAAATTGCATGGGCGCTGTCGATGTCTATACCGCTTTTTTCGAACGCTTATGGCGCCCTTCACTGTTAGCGCATTTTAACGGCAAATGACCGTGGGCTTTGCCAAGCAGAAAAAAGGGCGTCCCCATCGCAGACGATCAGTCAACACTATTAATGCCAGCAAGGTTGTGGTGGGTCACGTTGACCAGTAAGGCCGCAGGTATTGCCCAGGATAGCCGAGGTGCCCACCTAACCTGCCGCCATTTTTCCCACCTACTCCCAGCTTTTAAAACGTTGGCCAGGTAAGTTTCCAGTATTGATCACCATGCCCACCTGATTTCCCAGGATGCCCACCCGATTTTCCAGCAAAATGTATGGTGGGATTTGCGATCGTTGAACGAAATGAAACAGAGATGTGAAACGATGATTTCATTTCGTCTCCCCCTTCTTACGAAGTAACTCTAGTTAGATTTATGTTTTCCTCCCATATTTACCATTTTAGTACTTAATTAGCCACCGCTTTCAAGCCCAGGCAAAGCTCCCCCCCGCCCTCCGCTCTGAGAATACGAACCAGTTCATCAAGGTGAAGAGTAAGACATCAGCAGCCTTCATGTGAAGCGTTTTGGAAATTCATGGCATGAAATGTAGAGCTTGATTACTTCGTTAGTGCCTTAAGGCAGGCAAAAGATAATTATCCTACGGAACAATTCGAAAAGAGCAGCTAGTGGTGCCAACAGGACGCACCTGCTCTCTATGAATACTTCTACGGTTCTTGAAGTCCTGTTGCATACCTTTAATGCCTTATCCACCAAAACTAAATAGCATATTGCCTGCAAGTATATTTATATAACGTTTTCATGAGCATCAACGTGAGTGTCTCAATTCAATATGAGCCTAATCCAAATTTATCACCCCAACCTCTTTCAAAATCGTGGGATAATTTTTAATTACTTGTGGCCACAAAATTCCCCCTAGATGACAAGTAAAATACATCACGTTGTCGTTTTCTTGGTGCTGCGGTAAAAAACTTCGGCTTCTTTCTCGAATTAGCGTTGGGTGCTTTTGGCTCATTTAAAAAGAAACGCCTGATATGTCCCACATTCGTTTGTTAAAAAAACCCATAAGCCTGGACACAACATTAAGAGAATGCATCCGTGATACAAAACGTATGAGGAGGAGAAGCGCAACAGCAGCCAAGGTACTGTAGTGGCTTTCAAACACCAAAAAGACGCTCCTTCAAGCGATCGTGTGAACCCCTCATCTGCCAACCTATAATTTTTCCGTGCTTAGTTCATGGTCTTGCGCTATTTCCATTGACACCGGAGTGCTGTGCGAAATACCTCGCACCTGGCTATGGCCATATTTATTAATCATCTTTTATTGGTATTGTAGTGGCGCATCATCATCTGCTTGCAGCGCCACTATGCTCATCATGAACAGCTGCCTACCATCATCATTAGCGGTGCTTATCCGGGGGCGTCGGCAGTGCCACGCACCATAAGATGGAACGTCGAATCAGCATTTGTGTGGCTGCTCGTTCTGGCCAGACCTACGGGACCTGAATAAATGTAGGAGGCTACAGCACCCAACCGAGTCTGCTCCCTACAAGTGGTGACCCGGGAGTTCCGCGCCATATACCCGGCCAGCGGCACACCGACATGGCGACGGGGGGGGGGGGGGGAGGAGGCTTCGATACCGGAGTTCGACGCACCCCACGTCAGAGGATGGTTCTCCAAGTTGGAGGCTACCTTCTGGCTCAACCACGTCAGTATACAGCCTTTGAAGCACTCCATACTGAGGCAGACGCTCCTGCTAGAGTTTTGCTATGTCCTCGCCCTACCACCGCCCAGCGCCACCCCTTACGATGACCTTCGGCTGACGTGCTTGTACACTCTGGTTATGGGGACGGCCCGCCACCGCTTTCACCACACGAGGTACCCTCACGACTTGCACACGCTACGCTGCCGCACACGGTATCCTCCGGCCCAACCAGCACGGCGACGTCCTCCACCACCGAGGCCTACGACCTGCTCTCCATCTGCAGCGCGGCAGCCCCCCCTTCACCTACCGGATTTGAAGCCGACGACATTGCACGCGCTCACCGACCACCTCCCGCCTGGCCCGCTTATGCCACGCCACGCGCAGGCACTAGTCAGCCAAGCAATACTGAAGCAGTGACCTTACTTCCTCCTCGGAGGACAGCGTCACCTCTACCTAGACCTACAGCGAGCCATTCTGCGACGTCACCACACGATCGGTCCACCTCAACGGGCCCCCTCAAAGCCATTCTATACGGCAGGCAGTGTTGGGCACCTAAGGGACACACATCGACGCACTCACCATGTCTCGTCGTGACATTGCGTGTCCCGTCACGGTGAACACAATGGAGCAGCACGAGTCTTTCGAACAAGAAGTACTCAGTTGCAACGACATTAGGGACAAAACTGCCATTCCTTTGCAGTTACCGGCTTGCCAGTCACGAACCGAGAGAGCTAGAGGACACTGATCGAGCACATGTGACCACACCACAACTGGCTCAAAGCTTCGGAGACTCCACTACTGCTCGTAAATACCAAACCCGACTCTCCCCTGCTTCTTCGCGAAAGAACTCCACGTCTTCTGATCGGAAAGGCCGCAGCGGCAAGCGAACACGCAACCATCGTGCACCACGCGGACGGCTTGTCACTCCGCATCGGCAAGCCACTGCCACGACAGTGCTGGCGTCACTAGATAAGCGCAGGCCACTTTTCGCCCGTTGTCACCGACGCCTAGCCATACGACTGCGCAGGACATTCTCCACCCGTTCACCTGTTTCATGTTCCTTCACACGTGGAAGGATCCGTCACTGGAAACAACCACAACGAGTGTCAGACACTTCGTCAGACCCTGGACCTTAGACTGACATGGCGCTACTTACGCCGCACACGTCGTCGTGCCCCGTGCAGAGAAAGAACTGCCTGCATCACAGGAACGCCAAACCCTCACACGCCGTCTCCATTCGACCACGGTGTGATCCTGGCAGTGCTCTAGCCATCTGCGGGGCATATCGTGTGCTTACGGGTACGCCTCTCAGCTTCCGCATCTGAAGGTGTCTGTTTCTCGCGCGACCTCTGCGCCACTCCTAGCCAAGACCACCCGATGGCTTCAAATGTCACCGGACGCTCTCACACAACTGACCATGCCGGCCTAAGGACCTCGATCGTAGACAAACCTTCATAGCTTATTTGTTGTGCATGCCTGTACATTGTTTTTTCGCGCACTCGCATCAGCCATACAATTACCGTACCGCGCTCCGAGCTAGAGGGGGGGCTCTGTAGTGGCGCATAATCATCTGCTTCCATCGCCACTATCCTCATCATGAACAGCTGCCTCATGAACAGCTGCCTCCTATCATCATCAGCAGTGTTTTCCCGGTGGCGCCAGCAGGGCCACACGCCACAAGATGTAACGTCGAATCAGCAGCTGTGAGGCCGCTTGTTCTGTACGGGCCTACAGGACTTGAATACATGTAGGAGGCCACAGCACACAACCGAGTCTCCTCCCTACAGTATCAAATTAATGTATACAGTACAGTATAAAAAAAGATTCCAAAGGGAAAACTGTAGTGACACTTCCAGGTACGCATCGTAAAATAAACGGCGTGTTCGCGCGTACAGTAGTCAAGGTTTAAAAAACCCTTAACAAGAATTATAACTAACATTTGTTTGCATGTTTGGGATGGGTTGTAACACGTCCAGCACGGTTAAACTGGGCAGAGCTCGCCCCACGACAAATGCGCTATTGCAATCATTACACGCTTTTCTGTCGGAGTGCTTACAGTACTTGGCCGCATTACTGCAGAATACCGTGGGCTGCAGCAAAGTACAGAAATCTTAATTCAGTGGTACATATTAAGATCGAAAGCTGCACTAAGAGAAGTGTCAATAAATGGCGAGCGAAGGATCCAGTATGCGGCCAGGCTATTGAACTACTTCGACCACTTTGGCCCTTTCAACAACGCCAAAGAGAGAATTTGGTTCTCCCACTCATATTTCTCATCTGCCAATACCTTTTTCGATGTTTCAGTGAGGATATCGGACAACAAGCTTGTGACCTTAGTTTACAGGAAGCCAATGGACCAACATGAGAACTTGCATTTCAAAAGTTACCACATTACACACTGCAAACGTCGCATACCATATAGGCAATCTCTGTGTTTTAGAAGGATAAGCTGTGACCGAGCTGATTTTGCCCTAACTGTCAACAACTAACTAATCACCTAACAAGACAACAATATCTACCGTCTGTCATCAGTTATGCTATTGGGAAGTCTGAGAAATAGGACTGCCGCCACCTGATAACCAACTCAAAAGCGAAATCTTTCAATATGACACCCAACCTTATTCTAACATATGCCGCTTCGTCCTCCTGCGTAAAGTGCATACTCAGAAAGCACCACGACATTCTTCTTCAAAGCGAAAGGTTGCGGAGTGTTTTCCCTGAGCCTCCCTGCGTCGTGTACCGACGTGCGAGGAACATCAGAGATATTGTAACTTTATCTAATGCCAACACCCCCAGTTTTGCTTTCAGCGGACCCTGTATTAGGCCTAGGTGCAGGCTGTGCCCCATGATGAATACAGCCTCTGTCGCCACCAGCCCCACGTCTTAATTCTCTTTCCAGATTAAAGGAAAGTTTGAATGCGGCAGCGCACACATTGTCCACCTTCTTGAATGCACCATATGCCACGCCCAGCACGTTGGTGAAACTCAGAATCCATTAAGAATGCGCTCATAGGGGATGGTGTGGTAGGGATACCACACCTTTCTTGATCAAAACATGTGAATAATCTAGGCCACCCCTTCCACTCATTCACTGCCAAAGTGCTTCTGTCCAATTTCTAAACGTATTATGACCGTGAAATCCGTGAATAGTACCTCATTTACAAGTTTAACACTGTCTTCAACGGCATCAACGAAAACACAGGCCGATTATCCTGCTTGCCCAACCAGGCACCGGAGAAGGCCGATGCAGCGAGCAACCGAGAAACTTTTTTCTGGAAGAGAAGCTGTTTTACTTCTTCTTTGTTCTCTTTTTTTTAAATCTGTATATTTAGACAACAAATCCCACTGTCCTCATTCCCACCCAAACTCCCATAAGCCGTTGATATTCACCAATTTCCCTACCCCGTCATCCCAACCCATCCGGCTACTTTCCCAGGGGGATCAGGGCAGTCTCCCCGGGCCCGCTCTCCTGGCTGTGGAGTCGCTGAGTAGCTCATTTCTCCTTTTATTTATTTCCACTTCTGTGGTTAAAAACATCTTTTTTGCTGCTGGGTCAATGTTTTTATATTACTATTGGGTTAAGCCTGCGATACCTAGTGGTGTTGGCAGAGGCAGTTATTTTATGTTATTTCACTTCGCCTCAACCTATATTCCTTCCTGTGTACGTAGTGTACTTAGTACTGTGTCCGTCTATTGGTTGTGTATAGTTTCCGTACCGTATAGGCATGAATGTACACAGATTTCACCATAGAACCCCTTGCTTTATATTTTTTTATATTTTTTGTTCTTACTGTAGGCCCGTTTAAAAAGACTTCAACCCTGTGCGACGCTGGCAACACTGTGTACCGCCGCCATGGTGAAGGAAAATCCTTCCTCTCTCACGTTCGTTTTCCGTATCTCTGCACGAGTTAACACCCTGGCAAGCGCGAGAAAAGTGATTGTTTTCCCCATCACCGGCTGGGAAAACAGTTTACCTAGCGTTCCTCCACTGAGGCAGGACAAAGAATTTTCCACTTCTGTAAAGCGTGTATCCACTCCTCCACTGCCAGACGTTCGTCTGGTTCCGGTACGTTGTACAATAGGTTTTTTACAGAAACCGACAAGTACGTTACTGCTGGACGGGTCTCCAAGAACTCTGCTTCCTATCTTGAGTAGCTGCTCAGAAACAGGTCTTCAACCGAGATTGGAGCACATTTGATGGAACTTCCCAGTGCATCTTAGCCAGGTTCTGTTTTCTTTAATAATCTTTCTGAAAGGCATACAACCTTTGTTTGTTTCGGCAGTTAATAACGAGTTAAGCAAATGTTCTTGCTTTCCTTGATCATTTTTATGGTTCTTTCCAGGTTCGCCTCTTCGAATACCTTGATAGTGTAGGTACGAGTAGCTTAAGCTTTCATTCATTTGAAACAACCTTACCCATGAAGTTCTATCGAATGGCTTCTATTGCTTTCTTGGCGGGATACTTCGGCGACTACATTGTATTCCTGCCATTAAGCAAGCATCTAGAAGCAGAGCTCACTACGATACTTGAGCACATTCATACTGCACTGAGGGTTTACAGTTCCCACATGAGACACCTTGTAGGGGTAGGCTGCGGTATTTACACACTCAAATCCATCTTGGAGCATCCAAACACGTGCTTATATTTCCAAACGAGGGGCGGGGGGACACCGACACTTCCTTTTGACTGTGGACATCCAAAGCTAGTATAGAGACGCGTTGCTGCAGGATGTTTTCTCCAGGCTGTTTTCTTGGTTTGCGTATATCGGCGATGTTTGTTACTTTTTATTTTGTATTCGGTACCGGAACGCTATGAAAAGGTCTGAACTATTCTGATGTCCCGATTACCCCACACGGGGCACCTTGAGCAATCATGGTGACGGTACTGGCGATACCGCGGACCCCGAGCCCCCAAACATAAGCTGGATCCAACCGTGGCGATGTGTTTATAGGTGGAGGGTTAGAAACCACGAACGGTGGCCGTCGGAGCCCAGGTCAAGCTCCGGCGGATGGGCTCCCTGTCTGTTTACCAGGCAGGGAGCTCCGGGACCTCTCTCGGCAACAGGGTAAACCGAGTGAAGAAAGTACCCCCGTCCCCTGCTTTTTCCTATGCCATATGGTAAATCGAAACCCCCCCCCCCCAAACATGATCGGACCCTGAAAAGGGTCCGCACCGAAGAATCCTTTCCACCTCTTCCTGCCATCAACTCACCGAAACCTGACAATTACCCACGTTTTTTGATAGTTGAATCGGTAGACAAATCCAAGCCTCTTTCCTCACAATCTGTATTCCTTGTATCCAAGTTTCTTGAATCCATCCTTGGCAAGACATACAATGCTAAAAAACTAAGAACTGGCGAGGTCCTAGTTGAGGTTAACTCACAGAAGCAAGCCACAACTCTCATGAGCCAAACCCGCATGGCAGACCTGGATATCAGTCACACCCCACCATAGCCTCAACAGCTCCCAGGGTGTGATATCTGAGCCAGACCTCCTAACCGAGACAGAGACCAATCTGCTCGAAGGCCTAAAAGATCAAGGCGTGACAGCAGTAAGGCGCATCGTCATTAGGAGAGAGAACAAAGAAATAGCCACCAAACATCTGATCCTTACTTTTGACCGCTGCACACTGCCCGAGCATGTCAACGCAGGTTTCATCCGTTGTTCTGTCCGGCCATACATCCCGAGCCCGTGGCTCTGTTTCAAGTGCCAGAGGTTCGGGCATGGTACCAACTCCTGTCGTGGCAGAACAACATGTGCCAAATGTGGCCAGCATGATCATCTATCCGACAACTGCACAGCAACCAACCTTACCTGCCCGAATTGCCAGGGTCCACATGCAGCATACTCTCGCGCCTGTGAAAAGTTTCGCCTAGAGAAGAAAATAATCAACATCAAAGTCACTGAAAACATCACCTTCCCCGAGGCGCGAAAGAGGTTCGCCTCTTTTCCCGTGGGGAGGTACGCCGACGCAGCTCGCCGGGGGGCGGAGCGGCGTCTGGTTTCGGCGGGGACCCAGTACCGCGAGTCGGACTTGGTCCCGCCCCCGCCCCCCCCAGGGTTGCCTCTGGCAGCCCAACCCGCCTCCGCACCGCTCGCTGAGCCAGCAGCGGCTGTGGTGGCATCCACGTCCGGTGGGGATGCTGCTGCACCCACCGTTTCCCCCTCTCCACCGGCCCGAAGCACACGCAAGGGCCCGGACGAGATGGAGACGGAGGCGGTCGCAGCGACCCCCTCCCCCTCCTTACTGCCTGTGCCATCTGGGGTGCTCCCAAAGCCTTCGGCACAGGCAGCGCAGGCAAAGAACACCCGAAGGGGTACCACGTCAAGGGGGCCCAGTCCGCTGGGCACCCCCTTGCCTTCAGATGACGACATGGACGTCGAGCCCTTCCGGCTTTATCGCAGCGGAAGGAACGGGCTGCGACGTCCAGGTCAGTAGAGAAGGTGAGAAAACCCCTTCCAAGAGTGCAAGCCCCGAAAGACCCTACATAAGTAGTCACACTCCAGTAGCTCTGAACACATAATAATGGGAAGAGAAAATATTGTTCAATGGAACTGCAGAGGCCTTCTGAATAATCTTGACGACGTTTTATGAGATTCTGCATGCCAATCAGCCAAGTATAATGTGTGTCCAGGAAAACACATCTGAATTCCAAACACACAAATTTCTTGAATAGTTACATGGTATACAGGAAAGACAGGGATGGCTGCACACACTCTTCTGGCGGTGTTGCCATAATCACCCGCGAATCCTTAGCATGCCACCCTGTCACCTTGAACACCGTCCTTGAGGCTGTAGCCGTCCGCACAATAATATTTAATAGATTATTAACGGTATGCTCCATATACATTCCTCCTGATGTTGCACTTACGAGCTCCGTCTTCGAGGCGCTGGTAGACCAGCTGCCCGAACCATACATTCTAACAGGCGACCTTAATGCTCACAACTCTCTTTGGGGCTCTTCCAGAACGGATGCCCGAGGTCGCCTGATAGAGAAATTCCTGACATCTTCTGGAGCATGCCTTTTCAACAATAAACAGCCTACATATCATAACATAGGACACAACACATACTCATGTCTTGACTTGGCTATTGGCTCCGCAGTTCTCTTTCCTCTTCTCGAGTGGGGTGTGGGAACTGACCCATATGGTAGTGACCACTTCCCCACCTCACTTAGATATATAGGTAAAGGCCCAAGCAGTTCATCTTCCCATAATAGGTTCAATGAAGCACGAGCTAACTGGAACACATTTACAGAGACATCGAAACTACACCACACATCCATAGCACACCTACACGTAGATGAAGCCGCACAACTCCTCACGGCGCACATCCTCGCCGCCGCCGAAAAGTCTATTCCCCACGCCTCTGGTGCCCCGCGCAACCAGCGGAGGCCGTGGTGGAATGAGGACTGTAGGCGGGCGCGAGAGGCCCAGAACAAGGCGTGGGGTGTCCTTCGTCGGTACCCCCACGTCGGGTAACCTCATTTTGTTCAAACGGGCCAAGGCGTTAGGAAAACGTGTGCGCCGTGAGGCAAAACGAGAGAGTTGGCGCTCATTCATAACATCTATAAACTCATACACAGACACACGCAAGGTATGGACGCGTATACGCAAACTCAAAGGACAACATACACACAGCCTGCCCCTGGTCAGTACAACAGGGGACACACTGGAAGACCAGGCTGACACACTCGCACAACACTTCCAACACGTGTCCAGTTCAGCACACTACACGAACACTTTCCTGAAGTATAAAGCCTCTTGTGAAAAGAAGTCCCTACACGACAACAACAAATCGCAGACTTCTTACAACTCTCTGTTTTCACTACATGAGCTGAGGGCTGCTCTGAGCACGTGTAAACCCTCAGCTCCAGGCCCAGACAACATTACAAACACAATGATACAACATCTACATGCAGACACACTTGAAGCACTTCTACGTCTATATAATAAAATATGGCTTTCGGGGCACATTCCACACTCTTGGAGGGAGGCCATTGTAGTGGCTTTCTTGAAGGAGGGAAAGGACCCGTCGTCCCCCTCAAGTTACCGTCCAATAGCCCTGACGAGCTGCCTGTGCAAGCTCTTGGAGAAGATGATCAATCGCAGGCTTGTGTACTTCCTCGAGTACAATGGTCTTCTCGAGAGCTGCCAGGCAGGCTTTAGGGTGGGCGATCGACGAACGATCAACTGGTTGCACTTGACTCATACATCAAGGATGCCTTCGTGCATAAGCAGTACTGCTTAACTGTCTTTTTTGACCTCGAGAAGGCCTACGACACCGCTTGGCGTTATGTTATCCTTAGTGATCTCAGGTCATTCGGTGTTTCGGGTAATATGTTGAACACCCTTGTTAGTTATTTGTCGGACAGAGCGTTCAGAGTAAGAGTTGGTTGTGCACTTCAAAGGTTCACGTCCAAGAAAATGGCGTGCCGCAAGGAGGCGTGTTGAGTTGCACTCTCTTATCGTAAAGATGAACTCTCTTGGAAAGGCACTGCCACCAACAATCTCTTATTCTATGTATGTAGACGACGTGCAAATATCTTTTAAATCATGTAATATGTCAATATGCGAACGTCAAGTCCAGCTTGGTGTCAAGAAGCTTGCGGCTGGGCAGACAAGAATGGGTTTAAATTGAATCCTGTCAAAAAGCTCCTGCGTTGTGTTCTCCAGGAAGCGCGGGGTCCATCCGGACCCAGACATTACTCTGAATGGCGTGTCGCTCCTGTGAACAAGGAGCACAAGTTCTTAGGTGTTGTGTTGACCAGAAACTCACATTCATTCCACACATCAAGAAACTTAAACATAAATGTCTGAAAACAATGAATATACTTAAGGTTCTCTGCCCATCAATCGTATGGTTCCGACAAAGAACTCCTACTACGGCTCTATACTGCTTTGGTTGGGTCTCGTTTAGACTATGGTAGGTGGTATATGGGTCGGCGTCCAAAACAGCGTTGCGAATGCTTGACCCAGTGCTACCACTTGGGGCTACGGCTTGCGTCGGGTGCTTTTCGCACGAGCCCTGTCGAGAGTCTGTATGCCGAGTGTAATAAGTGGAGCCTTGAGAACCAACGGACGTACATGGACTTACTTTATGCGTTTAAAATTTCATCGCTGAATAACCATCCTTTTTATCCTGTTTTTAACGACACATCCACATCTGTTCTTTTTGTAAATCGCCCATCTGTTCCTCTGCCCTTTTCACTTAGAGTGAGAGAGCGAGCCTCGGATCTGAGCGCTTCGTTTTTAGATGTGTACAGGTCATCCTCTTTAAACATTTTACCTCCTTGGAAAGTTCGTCCTGTGTCCTCCGACCTTTCTTTTATGAAACTTGACAAAAATCGGGTACCGCGAGCTGCAATACTGCCAGCACTTTCTGTCTCTGCAGTTTAAATACCCACTTGCAGAATTTGTACAGTGACGCGTCTAAAACCTCCACTATGGTCTCCTGCGCTGCTCATGGTCCGAATTTCAGTGCAGCCAGAACTATGAGCGTCCACACGACAATTTTTTCAGCAGAAGCGCATGGGATTTTGCTGATTGTACGACACATACATGAAAATCAAATTCCGAAGTCTATCATCTACACAGATTCCTTGAGTGTTGTTCGCGCACTGTCATCGCATACACCCCCCAAAAACCACATAGTTAATCTTGTATTTAACATTATCATGTCTGTGTATGCAAAGAAGCATCAGATGCTCCTCTGCTGGGTTCCAGGACACGCTGGGATCGCTGGGAATGAGTTGGCAGACGAGAGGGCAGCTGCTGCTGCACTCAGGAACACTGAAGACATAAGAACCGTACCGTACACAGACCTCAAGCCACACATAAGACAACACCTGCGCAGAACATGGCAAACACACTGGGACGAACAGACAGACAACAAAACTACATGTAATAAAGCCACACTTGGGACGGTACACAGCTGACTCATGCAACAGACACACGGAAGTCGCCTTGGGTAGGCTACGGATGGGGCACACGCATGCAACTCACTCGTATCTGCTGACGGGATCTGCTAGACCCCAGTGCAGCAGGTGCGGAGAGGCCCTATCCGTAGTACACATACTAATCACATGCAAGGCACTTCACACAACACGACACAAACACTTCAGAGAACTCTACAGACAACATATTCCCCTACATCCATCGTTTTTCCTAGGTGATGATGCCATTGTTTCCGTGAAACGTGTGTTTGAGTATTTGTCCGACGTCAAGTTTTTAAACCTCATTTCCTATCACGCATCATGAAATCTGGCCTATACACCAGCCATGCTCATTGTCGTGTTGTGATTTTACTTTTGTTTTTGCTGATTTTAGTTAGTGTTTAAGGTTTCACCCCTATCATCGACTATTGTTTTGGCGCTCTTTGCCCCAGTTGGCCTTGCGCCATAAACATCCAACGATCATCATCATCATGTCCCGATTACTCTTGCGTAAGCCAACTTGGAAACGTGCGTTGCAACTTTGTATTTGTATTCCACGTGTTTTGATTTGTGCATACCTGTTATGTATCCTTCGCCTGTACTAAACAATTTGAATCACGCAGAGGTTTGGCGCTTTCATGCCTGTAGGAAGCGGGTGCGTTCGCTTCCGACACGTGATGCCTGTCACTTAACCCCCAAATCCTAATTTTGCGGTGCCAGAGAAGAGAGCCAGAAGACCACAGATCTAACGCCTTTAATGGCGATGGATGAGAACAAAAGAATTTATGATGGAAGTGGTGGAGCATGCTCCAGGGGCCACAACTTCAGCCACAATTATTCTCAGCAACTTCAGTCCTAACGTCGGACTGGAAGTCATTCATTGGCATAAATATGTCATAAAAAGAAGACAAAAGCCTCTATTGGTGACATTTCGTCTTGTTTCAATACGCACAATATCACAGTATACCTGGAGGCCATCGCTTTCGACCGTGTGCAATTCCGTAACCCTATTCTTGAGTTTAGTATTGCTGGCCAACTTCATCTACTTAAAGAAATACATCCGTGATAGGCCCGTTATACAAAAAAAGGAATACGAACTCCCCAAGAAATCTTTCAGCCTGTGCTGCTATACACCTGCGGTAAATCTGTGCCGGTATTTCATTTATGCCTAGCCCCCTGTGAGTAACCTTTCTGCAATAAAACACAGTAGTGCAGAGAGCAGGGTAGAGTGGAGGGTTCAAAGGGTTTTTTGAGGGTTGAGGAGCATGCCTTAGTTCTGAGGGTGGTTGGGAGTACTTGGAAGGGATTGGTTTATGAGGAAGAGCAATTGGTAGGGAAGTGGAAGTCGTCAGTTCAACACTATTTGTCGTAGAACCGGCAGCACTACATACATTGAGCGAATTGCCTCTACCTGAATCCTGCCTGAAAGGAGTTGGCTACTTTTAGGAGTGAATTTGTATTCATTTGTCAAGGTAAGATAAGCTCTCTGTTACATTCCGACGACAACCCGCCCATAAAACGCTCATTTACGTATTGAATCGTACCGCGCACTACGTCTTCTGCCTGAATTTTCAAAGTTGTGGCTTTCTTTGTAAGGTTAAACAATCGATATGTATCAACATATAACTGCACCAATGAGACGCTGGCCAGAGTCTACGGGGATGTCGAACCAGCGGTAAATAAAGAAACAGAACGAACCACCGTGCTGACTGAGGGCTTTAAATGGAGAAAGTGAAGTTTGAAACATTAAAACGGTCAGTCGAAGTGTCATAGATGATACAATAGCTGCATTTCCGAGGCCCAATATCAGGGCAAAGTGAATAAGCTCTTAATCTACGCATTTGGTGTGTTTGCTTACGGTGATTAGTATAGAAAGCAAATTGCAGTGTGAAGAACCACGAAAGAAAGCGGATGTAATTCAGCGAGAGCCTGGACAGCAAGAGCCAATGCGCAGATAATCCAGGTTTTGCTGTTTACCTGCTCAGTAAAATTGCATCAGCGTTAATTTCGCCGTCCAAAAGAATAAAATAAGCTATAACTGTTCAGATAATAAAGCCTTCTGCAAAAACACAGCGCCTATGTTCAAAATCGATGAATGTTTGGTCAGTCATACTACTGCAATATTTCCTCTGTGAAAATGCGTACTGCGGAAAGGGGAGCTCCTTTGTTAGGGCCAAAGCGGTGCTGCATGCGCAGACATTGTTTTGCGTTATCTGGAATTGTTTTATTTTCCATTAGTAGACCAGAACCCGGTAGCTGTGTACTAAATACGCATACCGAAAATACGAATAACTGTAGCAGGCTTCTCGAAGCTCAACAACTTCCCAGTCATGGTATGGCTTTTCGAGAAGAGCGGACACGAAGGATAGAATTTCGACTGATATATCGGCGTCTTCGGTTTAGTTGTTCCATAAAGGGAAGATGAAACAAGAAACTACGCTCATTCGTAACCATGGGTAATGTAGTCAAACCATGCGTATGGCCCTCTTTTCACCTTTTTTGTGCGGAAACACAGGAGTAAATTATTTGCGTTTTACAGGTGACCCAGGTCATTTAGGCGAACTTGACATGGGCTGCAAAGATATTTCTAGGCAGCCCAAACAGGCTCAGTCACCACGCAGCGAGATCGTAGAAAATAATTTCGACACCTTTTTAGGCGTGTCGTGCGTCCTTGACAAACGACATGTGCGGGTGTCCAATAAAACTCGAAAGCACTCTGAAAGCGCTCTCTTCTGAGCCGTCGTGTTTCGGTTGTCGAGCGGGAGCAGGAACACCGTCAGACAGTCGTAGAGCGAGATCATTTTCGTTGCTTGAAACGCAGAGTAGGCACAGTACGAAGGAAGCCAAATGACCTTTACCGTCATATCGTAAGCTTTTTTTTGTGTTTTCTTTCTTTTTTGCTTCCGCGTATTGCGGCGGCTCGGCGAGCGTCGTGCTCGCTGCACTTCGAGCGCGGACCGCAGACCACGGCGGTACCCAACGGGCATCTGCAACTTTGCGGAATGGGCAGTGAGCCCAGCGAGCATGCAAGTGCTTCCTACCGCCACACGTGCTTTCTGCGGATTTGCTCACACATGCTTTTCGCCTAAGAGATTGCCCAGATGCTTAAGGGCCGGATACATAGAGCTATCTTTCACGACGATTCGCGCGGAGGAAAATCTCCTGCGGCAGGGTGCCGCATGTTCGTCGGGTTGAACTGCATAGGGCGAAGAAACGGCGTACGCCGCCACGCCCCGCTGGGTTGCTCTCAATTACTTCCATGCCCAGAATGAGTGGTGGTGTTCCGTAAACAGACCCAGTGAAGGAGCTTCCCACATTCGTTGAACGTCATTTGACGATTCTGCATGGGGCGGGGGCGTTTCTTCTACTGAAATATTTGTTTTCAATTCTCCAAAACGCTAAAGGCAGAAAAAAAAAAACGCCCCCGGTGAGAATCAGACCAGGGACAACATGAACATGAAGCTGGCTATTTCAACCTCGAATCAACCCCCATACTTTTAGATTTACACAGCACACGAACCATAGAAACAAAACACTATAACGATAAAAACCGCTAGCCAAAACCCTGCTAGCAGAAAGCGGCTAAAATTGATTTAGGTCCGTTAGAGTCTCTATCACGGGCAGCCACCCCGGAGGGACAGGTTCAGCCCTCCAGACTTTGATCATATTTCGCATAGAATCCGCGAAACACTCTTTTGAGCGTTTAGCATCAATGTGACGATGACGAATCGCTCCACGTGACTTCCAAATGCCGTACAGGCCAGAGGATCATCACGAGGTAGTACGGTACCCCGTTGTCCCTCTCAATGGGTAGGAACCTAATCCCATGTGCGTCGAGAGAGAAGTCCATTTTCAGGGCCCGCTGAAGCACGTCTTAGAAAAAAAGTACGTCCCAACACTCGAGGAACACATGCTCTACAGTCCGGGGTTTTTAAAGCAAAGCTTTCTAACTCTACCTACCCAAGGGCTTTTCGAGGCGTGCGGGACAGTAAACTCCCAACGCGACTGAAGTTGAGAAGGGTGCCTTTCACGCACGGACCACAGTGTAGATGGCGTGGCGTTACCCGCACCGGCGTTCCCCGCGGCATTCCCCACAGTCACCTGCAGATGGCGTTCCCCGCACGCAGTTGACTGATAGAACTGGCGGCTATGTCGGCGGCACGGCTTTGTCGCCTGCTTTGCCGACAGTTATAGTGGTCCTGTTTTTGCGCTGCTTCGCGTCCATTTCGAACTTTCTTCTTACGGCATGATTAACGTTTTCGGCAGCACCTGTTGGGTAACCAGCACCCGACGAAATTAACTGAGCGTAGAGCAAAGATACGTTAGGGATTGGTTTGCAGGGCAGGAAAACAAAATGTAGAGACCACATAGAGGCAGATGACCGCTAGAGAAACACTACCTTTTGCGCACTGCTTACCAGCAATGAGACTCCATTTTCTAAATTGGTGAATACCAATTAGTTGGGATTTTAACAGGTATTACAAAATGCAAAGGGAGCAAATGGATCTGATAAATAGCGATTAAGGTGTACCCTCGGCTTCCTCGCAATTCTCCAACTTGCTAAATTAACTGGTTTAAATAGGATAAATAGGAATAACTAACCTCACAAGCCAAATTGTTGCCGTGTGGGCGCTTGTTTCGCGCGGTGGTGTAGCGCCCATCTAGCACATCGGGATTGCTTGGTTCTGATGTCTCACCTTTCAAAATACGCTCTTCTACGTTTCTTTCCGCCGACGCACGGCCGGGCTAGAGCGGTGGACGCCACCGCTGTAGCCCGGCCGTGCCAGGCGTTCATGCGTTCGGGAATCCGTCCCTGTGAATTCCAGGCAACGGCTAGCAGGCTCTCTGGTTTACTCTTTGTAGGGCCACGTGTGTGAATTCAAGTGGCGTCGCTTGGGCAAATATTGTGGGTGTCGTTTAAAGCTTCGCTTTCCAAAGACCTTTATAGGGTAACTTGGACCCATTTTTTACACGGGTAGCAGTCAACCCCGCGTGAAAGTTATAAACCCTTTTCTTCCTGCCAAGTTTTTACTGGAAGGACACCCACGTGAAGTTTAAAACAGAAAAACGTAACCCAAGGTAGCACTGCCATATCTTCTACACGTTTTAGCACGTCCTGTACATGCCCCGCACGATACATTGGCCTGTACAAGAGAAAAGGTAGGACAATGTCAACCAAAACACAGTACAACCTTTTCCGTGTAACGCTTGATAAGTACTCTAAACTGAAACGTGCACGTAAAAACCGGGGCGCGTGAACCATTTCACGGAAGTAGCCCTTGATTGCTCCTACAGAAATGGGTGCAGATTTAATAACAAATTCCCGCAATGCCCTGGATAACTTCGGCTGACACACAGTGCGCAAGAAGTAATCATTCACTTCCCTTAGGAAGAAAAACTAAGTGGCGGGTTGCAGGAAAAACAAATAAGACAAAAAAAGACCCCCCTCACTCACGCACAGAAAGAGGTCATGCGGCTTGTTCTCTCCCAGGCCGATTCCCAGATTAGTTCTGCGAACCCCCGGTGCAAGGCCTGTACATTATCCCGAGAACACTGCAGCACCTCAAGCGCATACCAAATTTTGGCTATTAGGAAGGCGTTGCGCACTGATGCCCTTGTGAACATGGACAGGCCACTGCCTTTCCGTTTTGCCGCTTTTTCGCGTAGTTCAGCAGTCTGTCTGCGAAAATAGGTGTCTCTACCTTCACAGTATTTCAATGGCACTCCCAAGTAGTTGGCTGGCGTCGTTTTCCAGCCGATACATTCAAACACACTTGGCCTGCATTCCATTCCCCGTTTCTGAATACCAAGCATTTTTGCCAGTTTACTCCACTAGTACTATATTTATAAACCCCATTTCAAGATGTTTACAGAAACACTTACGCTGCTCCTGTCAACAAAAAAATAGCTGTGTCATCAGCATAGGATTGCACTCGCGCTTCGCAGGACTGTAACAGAAAACCGTTGATTCTCTCACTTCTTATGATACTTAAAAAAAGGTTCCCATGTACAAACAAAAAAGAAACGGTGACTCCCTCAACACCAACAGCACTCCCTCACGAACAGAACCTACGTTCATATTCTGTAACATATCTAACATACGTTATTGGTATACCTGGTCCAATATTTTTGCAAGGTGTATATGTAGCATGGCCAAAGCAGCGTGAATACTGTCACAACATTCGAGAACATTTCTGGCAGTATGAGTATTTGCCACTATGACCGCTCTTTCTTGCACACGTTTGGTGTGTCCCCACAATATCTTTCATTAGAGTCTGCAAACGACTAGCTAATATTTTCATTAACACCTCATAATCGACGTTTTCCAAACTGGTTGGGCGATACGCAGAGATATACCTGTTTGTTTTCGTCCTCTGATTTGGGTATAAACACTGTATATGACATAAAAAAGGAGGGTGGTCGCACTCCTGTTTTGTATGACTCGGCGTACACGTTCCGTAAAACGGGGCTAATGTTATCCTTAAACTTTTTATGAAATGCTGCGGTCAGTCTATCAGGACTTGGAGTCTTCCCTGGGCTCAGCTCGTCAAGAGCTCTGCTAACTTCATCAACTTTAAATCAGTTTCTATGCGTGATGATGTTTCTTCGCTCCGGCATGGCAACAAACGCATAAACTGGTTTTTGAACCGTCCTGGCGAGCAAACGACTTCTCATAGTGGTCACAGAAGCTACGTTCGATGCTTTCCTCGTCGTTATACAATGCGCCATCTTGTTCGATTTCCACTATCCTTTTTTTATGGGCATATCTTTTCTCGGAGCTGAGCGCCCTTTTAGCCGGTGCTTCACCAAGCAGGAACCATTCAGCTCTGGCGCGTACAAGTGCACCATGATATTTCTTATTGTCGTATTCCCCGAGCTGGGCCTTAAGTGTTCAAAAATCTTCTTTGTACGTTTCGGCGGAGTTGCATTCTTCCCTGACGCAAACATCAAGGCTACTTCGTAGCAAAGCTTCATACGCTTGCCGCCATATTAAGTGTGCCCGATCTTATATTGTTACGTCTCGTTTGAAATTCTCCCATTTAAAACAAATGTTCGCGTCGCCTTCGCCGCTAAAACCTTTCTATCCGGATGTGATAGTTGCCTCCGAGAATACTTCGTCTTCTCGTGACTTATTATACACTTTTTCTACAAGCTCCAACAAAACGCCTCTCGCCGCTTTTCGATCCCGCCAAGCGTTAACGATACCATGCAGTGGTCGCTGAAAGAGACAGAAGTCACTTTACATTCTTCACACTGCGGCAGAAGATCAAGAGATAAATACACCCTATCTACACGCGCGTGCCTATTTCCTTGAAAGTGTGTCTAGCAAACGGCAACAGTATTACTCATGCTACTAGCTACATCTTCTAGTGCATAGTCGGTGGCTATATCTCTTATTGCCACCATACTTCCATCCCTAAAGGTGGATGAGCTATTTCTGTCGCTGGGGAACACACGAAATTAAAGGCACCCTTTAAAAAACTAGCCTTTGGGTAATACACCACACACGGATTTTCCCACATACAGTTTCCTTTCATCGACTTTGCTGGGGGAGTATACACAAATAGGGCGACATTCGTTTAAACTAAACTTCGAGTTACACACAACAAACCGTCCTGAAACCGACACGGTGACGGTCGTTGGTGTCGCCCCGATACTTCGCCGTATTTGTAGCGCACAACGCCCAGATAAACCCTCCGCGTGAGAGACACAGACGTTGTAGCGCCACATACAATGGCCGCACCAACCATCGGGGAGCAGTGCCGAAACGAGTCAGGGTATCTCGAAAATCCTCGACTTAGTACGGACGTGCGCGATTGTTGGCATTCAAGAAAATCGAGTTTAGCACCGACTGGCCTGTTTGAAACTGGGGCACAACAACTCGATAGCCTTCGGACCCCTGAGCAGTGATCCCGTTACCGCGGCCCGATATGCCCGCCGAAGCCGGTCGTTGGACGGAGCTCGACATTCTGCTTTCGCAAGCAAGCGCAACCGGAAGCAGAACCAATGTACCCCCATATACGACAAATATGTCAAAATACAAGGCTCTTAAACTGGGCTCTCAAAACATTCGCATGACTGCTGCTTGTAGTATTAGATGCCCTCGTTGTGGTACCCGCCTGTTCCTCACTCGCCGATCTTGCGGATGGGCCGCATATTACTATTACTACAACTGATGTATCTGAATTGCCTTGGTTAAACTGGTAAAATTTATCGTGCATGCCCATCTCGGCGATACAAGCCATGGCAGCCGGTCCGGGACCGTGTTTTCCCCTCGTCGTTTTCCCATCTCCTACATTAACCGGCGGTGTTACAAATGGCGTGAAGCAAGTGTTTTCTTCACCATGTATATTGGGCGGTAATACCTCCGCTCGACGAGCACTTCGTAATGCTTCGTGACACTTTTAAATAGCCGAGTTGGGCTCAAGCTTCTCCAACTTCTTGCCCAGTTTCTTTCGATTACCAGCAAACTTATTTCACACGATGACATGTTCGTTTTATGTTTTTTGTCGCCATTTGGTATAGAATCTCCCCATAGCTTTAGAAACAAGTACGACTAATGGAAGGGTTGTGTTTTTGCCCTGCGTGTTTTTTTTCTCATGGCAGGAGTACTGCAAGTCATCTGCATACGTTTAATATTTTTCCTTCCCCATATTCACCAAGCAAAGTTTTCGGAAATGTGTGTTCCACATTACAAGGTCTGAGCAATCAATAGACGACCACAATAAATAGGCTAACTGGTATCCTACAATTACCAAGACGATTTCTCACCTCCATATTATTACCTTGTCTATAGTGAGCAGCCACAGGCGAAACATGTAATTATATAATATTAGTTGGAGCTGAAAGATAATGCAATGAAATCTTATAAACATTGATCACAAAAAATGTTGGATTACAATAATATTAAAAGGGCAAGTCAAGACACTTTGCAGAGTACGCAGTTCTTGCTAAAACAAAATTACAGAACAGGCGTTAATAGGTTACACATTTGCAATATTTTGAAATATAATAAACCTATTTAAAGTTCAAAAATTGTGAAAGAAATATGTAATGAAATCTGGCAGTTTAGCTATGTTAATTAAAGTGTCACACGAGCGATCTCAGCGGTAGTTCAAAATACTGAGGATGCTTACAGTTTTTTTATTAATGTGAGAAGGCGGCCGTCTCTTTGTACAGGTTGAATATCTACTTCTAATTTCTTTTTAACTCTGTGGCCGCGCCCTCTGTAACTTCTGCAAACAGCTTGATTCGCCGCGTCACCCTTCCTCAGAGCCCGGTGTCTCCTTTTGCTGAAAGGTGGCCAATCAAGACCACCTGTAGAAGCTTTTGAAGGCCGGGGGCTGCAACAGTGATGTGGCGCTGCTGGAATGGCTCAGGGACGCCGCACGCGAGCATGGTGCAGAAGAAAAGCTATGTCAATGCTTTCCGCGGCAGCGGCCCGCTTCTTCCTTTACGAATTAGTAGATTTTCCTTACTAATTACTAGAAGAAAAATGATGCATCACTAACACGATTTTTTTTGCGTAAGAAACAATCTTATAAACTAGTGTGTGAGTTTAGTTTTCGGGACTGGTTTTGTTCGTCGCACACTTTTAATTGCGCTGGGGCAGAAATTCTTGAATTCATTCTACACATTACTAAAAGTAACCTACTACAATTACAATTATTTCACTGTAAAAAAACACCAATTGTAAGTGCAGCCCGGAAAAAAAACTAGAAAATTACTGTGGAATAATCAATGCTTCCCACACATACTTGACACTTACACACGAAAATATATATATATATATATATATTATATATATATATCGTGAGCGCTGTCTTCACAATAATTTCTTGAGTGGTCATTCTCCCCATTGTGTCCAAACACACTATCATCAGCATCGTCTCGCCCCCGCATCGTTTGGTGTCTTCATCGTATCGCTGGGCTCGCGCGATCCTAATCATCATGGGAGTTCGTGGGTTCGGCTGGCTGCTGAGTAACAACGACCGGAATAAACAACGCCCTGCATTAGGTCTGCCTTCCTGCTTTCCTCTCTAAAGTGGTGGAGTTGCTTGTCGGCCCCGTCCTCTACCTCTCCCAGCTACACCCCTGGAGCTCCGTTCGGGTCGACGTCTCCCGCTCCACGAGCCAACGATGCAATGACAAAGCGCGTCGGAACAGAGCGCTCTACTGCCCTAGGCATGGGTGATCACAGGCCACCAGCGCGACCCTCCCTCCTTCGCTGGTCTTCGGGGTGAAGACGTCGAAGATTGGCTCGACCAGTATAACCGCGTCAGCCAATTTAACCGGTGTCATGATGCTTTTAAACTGCGCGATGTTCCTTTCCACCTAGACCTGGTCGAGAAGACATGGTACTTCAACAACGAGGCAACCTTCGAGAACTGGACCGATTTTACTCAGTGTCTACGCAAAGCATTCGGCACCCCGTCAGCTCGCGTCGATGGCGCCAAGAAAGATCTGGGTTCTCGCGTGCAACGTCCCGACGAAACATATGTGGCTTACATCGAGGACGTCCTCGCCCTCTGCCGCCGGGTGGAGGAAAGCATGCCAGAGGCCGATAATGTGCGGCACATCTTGAAGGGCATTGCTTCATTTGCCTTTAACGCACTCGCCATCCAGAATCTCCTGACAGTCAGCGATGTGCGGGAGACCTGTCAACGCCTCGATCAGTTGCAGTCACTTCGCCTTCAGCCTGAGCCGGCTCTTCTGGATGGGAACACAGATCTGCGTACTCTGACGCGCAATCATTCGTGAGGAGCTAGGCACCCGTACCTCACCATGTCTCCAACGCGATCACGACCACCATAGCCCATCTCCGCTGCGGGATTTAATCAAGGAAGAACTGGTATCCATGACAGCGTACCCACCGGCAAATTCCACTCCTCCTGCCCCTTACATGACGACATACGCAGAGGCCGCTTCAAAACCCCCCTTGTTCGTGCAATCGCCTCCGCTTTCGACTGCTCCCGGACATTTGACGGCCATTGCCCCCTCTCGGGGTGCCCAGGCGTACTACGCGCACGTGCGCCCCGCCCGCCAGCTTCTCCCTCGGGACCGCCCGGTTTGCTACTACTGTGGAATAAGGGCCACATTTCCCGTTTTTTGCCGAAGACGCCAGCAGCATGAACGCCGAGGGTACGCTCCTGATGAGCGGGATAATGCCCGCTTTGCTTATAGTACTTGTAGAAGCAGATACGTCCCTCCTAATCGCCGTTCTTCTCCCGCCTCGAGATTCTCCTGATTTTTGTCAGAGTAATACACCAACCCGACGCAGATCGCCTTCGCCCTAATTTCGCTCGCTGTCCCCTCTTCGTCCTTCCTCACTTCCCCATAACGACCCTTCGGAAAACTAGCACCTGCAGTTTTCGGGGGGGAAACTGCATTGCTCGAAGACGCCACAACTCCTCCTGAACGTCCGTGGAACTTATTATTGGTGGAAGTGGAAGGTTTGCGTATTGAGGCACTTGTTGATACGGGGGCTACACTGTTCAGTTATTAGTGCAGAGTTATGTTCACGTCTGAGGAAGGTGAAAACTCCTTACGCCGGCCCATCCTTGTGTGGGGCAAATGGTGATGCGATTCGGCCTTCTGGATATTGTACAGTGCGGGTTACCATAGACGGGCTCCTACATTACATTCACTGTGCGGTGCTGACTCTGTGATCTCATGAAATTATTTTGGGCTGGGACTTTTTATCAGCGTCGTCTGCAGTAATTTCCTGCCGCGAGCATGCGATTCACCTCACTGAGACAGGAATGGACTGTGTATCCAATCCTTGCGTACTGCGGTTGGTCTGTGCCGAAGATTGTGTCTTTAGTCCCGGCCAAGAAACGGTGTTTTCCGTAACGTGTGACAGTATCGCCGATGGAGATTTGTTTGCCATACCAGCTGGGAACTTCCCTTGCAAAGGAGTTATAATACCGCCTTGTGTCGTTCGCTTTTCACAGGGATCAGCTTTCATCACCGCACTAAACATTGCCTTTGAGCCGATTCTGCTTCCTAAAGGCAGTAAGGTTGCTTCTATTCTAAACGAGGAAGTTGGCCGTCTTGCGCTTTGCCCTATAGCATCACTCCAGCATGCCTGCGGACAAGCGATTACGTCTTCGAGCCTTACATACACCATCAGCACTGAACTAAGCGAGGAAAATCAAAAATCGATACTCGCCCTCCTTACCAAGCACAAGGCGTTGTTTGACAGCCATTCCCTCACTCTTGGACGAACATCAGCTGCGACTCATCGCATAGAAACCGATGGTTCTTGTATCGTCCGCCATCGTCCCTATCGCGTTTCATCCGCAGAAGGCAAAATCATTCAAGACAATGTGGACGACATGCGTCAGCGGGACATTGTTCGCCCTTCGGGCAGTTCCTGGTCTTCGCCGGTTGCCCTGGTCCGGAAGAAAGATCGCTCAGTGCGCTTTTGCGTGGACTACCGAGCGCTTAACAAAATAACCCGGAAAGATGTCTATCCTATGCCCCGAATTGACGACGCTCTCGACCCGTTACACGGCGCAGAATACTTCTCGAGTCTCGATCTTCGGTCGGGATATTGGCAGATTTTCATGGCCGAAGCCGATAAAGAAAAAACAGCCTTCGCCACACCAGACGGCCTCTGCGAATTCAACATGATGCCGTTTGGACTTTGCAATGCTCCGGCCACCTTTGAGCGTATGATCGATACTGTACTTCGTGGCTTGAAGTGGAAGACTCGCCTATGCTAGCTATATGAAATCGTCATTTTTTCGTCCACTTTCGCTGAACACCTTGAACGTGTGGATGAAGTCCTCACGTGCCTTGGCAATGCTGATTTACAGCTGAACACCAAGAAATGTCGCTTTTCCAGTACCTCAATCAAAGTCTTGGGCCACGTTGTAAGCAAGGAAGGTATACGCCCGGAGCCAGACAAGATCCATGTGGTCCTCAATTTTTCCCGGCCTCTTCGCCAGAAAGAGCTACTAAGTTTTCTGGGCTTGGCTGCCTATTTCCGTCGCTTCATCTTAAGTTTTGCAGCAATAGCCTCGCCCCTTCACTAATTACTCACATCCGGAACTCCATTCGTTTGGACCCAAGACTTTGAAAAAGCTTCCCAAACCATTAAACAAGCTTTAACTTCTGGACCTGTCCTCTTGCCACTTCGATGAGTCGGCACCCACTATTCTTCACACCGATGCAAGTGGTCTCGGTCTTGGTGCTGTCCTTCTTCAACGTATGGATTCCTCGTCAGAGCGAGTAGTTGCCTATGCAAGCCGCACTTTGACTCCCGCTGAGAAGAACTACACCATAACTGAAAAAGAGTGTCTCGCCGTTGTTTGGGCAGTGCAAAAATTTCGTCCTTATTTGTATGGCCGCCATTTCTCAGTGGTCACAGACCACCACGCGCTGTGTGGGTTATCCTCCCTCAAGAACCTCTCGGGGCGCCTTGGCCGCTGGGTACTCCGTCTACAGGAATATGACTTCACTGTGACTTACAAGTCGGGGAGCAAGCACAGTGATGCCGACGCTCTTTCCGGTTGCCCGCAGCCGACCACCCACTGCCCACAGCCATCGTCTCAAAGTAACTCACCGCCTTCAACAACTCACCTCGGGTTGCCCATGGCCACTTCGCAAACCGCTGGTCAAGGTAGCCTACAAAACCTTGTTTCTCTCCAACGAGCCGACCCGTACTGCAGACGGTTACTGGATCTTCTCGACGGTTCAACATCCCCACCTAAAAGCCGAACGCTCCGCCAACTAAGTAAATTTCGCCTTTCCATTGGTGGAGCCCTCTACCGCCACAATTACCACCCTACCGGAGACAGATGGGTTCCAGTCGTCCCTCGCTGTCTTTGAGCCAACATCTTCGAAGTTATCCACGATGACGCCACAGCTGGCCATCTTGCTTTCTACAAGATCTACGACCGCATCAAAAGCAGATTCTTTTGGCCAGGCCTTTCCTCAAGTGTAGCTAAATATGTTGCGTCCTGCCCTTCGTGCCAGCGTCGTAAACGCTCGACCTCAGCCCCGGCCGGTATGCTACAGCCGCTGCCATGTCCTTCTGCCCCATTCGAAGTTGTGAGCATCGATTTGTATGGACCATTGCCTTTCACTTCGACTGGTCATCGATGGATTGTGACCGCTGTCGATCACTTGACACGGTATGCAGAAACTGCCCCTCTACGTACCGGCTGTGCTTCTGAGGTCGCAGATTTCTTTCTGCAAGCCATTTTCTTACGGCATGGACCAACTCGTACTGTTTTAAGTGATCGTGGCCAAACCTTTCTGTCAGCAGTCGTTGAGGAAGTTCTCCAAGCTGCTGGTACTGCACACAAAACCACGTCGAGCTATAATCCACAGACAAATCGGCTAACAGAACGGTTCCACCGTACACTTTCGGATATGATTTCTCTCTATATCAACCCGACCACAGGAACTGGAACGTCATATTTCTCTTTGTCACATACGCCTATAATAGCACCATTCAAAGCACCACCGGATTTTCACCATTCTTTCTCGTTTACGGCCGCCACCCACCGTCCATTCTAGACGCATTTTTTTTTCCCGTCCCGTGTATACCACAACCAACATCACCGACCAATTTTGTTTTTTGTCTAGCGCAGTGCCGAAACTTCACATGATTGAACACCGAGTCCTGCCAAATGACCGCAAGTCGCGTTATGACGCAGACCGCCGGAAGTTATATTCAACCCTGGGGACGAGGTACTGCTTTCGAAGCCGCTGCGTGCGCCTGCACTCTGTCAGAAGTTTAGGCCGCGCTTCATTGGTCCGTGCACCGTACTACAGATAACATCTCCAGTCAACGACGTCGTTGCTCCCACTTGTAGAGTCGCTGACCGACGTTGCCGTAGCATCGAAACTGTCCATGTTTCGCGCCTAAAGCCCTTTCGGCGCAGATCATCCTCTCTTTGACGGCCAGGATGGCCGCTTCAGCCGCCGGGGAAACTGATGATGATGATCGTTGGATGTTTATGGCGCAAGGCCAACTGGGGCAAAGAGCGCCAAAACAATAGTCGATGATAGGGGTGAAACCTTAAATACTAAGTAAAATCAGCAAAAAACAAAAGTAAAGTCACAAAACTACAATGAGCATGGCTGGTGTATAGGGCCAGATTTCATGATGCGCGATAGGAAATGAGGTTTAAAAAGTTGACTTCTGACAAATACTCAAACACACGTTTCACGGAAACAATGGCTTCGTCACCTAGAAAAAAACGATGGATGTAGGGGAATATGTTGTCTGTAGAGTTCTCTGAAGTGTTTGTGTCGTGTTGTGTGAAGTGCCTTGCATGTGATTAGTATGTGCACTACGGATAGGGCCTCTCCGCACCTGCTGCACTTGGGTCTAGAAGATCCCGTCAGCAGATACGAGTGCGTCGCATGGGTGTGCCCTATCCGCAGCCTACCCAAGGCGACTTCCGTGTGTCTGTTGTGTGAGTCAGATGTGTACCGTCCCAAGTGTGGCTTTATTACATGTAGTTTGTTGTCTGTCTGTTCATCCCAGTGTGTTTGCCATGTTCTACGCAAGTGTTGTCTTATGTGTGGCTTGAGGTCTGTATATGGTACGGTTGTTATGTCTACAGTGTTCCTGAGTGCAGCAGCAGCTGCCCTCTCGTCTGCCAACTCGTTTCCAGCGATCCCGGCATGTCCCTGGGACCCAGCAGAGGAGCAGCTGATGCTTCTGCGCATACACAGACATGATAGATTTAAATACAAGATTAACTATGTGGTTTTTGGGGGGTGTATGCGATGACAGTGCGCGAACAACACTCAAGGAATCTGTGTAGATGATAGACTTTGGAATTTGATTTTCAAGTATGTGTCGTACAATCAATAAAATTCCATATGCTTCTGCTGAGAAAATTGTTGTGTGGACGCTCATGGTTCTGGCTGCACTGAAATTCGGACCATGAGCAGCGCAGGAGACCATAGTGGAGGTTTTAGACGCGTCACTGTAAAATTCTGCAAAGTGGGTATTTAAACTGCAGAGACAGAAAGTGCTGCAGTATAGCAGCTCGCGGTACCCGGTTTTTGTCAAGTTTCATAAAAGAAAGGTCGGGAGGAAACAGGACGAACTTTCCAAGGAGATAAAATGTCTGAAAAGGATGATCTGTACACGTCTAAAAACGAAGCGCTCAGATCCGAGGCTCGCTCTCTCACTCGAAGTGAAAATGGCAGAGGAACGGATGGGCGATTTACAAAAAAGCACAGATGTGGATGTGTCGTTAAAGACAGGATAAAAAGGATGGTTATTCAGCGATGAAATTTTAAAAGCATAAAGTAAGTCCATGTACGTCCGTTGGTTCTCAAGGCTCCACGTATTACACTCGGCATACACTCTCAACAGGGCTAGTACGAAAAGCACCCGACGCAAGCCGTAGCCCCAAGTGTAGCACTGGGTCAAGCATTCGCAACGCTGTTTTAGTCTCCGACCCATATACCACACTGCCATACTCTAAACGAGACCCAACCAAAGCAGTATAAAGCCGTAGTAGTAGTTCTTTGTTGGATCGATATGATTGATGGGAGAGAACCTTAAGTATATTCATTGTTTTCAGACATTTATGTTTAAGTTCCTTGATGTGTGGAATGAATGTGAGTTTCTGGTCAAACACAACACCTAAGAACTTGTGCTCCTTGTTCACAGGAAGCGACACGCCATTGAGGGTAATTTTTGGGTCCGGATGGACCCCGCGCTTCCTGAAGAACACAACGCAGGAGCTTTTTGCAGGATTCAATCTAAACCCATTCCTGTCTGCCCAGCCGGCAAGCTTCTTGACACCGAGCTGGACTTGACGTTCGCATATTGACATATTACATGATTTAAAAGATATTTGCACTTCGTCTACATACATGGAATAAGAGATTGTTGGTCGGCAGTGCCTTTCCAAGAGAGTTCATCTTTACTATGAAGAGAGTGCCACTCAACACGCCACCTTGCGGCACGCCGTTTTCTTGGACGTGAACCTTTGAGAGTGCACAACCAACTCTTACTCTGAACGTTCTCTCCGACAAATAACTTACAAGGGTGTTCAACATATTACCCGAAAAACCGAATGACCTGAGGTCACTAAGGATCCCATAACGCCAAGCGGTGTCGTAGGCCTTCTCGAGATCGAAAAAGACAGTTACGCAATACTGCTTATGCACGAAGGCATCCTTGATGTATGAATCAAGTGCAACCAGTTGATCGTTTGTCGATCGCCCCACCCTAAAGCCTGCCTGGCAGCTCTCGAGAAGACCATTGTACTCAAGGAAGTACACGAGCCTGCGATTGATCATCTTCTCGAATAGCTTGCACAGGCAGCTCGTTAGGCCTATTGGACGATAACTTGAGGGGGACGACGGGTCCTTTCCCTCCTTCAAGAAAGCCACTACAATGGCCTCCCTCCAACACTGTGGAATGTGCCCCGAAAGCCATATTTTATTATATAGATGTAGAAGTGCTTCAAGTGTGTCTGCGTGTAGGTGTTGTATCATTGTGTATGTAATGTTGTCTGGGCCTGGAGCTGAGGGTTTACACGTGCTCAGAGCAGCCCTCAGTTCATGTAGTGAAAACAGGGAGTTGTAAGAAGTCTGTGATTTGTTGTTGTCGCGTAGGGACTTCTTTTCACAACAGGCTTTAAGTTTCAGGAAAGTGTTTGTGTAGTGTGCTGAACTGGACACGTGTTGGAAGTGTTGTGCGAGTGTGTCAGCCTGGTCTTCGAGTGTGTCCCCTGTAGTGCTGACCAGAGGCAGGCTGTGTGTTTGTTGTCCCTTGAGTTTGCGTATTCGTGTCCATACTTTCCTTGTGTCTGTGTAGGAGTTTATTGATGTTATGAATGTACGCCAACTCTCTCGTTTTGCCTCACGGCGCACACGTTTTCCTAACGCCTTGGCCCGTTTGAACAAGACGAGGTTTCCCGATGTGGGGTACCGACGAAGGACACCCCACGCCTTGTTCTGGGCCTCTCGCGCCCGCCTGCAGTTCTCATTCCACCACGGCCTCCGCTGTTGCGCGGGGCACCAGAGGCGTGGGGAATGGACTTTTCGGCGGCGTCGAGGATGTGCGTCGTGAGCAGTTGGGTAGCTTCTTCAACATGTAGGTGTCCTATGGATGTGTGGTGGTAGTTTGGATGTCCCTCTGTAAATGTATTCCAGTTAGCTCGTGCATAATTGAACCTATTATGGGAAGATTGACTGCATGGGCCTTTACCTATGTATGTTAGTGAGGTGGGGAAGTGGTCACTGCCATATGGGTCAGTTTCCCACTCCCCACTCGACAAGAGGAAAGAGAACTGCGGAGCCAATAGCCAAGTCAATACATGAGTATGTGTTGTGACCTATGTTATGGTATTTAGGGCTGTTTATTGTTGAAAAGGCATGCTCCAGAAGATGTAAGGAATTTCTCTATCAGGCGACCTCGGGCATCCGTTCTGGAAGAGCCCCAAAGAGAGTTGTGAGCATTAAGGTCGCCTGTAAGGATGTATAGTTCGGGCAGCTGGTCTACCAGCGCCCCGAAGTCGGAGCTCGTAAGTGCAACATCAGGAGGAATGTATATGGAGCATACCGTTATTAATCTATTAAATATTATTGTGCGGACGGCTACAGCCTCAAGGACGGTGTTCAAGGTGACAGGGTGGCATGCTAAGGATTTGCGGGTGATTATGGCAACACCGCCAGAAGAGTGTGTGCAGCCATCCCTGTCTTTCCTGTATACCATGTAACTATTCAAGAAATTTGTGTGTTTGGAATTCAGATGTGTTTCCTGGACACACATTATACTGGGCTGATTGGCATGCAGAATCTCATAAACGTCGTCAAGATTATTCAGACGGCCTCTGCAGTTCCATTGAACAATATTTTCTCTTCCCATTATTATGTGTTCAGAGCTACTGGAGTGTGACTATTTATGTAGGGTCTTTCGGGGCTTGCACTCTTGGAAGGGGTTTTCTGACCTTCTCTACTGACCTGGACGTCGCAGCCCGTTCCTTTCCGCTGCATGAAAGCCGGAAGGGCTCGACGTCCATGTCGTCATCTGAAGGCAAGGGAGTGCCCAGCGGAGTGGGCCCCCTTGACATGGTACCCTTTCGGGTGTTCTTTGCCTGCGCTGCCAGTGCCGAAGGCGTGGGGAGCACCCCAGATGGCACAGGCAGTGAGGAGGGGGATGGGGTAGCTGCGACCGCCTCCGTCTCCATCTCGTCCGGGCCCTCGCGTGTGCTTCGGGCCGGTGGAGAGGGGGAAACGGTGGGTGCAGCAGCATCCCCACCGGACGTGGATGCCACCACAGCCGCTGCTGGCTCAGCGAGCGGGGCGGAGGCGGGTTGGGCTGCCAGAGGCAAACCCTGGGGGGGGGGGCGGGGGCGGGACCAAGTCCGACTCGCGGTACTGGGTCCCCGCCGAAACCAGACGCCGCTCCGCCCCCGGCGAGCTGCGTCGGCGTACCTCCCCAGGGGAAAAGAGGCGAACCTCTTTCGCGCCTCGGGGAAGGTGATGTTTTCAGTGACTTTGATGTTGATTATTTTCTTCTCTAGTTGAAACTTTTCACAGGCGCGAGAGTATGCTGCATGTGGACCCTGGCAATTCGGGCAGGTAAGGTTGGTTGCTGTGCAGTTGTCGGATAGATGATCATGCTGGCCACATTTGGCACATGTTGTTCTGCCACGACAGGAGTTGGTACCATGCCCGAACCTCTGGCACTTGAAACAGCGCCGCGGGTTCGGGATGTATGGCCGGACAGAACAACGGATGAAACCTGCGTTGATATGCTCGGGCAGTGTGCAGCGGTCGAAAGTCAGAATCAGATGTTTGGTGGCTATCTCTTTGTTATCAATTCTAATGACGATGCGCCTTACTACTGTCACGCCTTGATCTTTTAGGCCTTCGAGCAGATCGGTCTCTTTCTCGGTTAGGAGGTCTGGCTCAGATATCACACCCTGGGAGCTGTTGAGGCTGCGGTGGGGTGTGACTCTGATATCCAGGTCTGCCATGCGGGTTTGGCTCATGAGAGTTGTGGCTTGCTTCTGTGAGTTAACCTCAACTAGGACCTCGCCAGTTCTTAGTTTTTTAGCATTGTATGTGCTGCCTAGGATAGATTCAAGATACTTGGATACAAGAAATACAGATTGTGAGGAAAGAGGCTTGGATTTGTCAACCGATTCAACTATCAAAAAACGTGGGTAGTTGTCAGGTTTCGGTGAGTTGATGGCAGGAAGACGTGGAAAAGATTCTTCGGTGCGGACCCTTTTCAAGGTCCGATCATGTTTGGGGGGGGGGGTTTACGATTTACCATATGGCATGTAATAGAAGCAGGGGACGGGAGTACTTTCTTCTCAAACCTTACCCTGATAGCCTGAGAGGTCCCGGAGCTCCCTGCCTGGTAGACAGACAGGGAGCCCATCCGCCGGAGCTTGACCTGGGCTCCGACGGCCACCGTTTGAGGCTTCTACCCTTCACCTTTAAACACATCACCACGGTAGGTTACAGTTTATGTTGGGGGCTCGGGGTCCGCGGTATCGCCAGTACCGTCACCAAGATTGCTCAAGGTGCCCCGTGCGGGGCGCCGGGGAAACTAGTGATAGCGCTGTCTTCACATTAATTGCTTGAGTGGCCCCATTGTTTCCAAACACAATATCATCAGCATCGTCTCGCCCACGCATCGTTTGGTGTCTTCATTGTATCGCTGGGCTCGCGCGATCCTAATCATCATCGGAGTTCGTTGGTTCGGCTGGCTGCTCAGTAACGACCGCCGGAATAAACACCGCCCTGCATTAGGCCTGTCTTCCTGCTTTCCTCTCCCAATATATATATGCATGTATATCTCTGTGTGTGTGTACACACATACACCGGAACCTAAATAGCGAGGCGCCCAGTAAACCTGATCGACAAAATCGGCACGGGCACGTATGTACCTCAAATTGTTATCAAAGTTAATTTTAATCGAGCGGGCTACCGAGTCAAAAAGCACAACCCCGCTTCTTTGAGTAATAAGAAAAAAAGAGTGTTGAGTAGAGAAATATTGTTATTTTCAATTTTGTAATCGATAACAGGAAAAAACGTTATTCAATTACAAGGATCGTCAATCCTACTGGAGCCTTACATTTCAAAACTCACAACAAACCACATGCTTCAAAAACAAGTCGCTTCAGCGAACTTGCTCGCAAACGTTAAAATTGGACGAGTCGTCGTCAGACAGCGGATCTAGCGTTAACACAGTGACAAGCTGTAACTGGATCGGCGGACTTAAATATTCCGCTCCTTTATAATGTCCATGAAGAAAAACATGTCGCCCCGAACGATGTATTGGGTGTGTTTATTTAAGTTTTGCTTTTACCGCCCGGCTAGGCCGGGCTGTGGTATCTGTCTGCCAATGGAAGCGCGTGTTCCATTCTTTCTTTCTATACCGCATGTGTTATCTCTTCTGCTAGGGAGAGCGTTTCGAACTACCGTTAACAGCCTAGAATAATATTCTTTGTTCTGGATGTAAATTCATGGTGCGAGAAACAGCCGCCCCTAAAGATAAAAAGCCTGCAGAGCAAACGCCATGGCATTCCATTCCACTCTACGACGCTCGCCGATGCCCGTCACTTTTTTTTCCTGCTGTCTCACTGCCTGTGTATTCTTCGACTTGTTAGGGGAGCACGAGTTCGCTCCAATAAACCCGTTTTTTTAAAGACAACTGCTAGTCTTTGACTTTGTGACAATATAGTTGTGCGCCACAGCGTTAACCCCTGTCAACCTCAATAAACAGGCTCGTACTACAAATATGTTGACAAAACCTTGCTTATATTCTTTATGGTCAGAGCATAATGACACCACGCGACCTTCCACCGCTTCAGGGCAGCGTGTAGTGTGTAGCCTGTCGCTTATGCGCCACCTGGCGCATAGCCTGGCTGGGCTATATCCTTTGGCTCTACCGCGTTAACCCGCAGTCGTATGTCGTACGTAGATTCTCAGCCCTGACAACCATGACAACCGAGTGTTCCATGTTGGGCACTTTATTGCCAGTAATGTGTAGCAAACATTTCGAAAGTGAGCCGGAAATTAAACTGCAGGGTTAAGACGCATACACCCAAATTATTTCTGCAACGAATCTTCTCGGCTTCTCCCTCTTTACAAGCAGTCAGAACTGACTAGGCGAGCTGTATCTTTGGGGAGGTAAATTCTAACTGTCTTCGTTTTGCCGCAGGGTTCTCTCGTCTTCTTTGTAGCACAAGAATAGCTCGTATATGACAGATAATGTGTGCTTCCAGACGTCGTATTCCGGTAATTGGCGCTGTGACTGTTCGGCAGGTTACCTCGTCGACATGACTGGCTTTACAAAAAATGTCACCCGTGTTGAAATGGCGCTCCCACGCAGAAAAAAGTATCTGCACTAACGTGAAATGCAGTTTCTAAGGCTACAGTATTTACCGCATTAAATAATAACACCAATTACAGCTCCTCAAGCCGAAATCTCAGCGTTCTACTTGGTCCGAAAGACACTGCAAATTGTGCGTACCTTTGCGCCTTCCTATACGGACACCCTATCCCTCAGGATGCCTGTGCCTTTCGCTTTTACACCGGCCCAATACGTGCAATCTTGTTCCCGAATCGTTCCAGTGCAGCACATAGAATTTGCGCGACATTTTCCACTGTGCACTTCACATCACATAGCAGGTCACTTTTACCCACATCACATTCTTACCACTGACCATAAGTTTTAGCTGCAACTTCGACTGGATTGCGTGCTTTAAAAAGGAATGATTCGACATGTTGTTCCCGTCACCGACGCGAACTGTGCGTGAACGTGCTTGCGGTGGTAAACCTCGTTCTCCCGAATTCATGAGTTCAGTTCAGTGACCATTCCCTCCGCGGCGGCAGCCGTGTGGCGTGAGATCCCAGCCCACTATCCCTGACGGGTGGTGACGTAGGCCCGCAAGAAACCAGGCCTTGAAACCCTCCCTAGGTGTCATTGGTCTAATTATCACACTCCCTGGGTCGTACAACTTCTCGTATAACGAGGTTCTTAGTTTACGTTCTGGTGACCGGAAGCTTGGAAGTACGCTGTTGGTTTATCTCGTCCTGCTTTTGTGTGAGAACTTAGAGAACCCCATGCTTACTTTTCCAATGCCCAGCAGCTTGAAAGTAGGCTTTGTTGGTTATGTGGTTCTTGTCCCTGTGTGGCAAGTGAGGCGGTACTTTATTTTCCTTTCTGGTGGCCAGAAGCTTGGAAGTGCGCTCTTTTGATTTACGTGGTGCTGCCTATGTGCAACAACTTACCGGACAGTTTGTTTGCCTTTCTGATGCCCAGCCACTGGGGAGGTAGCTGCTCATACGGTGCTGGATTTCTGCAGCACCAGGAAATCATGAGGAGTGCTTGCTGTCATAATGCGAATTAGTCTTCAGGTGGCGGTTGTGGGTGGCAGCTAAGATGCACTTGCTGTACCTTTGTCAAGCATAAAATGGAACCTGAGAAACAGCGCAGGTAGCAAGCAGTGAGGAGTGGCACGTCACGTATACTGTTTCACCCAGGAAAAAAATGCAATGGGAAAGTTTGATTTCAACCCAGGACGTTTTAAACAGCCTTCGCAAATAGCAGTTACCTGTGAATGAAAAGAAAAGACAGGAAGAAGTATGTGTCAAGAACTGCGAGATGGTAGTGATGACGCCCCGAAATGCATTGTTGAGTTTACTATCATTTGTAATGGCTTCAGTCATCTCGAAAAACTATACTACCATCACTTGCCCATTTTAAATGAGGTAATCGTTTGTACTCACTTGCTCATGTTTTCTTGGTGTTTTCGACTACAGAGGGTAGATTGCTGCCGTAAAGAATCATGTCCGGCTCATATAATGTCTTTTAAATCGTATATAAATAGTTAAATCGCGAGCAGTAATACGAATCGTCAATGCCTACCTTTCAAATGTCGAAACGCTGTGGGTGTTCCTGCTACCAGCCTTAGCTTTTGTAAATATACTAGCTTCCCGAGGCCCTGGGATATGAGGTCGAACACTCGAAAGGTAACGGGATGCTCTCATGAAGCAGAATTTCTAGAAATGTTCACTGACATGGGGATAAGTAGTGTCACTTTGTCATGTTTGTGGTGCCATGTCTGGAACATCTATAGTGCTTTAACTTTCATCGCGAAGAAATTTCTGTACACCGATGTCAGTGACTGCGAATAAATGCTAACAGAGCCGGAAACAGAGGCAGATATGCGGCGGCTTGCCTTTTAGTGCTGAAGTGGGCTTGAATGATGGGGCCATGGTTTGAATGGTTTTCTCCTGTGACTGGGGTTCGTTTATAGATTTGTGGATGTGTGACTACTTGAAGTGACTTTCAAATTTTTCCCAGCTGATTATGCAGGAAATAAATCAACGAAAAAAACATTCATTTTTCTGCTTCAATTTTTCACGTAGCAAACATTACTCCTGCTGACTAATGCTCACGGTGTACTGATGTCAAACTGTTTGCCACTAGCGGTGGCAACCTGGAGTGTCGGAGTTTTAGTGCTGGTTCTGGACCCGCCCCGGTGGCTGAGTGGCTAAAGCGTATCGCTGCGTAACACGAGGTCGTGGGTTCGATTCCCGGCCGCGGCGGCCACTGTTCTGATGAAGGCGAAAAGCAAAAACGCCCGTTTGTGCGAGATTTCGGCGCTAGTTAAAGATCCCCAGGTGGTCAAACTTAATCCGTAGCCACCCACTACGGCGCGCCTCATCACTTGCGTTGCGTCGGTGCGTTAAACCCTACAATCAACCAATAGGGCTGGTTCTGGAATTGTGTGTGTAAATCCTGTCCATAGCCACAAAATCGCAAATTTTTGCGAATTTTTAGAGCACCTAATCGATTGTGGGGTGTCCATTTGCCGCCAAATAAAAATGTGTAAATTGGACGGGCAGGACCATCACTGGTCAACCCACGTGTTGGGTTTGGAAACAAGTAAGTGCCAGGTGAGGCCGACATCAAAATTACAGCCATGAATATCTGTCCCCTATGTTTTACGCTAAAGCCAGCCACGCTCCAAAAACATTGATATAAGTGACAAAGAAAGGAGGCTGTCGCAGCCAATTGAAATCTTAATGAGGAGTTCGCGGCTACACGCAGCCAACGCGAATTCTGATCCGTCGTTTGGAAGCCAATTAAAATTTTGCTGACAGGCCCAATTGCGGGGTTCTAGAGACGGTGCTTTTTTCGGCAAGTGAGCCAAGAAGTGTGCGAGGATCACACATTAAAAAATGGAAAGAGGAAGACTTAACCACCAAACTGAAAACGGTTCGATATTGGCATTTGGTAAACTTAGCTAATGCAATGTACTTTGCGATGTCATTGACCACATTACTGGCTACTTGTTTAGTGATAAATTGTTTTTAAATTTTACGACCATCGCCAACTGTGCATGTTCTTAGACAGCGTTATGTTTTTCAGCCGTCTAGGTGTTGGCACGCCTTTATGCTGTAAAAGATAACTTAACCAGTGCAGTACGACTGTTATCCCCAGGTATGAAACCTCGGCCACGTATTATGGCGAGACACGACCGAAAGCTTGCACGATGTTCATTAAAGACATTGGAATAGTAAGGGGTGGGAATTGAGCTCAAGATTCATGGCCACGCGAGCTTCCCCTATACGCTTTCCGAGCTGCGGGTCACCGAAACTTCTTAAGGTGTGCCTAAAACAGCGCGGTCTATATGGGATTTCCCTTCGTGCCGTAGTGTGCGCGTGCTGCTCTAAGGGTATAGCGCGCCTGCGCTATGTAAGCATGCTACACGTTCCCGTTGTGCTCTCCAGTTTTCGGCTCAAGAAAAGCTTAAAAATCAGTGTTTGCCCTTAAAACTGCAGCACTGAAAAATTCACGACGTTTATGGATGGTGCCGAGTTCGATGGTACCGTCCACGCTATAATATATTAAGTCAGTCCGAGTTTTCCAGTGAAAGCGTTGGCTTTTGCTTAGACTCAAATAGACGTTAAGAAGGAAACGTCAATATGATTGCATGATTGGCGATTGCGGTTCAGCGCACTCAACCACTGAGGTCGTGCGAAAAAAATGCAGCAAATGCGTATTCGTCAGGCCGAAGCCGAAACCGAAACTAGTTTACTGGGAAATAGAGCAGTCCACGGGCCGCAATTACTAGGCCTGGCCCGCTCCGCCCCGACAGAGGTACAGCCCAGGTCCGGCCCGGCCCCGAGAAATTTATAACAATTTACCCCGAGCCCCTCCCGAACCCAACGAATTTTTAAAATCTGAGCCCGAACCCGGCCCGAGCCCCACAAACTTCTACCATATGAGCCCGAGCCCGGCCAGAGTCCGGCAGGGCGTTGTTAAATATCATCCCTACTCCGAGAGGATATTAACATGGACTTGTTTGCTGTTAACCTAAGAAGCATAAGCAGATAGCGAATACGACTAGTTTAGATTTAAATTTTCTTTGACCTTGGATTGAACTTTGTACAACTTATCCTCACTTAGAAGCTTGATTTTCGCTAGTCGTGTAACTTCATTTGCCAGTCTTCGAAATCAAGGCACACACAAGGATACCCTAAAAGATTCGGAGTAAGTGGATTTTTTATTATGGCGATTCTTCAACAGATATTGCACCTTTCGTGCTTCCATTCCTTGCTGAAATTTGATCAGTCAATGCATCCAGTTGCACCATTTGATTTTTGTCTTTCCCTATTGTTACATTGGAAGCATGATTTTATCTGGGCTTCTTTTGTTTGTTGCCTTTAGTCATGGCTCTAAAGAAACTCTTTCGCGAAAAAATCATGGCCTCTGCTTAGAATATTGGTTCTTCACACTGCAAACACTGCGAAATCCTGGTCACATTTGTTCTGTTTGTTTTAGTTTGAAAAGGAGAGAGAAAATACAATCATGTTGCAGACAGTGGCTGGAGTGCCCTCATTTTCTGCCCGCTCTCCCACTAAGCTGATGGCACCCAGACGCTTCTTTTATTGATGCGAAGGCTTTGAATGTGCAATCTCTTTTATCATATCTTTTAACGGCGCCGTAGTGAATTAGCCCTCCCTTTTTTTCACTTTACCTGAAACATCAACAATAAAACTTTGCCTTGCCAAAATTTAGAATTTGCTGCACGGGATAGCTGGGCCTCAGGAACTGCCCGGGCCGGATCGGACCAGCACGGCCCAAAAAAATTTTCGTTCAAGTCCGACCCCGGCCCGGGCCCTTGCACTGCACTACGGAGAACTACTTTGGCGCGGTAACACAAAACAGTCCCCCCCGCGTATCCTTGTCTCCATTGCACAGAACGTTTCCCCCAAGTATAGGAAGCTTGGTAGAAACAAATTTTTCAGCTTTTTCACGGGGCTATTGGAAGCAGTCGTGTTTATTTATGTTTAGGCGATAGTCTTCTTGGTGTACATAACAAGGTAGGTAAAAAGTTTGTAGAGCCAAAATGAAATGGTTGTCATTTATTAACTTCATTGATTTCAGTCAATGTGCTTTGTTAGGGAACCTGTACGGTGGTAGGTGTCCTTAGTCCGGGATGCCTTGATCGGGTTGGGCACCCCAGTCGTCGCTGGTCTAAAAGCTCCAATCGCCGCTCATAGCTAGGCAGGATGTTAGGGGTACCACTAGGGGTCAAAGTAGGGAATGCTAAGGGGGGCCTTGTCTGGGGACAATTTCCATGTGGCGTATAGAAGTTAGGATGCATAGTGTGTATCAGGTAGTAATCAGTGCGCCGGACCGGAAGGTCGTGGCTTCGTATCGGGGGAAGTTTTGTTGGGAAAGTTTATAAAAAGACACCTTTAGGCTATCCTTGGCAAAACTCTTTCTGGCGATCTCCGTCGTGCCATTTGTAGCTCCTCCAGGTCTACACGCACCCACTCTGACTGGAAGTGCGTACTCTGATATTCTCTGTGCAGTAAAACACCTGATGGGCTGCATGCAACGGGCCTAATTTCTTAAACCCAGCGGCAGCACTAACTACGCCACGGTCACAACCGGACGATGAATATACTGCAGCGAACTTTTGCAGTGGCCTCCGCGAACTTGCTATAAACGGAAAATGTTTACAAATAGTATAAGTGCATATAATTGCTTATAAAGGCTTATAATTTGACCAAAAATGAAGACATTATCGCAAAATTCATGAGCTCCACCACGCACCAAAAAATTTCTTCAGAGATCGAAGCTGCAAAAAAGAGTACCTGTGGTACAGCGGATCCTAGGGCGTTTGAATACACAGTAGGAGTATGAGTGAGTGATGGTTAGTCACGAGAATTCAAATGACCGATTAGAATAAAATGTGCCGGAAGCTTATCTATCAGACCCTCGAAATCAGGGCTTGACCGCTGGAAATCAGAAGGTATGTTCGGAAGGGTGTCGTAATTAATGTACAAAAATACGGTTCGCATTGCAACAACCTGAACACCGGCGTGGGTATCCTACCGCCGTAGGATAACCACGACATCTTCTGAGCCTCCTGGGCTCGCCTGCAGTCCTCGTGTCACCAGGGCCTCCTAGGGTTGCACGCAGCACCGGACACCTAGGGAATTGACATCGACTTGCAACGTGGAACCGACGGAAGTATATAAATCGGTAGTAAATCCGGCCAGTAGGGTATCGCACGAGTAGCCTTTGTAACGAGTAACGAGTAAACTTGGAATTTAAAATCAGCGTTATGATCTTCTAGGTACTTAATATTTTGAGAACGTGGGATATGAGCGATAATTTTAAAAATGGTGCTAGTGAGGGAGATGCGTTGTAGTTTAGTGGCGAAGAACGGTCAGGGCAATTGAAGAAGGGGAGCAATTTTTCTTATACCCCAGTCATGCAGAACTGAACCCCCACATGAAGACCGAGTGAAAAGTGCTGCTATGATTGGAGCAATGCTTAAGGAAGTATTATAGTACGGTAGTGTTAATGCCCTTGTGATCACATGTTGATGAAGTTTTAAGTTTATTGAGTAAAGATAAGTCCCCCCCCCAGTAATGACAATTTCAGGCGTCATGTCCCTCCATAAAACCAGTTGTGATCGGTAAAGAAGCACCGTCTTCGCAAGTAAAAACCGAAGCAAATGAGTAAAGTATCTGCCAGCCTTCAGATTAACAAACAGTTTGTCCAATATGATCTACAATAGTTATGGCAGGGTAGCTTCAGGAGTGATCATGCGACAGAATTTCCGAGGGTTGTTACTTATCATGGATGTCAAGTCGTGAGTATAGGAATTGCGATGAGTACGTTTAAGAAGGGACTGGTCTTGCTTTACACACTCCTTATAGCGCAGCCAAGAAACCGATGTTCTGTTTTTATCTGCTTGCCTATAAAACCGCTTTTTATTATTGTGTAAGCGGCGAAGAGCGCTGGTTAAGCAATGCCCTGCAAAACTGTTTTTAATGGTTAAGCCGGGAATTTCATGGCTCAATCACATTAATAAATGTTTTTATTAGCCAATTTCCATCAGTTGAGCGTGAATATTCAAATGGAGCGAATTCAAGAACTGGTCCGAGAAACGACACAGTCGAGTGTTCATGGCATCAAAATTGGCTCTGGTGTAGCACCATATTTTTTACTAGTGGTTTTTCTAGAATTTAACGGACGAATATTGCTACCATTTATAATGGCATGATCCGAGATTCCGTCTTAGATAGTATTATCTGAACAAAGGTCGGGATGATTGGTAAGTAATAAGTCAAGGATATTTGCAGACGTCGCTGGACGACGATTTCGGGAGTTAATTAGTTGAAATAACGAAAAGTAAAGCATGTCTGAAGAAATACGTTTGCCTCCATTTTATTGGATGCTAGAGACGTTGAAATCACCAGCAAATAATTGCACGGAATTAGGAAAACGCGTGGTAGGTTCATCGAGGATTTTTCGAAATTAAGCTGTGAAGGAGGGTGACATATCGGGAGGGTGGTAAAAACTGGAATTATCACACGAAACACGTCACCCTTAATGGAAACCAAAACACATTCAAGAAACAGAATTGAACATGATAGGAGCGGTATAGAATTCTCTTTTGGCAGTTATCAGAACACCCCCTCCCGTACGGTTTAGTCTGTCGCAGCGGAAACAGTCCGACCCACTGAGAAGAATGCGGCTATCAGGAGTAGGAGGAGGAGAAAACTTTATTCCAGCAAGTGGTCAGAGAAGCGTGGTGGCCACCGGCCTAAGGCTGGTAGCGACTTCGGTGGCCCTTTTGACCAGGACTTCTTGTGTAGCCCGGTCGGAGCTACCCAACGCCTCCCTCCACTGTGGCTGCTGGTGATTAGAGGGAAGGGGACTTGGGGGCACTGCCATATGGAATGACTTAGTGAGGCGTGCTCCCCGTAAGGGGGCATGCTGACTTAGGGAATTCTGTCGCATGGATGTGGTGGAGGCGAGCTCTGCTTGGGAAGGTGTCCGTTTGCAAGAGCCGCCAAATACGCGCCTGGCTTATCGCAAGGATGGATGAGGCGGGGCAAATTGTCGACGCGAGAGGCGGTAGTGCTCTGTTATGTCATTAAATGTGATCAGTCGGTCTCTGGCGGAGCGCGCCCCGTGGTGAGGCACGATACTCACGTCGGCTCGGTGTGTGAGTTCGCGAGCCATAGCGTGTGCAGTTTCATTCCCCTCCATGCCAGTGCGGGCTGGGGTCCATATGAGCTCCACTGAGTCCTCTGGTAGATTTTGCTTGAGAATTTTGAGCGCCGTGGGAGAGATATGTCCCCAGCCAAAATTTTGAACGGGCCATTTTCGAATCTCTGATTATAATTACCGGATGTGGCCCTAGGTGTGAGGGCTAAGGCAACTGCCGCCTCTTCCGCCACAGTAGGGGAGGTGGTTATGACTGTGAGGGCGTTGAGTGGAGCAGTGCTTTTTTGACCAGTGATCGCTATAGCGTATGCCCCGTGATGCCGTGTACTCCGCCTGCGTCAGAGTATACTACTTCCGAAATATTTCTTAGCTGCCTGGCGAGAGACCGGGCTCTTGCTTTGCGTCGTGCCGAATTGTGAATAGGATGCATGTGCGTAGGTACAGGCTTTACGATTATTTGCTGAATTATATCAGCAGGGATAGGTAATGACTCCTGAGTCTGCTGCGAGACCGCAATGTTTTTGCCGCGAGAGAATCTGTTGTCCCGGTCGAGTGAGCTCTAAGCGTTTTCTCTGAGAGCACAGGTGAGCTTCAATGAGCTCTTCAGCGGTGTTATACACTCCGAGTTTGCTAAGCTTGTCGGTGGACGCGTTGGGGGGAAGTTGAAGGGCAGCCCTGTATGCTTTCCTAATGAGGCCATTAATTTTATCCAGTTCACTTTTACTGGCTCTAATGTATGGTAAAGTGTAGAGAAGTCGGCTACCGTACATACCCGATTCTAACGCGCACCTTTTTTCCGCAAAAAAAGGCCGAAAAATCGCATGGGCGTTGGAATCGGATATAAAACCGAAACTGCCCAAACAGCTGAACTTTCGTTCCAACCATCGCCATAGCCATATCAAGATGGCGCCAAAGCTTTTAGCAACAATTTTTCGGATCTAGGCTCCTAGGCTTTTCTTTCGGCGTTCACACGAATCGTCAAATTATTCCACGTGCGTGCTTGATAACAGCAATGGAAGCAGCGGCAACTAAAGTGCGCCGCTTCCGCGGCTTACGAGCGGCTCCCACGCGTTCACAACGATCGGTTGGCTGAAGCATATGCCTGTGTGCAAGCTTGCGGGATGGGCATGCGAGGAGTGGGCCCCGATCCCATCGAACGTGGTTGAACGTTCGTTCAGAAATGTGGCATGGCGAACGCGCTTGACGGCACCAATGACGAGATGTTGCGATCAGCGGAAGGCGGCAAGGAGCTCTCGGAGACCGACGAGGAGTGAGATGAGTGAGGTTACTTCGGGGAATAAATCGCCCGTTTCTCTCGCATTCGTTTTTCTTGCTCAGAAAGTTCCTTGCTCGTTACAAACGGAGGTGCAAGCTTTTTCGGTTTTTTTTCCCCTGGAAAATTGGGTGCGCGTTAGAATCGGGGGCGCGTTAGAATCGGGTAATTACGGTAATAAAGAAGGCTTGGATAAGCCGAAGGTCGGTCAGTTTCGTCCATCCCACGATTTCGATTTGTGATCCTTTTGAGGAGAGCAATGAGCTGGTCCACGTGGGAGCTCAGCTGCCTAATGAGCTCCGAGTTAGACCTGTTCTGCTGCATAGTAAGGCCCAAGACTTTCAATTTTGGGGACCTGCGGGACCGTGTGGCCCTGCACCTGGATGGTGATTTGGGGTGTTGTAGCCGTTCTTTTTTTTTGGTGGAAGCACCAGTAACTCGGATTGGTGGGTCAGCACTTATGGCCAGCCAGGGCTGCCTGTTGTGATACCACATCTGCTCCTGCTTGGAGGGTGCTCTCAATGTGTCTATCGCTTCCCCCAGCCACTCATAGGGTGATGTTGTCCGCGTATATACCAAAACGGAGATGCGGGATCCGCCTTAGTGCATGGGTGACCGCAGGAGGGCCAAGTTAAAGAGAAGGAAGAAAATGACCGCCCCTTGAGGAGTGCCCTTACTAGCCAAGTAATACGGTCCACCCTCATTTTGGCTCATTCGGATAGTAGCGGTGCGGTCGGTCAGAAACGCCCTTACATAATTGTAGACCCTGTGACCAGGTTGATGGAGGTTAGACCGATCATAATGGCCGTGTGGTCTACCGTATCAAAGGCCTTTTGTAAGTCTAGTTCAAGCAGTGCTGTGCTATCACTTGACTGGTTGCCTGTATGACTTCATTCGATAATTGCAGCAACAGGTCTTGCGTCGACAACTTAGGGCGAAAACCCACCATTTCATGTGGTAGTGCATCCGTCTTGTTTATGTGCCGGGTAAGCCGAGCTAGAATGATATGTTCGAGGACTTTGCCAACGCAGGACGTAAGGGATATTGGTCTGAGAGGAACCGTGTCGTTCAACCACTTTTCTGGTAATACTAGTATAGCTGCGCTACATGAGTCAAGAAAAGAAAGGACGACATTTGTGGATAAGACACAGCAAAAAGTTAGTGTACAGAAAACAAACACCGTAGTTAAAAAGACAGTGATTCTGCGTGAGCAACTCCTGTGAACGAGATGAAATGGAACTACAGAAATTGTCAGGTCATTCCCTCGTGGGCGGAGATGCTTCGGAGTTACCTTCACGCCTTTCGTTTTGGTTGAAACGAACAGCCTGGCCTTTACCCGCATCCCAAACATAGGCGTCGTCGTAATGAAACGTTTGGTGAATACGAGCCGAACACAGTCGCCCTTTTTATAACTGTTTTTGAAAATTCATGAAGTTTATGGCGCACGTCATGAAAGTTTAGAGAATAGTCACGCGACATACCAAACGTTGTGTCCTTTAAATTAATACCACGGGTTAAACAGTTTATATGTCTTTCTCGTTGACACCGTTTGCTGTAATCAGACGCTTTTCGTCCGCAGAAACTTTCCCAATCTGTGCACCTTTGACGGCGAATGTTTACGGTGACCTCCAGTTTGTTGGAACAAAATGTTTTACGAGATATAGCCTTGTCAGTGTCGTCGATGCCGAAGAAAAACACATTAGAGAGCCGTACCGGTTCTAACAGTCGTCAGATTTACACTGCGTAAAAGATAGGTTTTGGTCATAGTTTGAGTTTGATGGGAGGACGCATCTGGTCCAGTTCTTGACTGGAGTGCCACAACCCTCTTGCTTAGTAATTCTGTGTCATTTTTTATAGTGCAATATTTTATAACTAGATTCAAGGAGGGTTGTATGGTTAAATTTGAGTCGTGTAACTACATCAGACACAAAGTTTAACTTTCTTCTTGGGCCTTGGTCATAGTTCCCGAATTTTCTACTATGTCGCCGTTAAGTACCAGGATACCACAAACGGTACAACACGACATCACAAGCGCGCTTCAAACGGTCAAAACAACCAGAAGCAACCAGCGGGCCATGACCCGGCCACAAGGGAATAATCACAACTGTAATAATGACACTTGTAATAATTATCCTGAATACATCGCCTGTAAGAGCACTGAAGCAGCAGCAGTGCCGAGGTCAGAAGCTACGATGCAACGTTGTTTCTACAGTTGGCTAGGAAGATAGCGCTGATGTCACACCAGGTTGCAGAGCCGAATCTGGAAGAGTTATGCTTTGAACGGGATATCCCCCTGCTTGTCCGAAAATGCCGTAGACCCAGCTGCAGAACCCGCGAACTTGAAGGTGATGAGCTGCATTCCTGAGGAGAGTCAGCCCATTGCCACCGACGTAGTTGAAAGAAGGTAGACCAAGAAGTGTGAGCAACAGCACCTGGAAATAGATCGCTTGAGAGCGCCCTGAGCGGCAGCAGTGCCGTGGCCCTATGGCCTATATACTCCAAAATAGAATTCGAGCTAAGAATTTCGCAATGTTACAAATCAGTTCAGTGTCCTTTTAGTTCATTAGTCCAGCACAAAGTTAACGCGGATGTTGAATGAGACCCTTATATACGCACACGATACGTGAACATGTAAGTCTAGTGGGGATGTTCACATCTGCCAATATTGCGGGCGGCAAAAGACAAAACATGCATATTTTAGACAAAACATCAGTACTTAAGAGATATTTGCAGTGGGTGCTGATTACAAATCGATGATGATTGATTGTTTCGATTGCAAAAGAAAATACTTCATCATCTTTGTACCGCATCTCCCATGCGCCATATCATGTATTGCCTGGGATTGGATTTAGTATGTTTCTCGCGGGCCACTGCGAGCTGCCGCCCTCCCTCCCAACCGAGGAGTATGGTGCGGCGGAACAGCGGGGGGCCGTGTCGGGGTGCAGTGCCCGTCATCTTACGTATGCCCAGGAACAACTCCTGACCAGCCAGCAGAAAAATTGGGGAGGCACGGCTCACGCGAAAGCAACACGACGCACCCAAGCCCAGCGACACGGAATCCCTGGTTGTGTACCGTTCTTCGATCATGCCAGTGTCATGATATGCAGTCTAGACGCGAACACCCGCCAGAAAACGCAAGCAAAATTTTGGTCTGTCGTTACGTATGTCTGTATGTTTGGCTGACGCTCAGACTTTCGGTGACATACCTATATGGCCAATTTCATTCAAACTTCACAAGATTTAGAAGTAACGCATCAGAAATAAAGAGGATAATTCGAAGTGCACTGTGAGAGCTCCCCCAACCCACGCCTAACGAAGCCCAAAGGCAAGAATACGTAATGGATACAGTTATAACCAATTATTTTGTTAAATAAAAACTCAATGTATTTTAACATTTCAAAATATAATTGAAAGTTGTGTTGTAATTTCTTCAGGTTGAATATGGTGAATTTTAATTAGCAATATTTATTACATGGTTTAATAAACATAATACTACTTTTTAAAAAATAAACAATCTAAGAAGTGAAACTAAGCAAGTATAAACTACCGCAAGGGTAAAATTTTTCCGCAATGCTACTTCAAAGTGCCAACAAATTGCTAAATAACATAAACAAATTGCTTTTTATCTAATTCAGACTTCTTTTCTTTCTTTTAAAAAGCATACATGGGGCTGAGTTCTCTAATGAACGGGCGTCTATTTGAAACGACGGGGTAGCGCCATGCAATTGCATGTGTTCCGGGGTTGGGGCCGTCGCTTTGGAGTTCTCTGCAGCTAGACTCAGCCGCAGAAAAGCGCTGTGGCAAGGTGCGAAGCGACAAGTGAAACGACGGGGGAGCAGTGGGTGTCCGCTTCGCCGACCTTGCCACGGCGCTTTTCTGCAGCTGACCTCTACCTGCAGGGAACCCCAAAGCGACGGCAAGAACCCCAGAACACATTCATTTGCATGGCGCTACCCCGCCGTTTCAAAGCGACGCCCTGTCGTTTCAGAGAATGGACCCCTGTACGCGTTTTTAAGCAACTTTACCCATTAAGTACAACGTGCAATAATAGCCTGTCCCTCACAACTCGTGACGTAAGTGTGAAAAATGTTGGTGCGGCGTTTATTATAGTCTGCCGAGCCCCAAAGCGGGAGAAGGGGTCGTACGCGCCAATCGGCTGATGTCAGTAAAAAGTATGGAATTAAAATACTTCATGTCAAATTCAAAACATCTTCAAAGCTCTAAAAAGAGATAGGTTCCACAGGCTCAGCACAAGAAGCCATCAGTCTAAGGTAAGCACGTGGTTAGGAGAGCCAAGCCAGACCAGCGCACAATCGTTACTGCTGACCAGGATGAAGGCAAGGTGTGCAAGAAACAAAATCGAATTTTGACAAAAATTAAAAATTCGGAAGAATAGTTTTTCTGGGAGGCATGTGGGGAGCTTTCCAAAATCTATTTGGGATTTACAATACTTCGGAAATAGCTTATGTCGGCGGCTTTTATTGTTCCTACAAAAATTCGACTATGTTCATCTGCGATGCCTATTAGCACAACTGTACAGAGGAGCGTTGTAGTTGATTTACAACGTGATATAAACTCCGTCGTAATAGGTGCAATAAACAATGGGTATTGCCGCTTTTGTTCGAACACCTTTGTACAAGAAATCGCGAGTAGTATTCGTATTTTTGTGGCACACTTTGCTGCACTATATTTGGTGATCTAAGTCATGTTGTGCAACGATATAATCGTATGATGATTCCCTTGTCCGGTAAATTTTATTAATGCATTGTGAGAATTTCTTCTGGGTTGTGGACCTGTAAGCACCATGTACGGAGTAATGCCTGAAAATCTTGCCTAGCCCTGGAAGTTTTGAATGGTATTGCAATATTGCTTTGCTGCTAGAGATACTGTGCCTGATGCGCACCTATTTCGCTTTAGAGGGTCTAGCACCTCTAGACTACGTGCCGTCGCCGATTTCAGTCGTCGTCTACGCCTGAATATATGAAGGCATAGGACTATCGCAAATGGGTCAAGGAGCCATCTCCTTCCTACTGAGGTTTTATAAGGTCAGGCCTTCACGCGCCACACGCAATTAGTTCCAAATTACAGATACGAGTATATAGAGAAGTGAATTGTATATTTGTCAACCCATCTTTCTCTACAAGGGCTGATTTACGTTATTAGACTCCCAGTGCAATTTCTCCTGCATTTTACTATGATACCCCTACCGATCTTGTGCTACAGGTAACCAATCTTAGCTACTCGCTGTAAGTGTTAGTTCTAGAATTGGGATTAACATTGCAACAAAAATAAAAGGCTTATCGCGAAGATTTTTTGAGGCCACGCTCTGGTGTGGTTGCATCACCCCGCTCCCAATTTGGGGTGTTTGCATTCGCAAAAAACTTCCTTCAAAATTGTATATCCCGTTTTATTATCTGTCAAAGTGTACTATCATCTCGATGGAACATTTGGAAACCCGGTGCACTGAAGAAATATTCAGTTTATCTGCATTGCAAGCGCCTTGTGTAAACACCAGGCATTCTGGCGCGACGCTTGAAAAAATCGAACAATCATCGCTTCGCTTTTCTCAGGACACGCTGCTGAGAATTTGTGTCACCTAGATGCCTGTTTTGTGTCATCCCGTTTCTGGGTATTTTTCGGTTATTCTGAGGTTCTTCGGGATTCTCGTCGTTCCTATTTGTTCCATGAATAAGCTCTGATTTACCAAGATCGAGCAATTTGCATCCATGAGCACATAGACAGAGTGCGAGAAGTAACTTTATTTCAACTCCACACCAAGCCGAACAAAAGGACGCGAGATGGGAGGCAAGTAACGTCCATCCGCGTTAAACGGCAGCAGTGAGTCCTTGGCCCAACCGGCATCTGCCCACCTGTTAGGACCAGGTAGTGCTGTGAGTCGAGCTACAATCCAGAGCGAGGCGGGATCGATGCTCTTCAGCTCTGATGTTAATTTAATTAGGTAAATGAATGACTTTTCCTCTTCAGTCTGCTCAGCACATGCATCTGTCACAATATGTATGTGGGAAATATCGGTAGTAGAAGACTGGGTGGCGGAGAAGTTTCACTCTATTCGTGTTTGAGCAACCGGTGCCCACTTCTTGAATGAAGGGTGTTGTTGCGGGTAGGGTAGTTGAAGTGCATCATCTTTTTAAAGCGGAACAGCCGTTATTCTATCTAATGTGACCACCACGTCTCTGCTCCCTGTTGTGTAGCCCGATGTCTCTTTTGATGTCAGAGTGGTTGCCGGTCACATGTACTTAGTTTTTACTATTTCAATGTGTTGTTCTAGTAAAAAACAGTTGTGAGTAAGCGGTTTAGTGGTTTGTCGAATCCTTTATTAGTGTCCGTATGTAAGTGCGCTACCATCAAGATGTGCCAAATACAGGGAGGGTTCGCCATACGTCCGTTTTTCCTCGGCGTCTGGTTTCTGACAAGACGGGATCGGGGGGGCGGAAGAGAGGGGCGGACGGTAGCGACAGATGACGGCGGTGCTATCGCCTCCTGACGGTGACTTGGAGCTGTGCGGCGTAGAAAAAGAGAATAGGCGTAGCTCATAGCTTGTGGCGCTTGCGATGCTTCCGACGATGTAGAATTCCCAGTCATGTTGAAAACTACTGAATAATCACTACACACACCAACAGTACCCTAAACTGACCTCAAGCCACACATTAGAAGCATCTTTCGAATACATTGGCAAGCAGACTGCAATCATAGACAGGCAACAACTTACACCTAATAAAACCACACTTTGGACCATGCCCCAGGGACACACGCAAGAGACACACAGAAGTCGTCCTGTCCATGTTACAGATAGGCGACACGCCTGCGACGGACTCGCACCTCCTCACTGGGTCTCCAAGACCAGTGTGTAGCATGTACGGGAGGACCTGTCTGTAGTCCATATCCTAATCATCAATGCGATGCACTTGGCACAACACGACATAAATACTTCACAGAACGGTACAGACAACATTTTTCATTAATCAACCGTGGTTTTGGGATGACGATGTCATGGTTTCTGTAAAACACTTTTTCAAGTATTTTTCAGATTTTAACTGTTTAAACTTAATCTCCTATCAGCATAATTGAAAGTGGCCTTTGCCCTTGCGCCAATGATAATCCAACAATCACCATCATTGTCATGTTGAAATAGTTTCTCGGATCCTTTCCTTCAAGTAAGCGAGTTGAGGTTCTCGGTGTCATCGGGAAACGTTTCCACAAATCCTTCCCGGACCGCGCATGGGTGGTCTCGCGCAATCTGCCGGAGCCAATAGCCCAGGCTCGCTCGCCTCAGAAGCCAGGGCAATGACTGGGGATCGTGCTGCCTTGTCGAACTTCAAGACTCTTGTCCATCGCGGCCGGTCCAGACGCGAATTCGGCCAGCTTCTTAGAGAGGTTGGATAGAAGGCAATCAAATATATCTTGTTTTAACCCTCACATCAGAAAAACCTTATTTATTTTCTTCTATCATTCCGGATCCGAACGGCGAAACAATATCTTCATTTTCTCAACAAAAATCATGCCCCCAAGTTGGGGTGTTGCATGGGCGTTTCTAGCAAAACTGTAGCTCCTTCTTTTCACAGACGGTGGCAAATTGTCTAAGAAAGAAGCTTTTTAAGATAATCCTGTCTATCAGGGAGCTTTCGTAGACCTCGAAATATTTTGAAGCTGCAATCACCTAAATAGAAGCCATCATGCCATAACGTTTCTGCGCGGTTACACCTTTTGAAGATCCCGACACTGCCCACTTTCCCAAGCAATCCTCAACGTCTTGACCGGGGTATCTGTGCAACGATGGAGGTTCCAGGTGTGTTGCAGGACGAGGGGGGCAGTGGTTTTATGCGCCATGTTTTCAGCAGCGGGCGGCCGTTGTTTTGTGATTTCTGGTAGAAAACAAAAATTCGACGGTAACCTTGCAGTGGACAGACTTATCCGGATTAGGGTGGCTTGCCGGCTTCTGAAGCCGTAGGGAGCATAGAGAGTGCGTACACCGCACTCTACCCAACGTCACGTAGTCAAGACAATGCAGCTGTCTTGAAGGAAAAGCATATTATTTTAGCCCACTTGTACTCCACTAACAATTGATACAATACACATTCGGCGATGCAGAAGCCAAAAACGTGAAGTCCGGAGGTAAGAACAGGGCTAAGGCAAACCGCAAGCAGCTACCTGGGATTAATTTATATGTAGGCACGATGGTTTCACGAAACGTCTACTCACAACAAGAACACAGGAGAGCCTAGATGAAGTATTCTAGGCAGTGACATCATCGCCAATAATTTGCCCTATCAAATTGGGATAGCTGGTTTGGTATTCGAAAAAAATAAAAAGGATACCTGTACTGTTGTTTTAAACACTCATAACTTAGGCGAGCCGCCACAGATGGTGAAAGCAAAACATGAAAATACAAACAATGCATGGTTCGCGCATTATAAAACACAATCCTAAACAGCGTCGGCGATCTGGTACGCCTGACCATTAATTGCGCCCCATGTGATTACACTTATGCTAACCAAGAATTGTGTCGGATGGAGAGTGTGCTTTATTTTAGTACTTTTTTCCTTTCTCTGTTCGCTGGGAAAAGTCATTACTACGCATTGTTTGTACCCGATGCGGCAGGGCGTTTTATTGAACCAAGCACCACGATACCTCATGGCATTTCTCGCCTGTCCACCACTCTGGGGATTTTACACTTAGGTGTGCAAAAACTATATTTAAACTTTCTGAAAAACAACCCATTCTAATCACTCCATAGAGGAAAGAAAGCAAGGGGAAATATGTGAGATTTTTTAAATTTTGATGTCGCCCCCAATATTCAAGCAAAAAAAAGCAGCGTATATCCGAGAGCTATCTTCCAAACGGCAGGACGTGTATTTGTTTGCAGGTTTATAGAGCACTGTCATTGCGTGTCACGTTGTGAGGTTGTTTCGAATCAAATTGTTCAGTCGTAATCACAATCAGCAACTGACTGCCTTTCTCACAATTTGACAAACTTTTTGATTTTATAGCCCACTGAGAAATATCAAAATTATCAGCCCCTAAACTAGACTCACTTCTATCAAACTCGGATCTTTAACCCCACTGTAGACTTCTAAAACTTCCCCTGTGTAACAAGCGAAGTACAAAATCAAAGGCGATGTAATATAATCATCATAATCAACACCTAATGGCCATCTTTGGCAATATCCAAATGGCATCAACATCCTATAGCCCCTAATAGCCTAAGACCCCGTTTCAGTTGTGCGACCATATTGATCACACGCCGTTGAAGAAAGTCCAAGCGTACAAATAACTTGGTATTTATATTACACGTAATTAAAAACTAGGGCAACACACGTTGACTACATCTGTGATAGAGCCTGAAAGAAATTGTGGACGTTGCTGCAGAGATCTGCATGAGACGACAACAGAAGTGAAACTTCTAGCGTACTAAACTACCATAATGCCCCTAGTTGTCTATGACAGTCCCCTCTGACACCCGTTTCACAGGAAACAACATAAGGAAATGCCAAAGCATTCAGAATAAAGCCTTAAAGGTGCTGTTTAACGGTTATCGTCTAACGCAGTCATTATCACAACTCCGGGAAAGGGCGTGAATGATAACTGTTACCCCAAATGAGCATAAATCCGCCTCAAATACTTTTTCCAATTACTGCTGGTCAATATAGGCGTGATATTAAAGTCACATCGTGTTGGAAACTTCACCTGCACGCACTAATCACACGAAACGAATAAGCCAGGTGAAATATAGAACCGATTGTTTAAAATATTCGTTTTTGTCAAAGTAATTGACGAATGGAACTCGCTACCTAATGATGTTGTTATTCTCAGTGATGTAAAAAATTTGAAGCTGCGTTAAGCACCTTGCTGCCCCTTGGTACCTAATATTTTCTTCGTTTACTTAATATTTATTCACGAAGAAGTGAATGCCACGTGGCTGTTCTTCTTATTGTGGTTTATTGCGTGCCTATGCTAACCGTTCTTCGAGCGCTTCTCTTCTTTATTTCTTTATTGCCTGTAAATGTGACTGTTTTGATTTAACTCTTCTTGGCTGCATGCTGACAGTATGAATAAAAAAATAAAAAAATAAACAAGGCACATAAAACAGGCAAAAAGAAATAATGCCTTCGTGGAATTACCAATAGCTTTCTATGTATGTTCGGCCCTCTGTATCTAAATAAAGTTTTCACATGTTTAATTTCATGCATAGCTGTAACAGTATCACGTTTAGCGTTCATGCTTTATTTGGCCGGATGTCTTCACGCATCGTCCTTTCCTCGCCCGATTAGTTTTACCTATTCATAAAGACGTACCTGCGAGGACCAAAAACATATGTCTAATATGTCCTCCATAAGAAGGCTTGGGCTTCCCTTTATAATGTTGCCGTGCGAAATATACGACGAATTGAGCACATATCGCGTTACGAGCATCCTCGAAAAGACAGGCCTCTAAAAGAATACATGAACACCGTGCAAGGACAAGAACCATGCAACATTGCTCTTTGTACATATTTAGTGTAGGTGCCGCACTTTGAAGGAGGGATATATTTGATGTTGCCTACATTGCAAAAGATGATAGAATGATTTACTTGCGCTGGCTTGAGTAGGTTTAAGAAGCTCTTGGAAATTATAAGTTGTTTTCATGACAAGATCAATTCACGCAAATCAATTCGTAATTAGTGTTCCGAGATATCGCGGTGTATAGAGAGATGTTATTAGTTCGATTTGGGAGCGAGAGACAGTCATGTAATTCTAGGGGCGCCATGATCGCCGGCCTGAGATCAGCAGGCTCCTGGATTTCCGACTGATTCGGTTAACAATGTAGGGATAGCAAAAAATGCATAAAATATCGAAGGAAACCAGCACAACAGCGAAAACCACGCTAGACATAATCAGCACGTCGTGTTGGGGCCGCTAGAATCTAGAATCTAGCCATCTAGAATCTAGTTGCAATATGCAATCTGCTCCGGGACGTGGATCACCGGCTAAAGATTCCTAAACTCTACCCTGGGGGCAACCTCCGTTCAAAGATCTGCCCTCAGCAACGGGTCGCTTTGACGCTTCGATTCTTGCGGCGTTCCGTTATTCCACTGAATTCGGCTTTCCGCATGTTTCACATTCGTCTTAGTTCCCATCAGCGCGAGCCAAGACACCGTAAGCACAAGAAATATACACTAGCGAAAAGCACGCACCTCTTCTTCTCGTCTCTAACTGTCAAAAAGTTTCGGTTTATGTTCAGTTAACTTGTGCGGTAACGGCGAGCGTAGTATCAACAATGGTTCCAACTCAGCTTGTGATCTGCTTGTTTGATCATTGGTGTGCGCGATTTAGGCGTTGAACTCATGTTATTTGTCATCGGTGGCTTTTTCCCTGTATCTCAACGCGGCTTCCATATAAACGTTCTGCTGTTGTGGCCGCTCCTATCCGTTCAGACTATAGCAAACATATATTCGGACTTAACTCCCCGGTGTCTCTCTGTGGCACCATTGGCTGATGCTGGCCTGGGGACTTCGTTGTTCCTTGCTGCTATAGTCTTGTTACTGCTAGCGGGTATCGGATGAAGCAGACTTCTTCGATTACAACGCGACCCCGTCGACTAACTGCATACAAAGGCTGGGTGGGCTCCGTTAACCGGCGCCACGCCTATTCAGTGGCTGGTGTGATTGACTCACAGCACAACTCGGAAGAAACTCTAGAAAGAGTTTTTCACGGGCTTGTTGAACTGTTGACGCTCACGATGTGACATGCTATGACGGGAATTATTGTTGTCGGTCACCGTACCAGCCAAATTTGTACCCGGACAGATCGTTTGCGTTAACAGATAAGAAATTCGGTTCATGTTCTTGTCTTCAATGGTACGGTGCATGGCTGTGCACTCATAGGACGCCCTACCGCCTACTTCAGGGAAGCTGTGACTCCATGGCTGTCGCGTAGCACGCGATCTCACCATCTACCCCACAGGTCGAATGCTAGCCAGTATGTGCACAATGCATATAGGTCTATCGTTGAGGCCACTGTAAGAATGTCATGGGTTAAATGTTCAGCCACCACCTCCAGAAAGTAACGCCCAAAAAGGTGGTTTCCTGCGGTTGGGATGCCTAACTGGTGTCGGGGGCTCTGCTGGGCTGCAGGTATATTGTGATAATGGTTCCTTCGAAGAAAACGCCGAGAGCGGGAAATGTAACTACTCGCGGAAGAGTCAATTTGCGATCAACACGGAGGTTGTAAAATTTGGTGCTTGTAAAACAGCTTTGTAGACGAATAATTTATTCTGGGAATCATTGTGTGCGTTATTGCACTGTAAGCGAGGTTTCATGTATAATAGTTGAAATTACGCTTACAAATACCGCTGTACCAGTATACTTCACGCAAAACTTCTAACAGTAGCTGCTTCTTCAATCAATGGCGCACACCTGCAGGGGCTTTCTACTACTCCGAAAAAATGTTGGGTAGGTGGGCTTCATTTTTTATATGTGCTAATTTTGTCAGGCAAGCACAATATGGGGATGTCTTTTTCGGCTGAAGAACCTTGGAAATAGGCTGGCAAACCATCTCAGCACAGGCTCCCTTCAAAGGTTCCCCTAATTTCTTGCGTTGCATTATAGTACAGGGAGGCAACATAACGTTATGGTCCAATATGTGAGCGAATTTAAAAGCTACCATTGCAACACTATTTACTCAATAGTAGCACCAGTGCCTCCCTATAACAGATTTTTAGGGAAGTCGGAGGTGCCAAATGTAAGGATGTATGTTGTCCTAAGGCTGCATTTATGACAAGAGTGCGTCGAATTGCAGTTATTCAGTATGCCTAGAGTAACGCATGTGCCTTGCGTTTAGTACGCCTCATTATGGTCGTCCTTATGCCGCTGTAATACCAACTCAAAATGCCGCTTAGTCTATTTTCTAGGCATTTCCACTGAAACTGCAGGAGAAAATAATTCAGAGCAGTGAGCTGTGTAGCACCGTTTAACCGCGTGATAAAAAGGGAAAAAATTAAGGCTAGGTTATTATATAGGTGTGGTTTGGCATTGACCGTTATGTAGGTTTTCTTCTCTCCTGAACACAGTGTGTAGCAAGATTGGTCAATCTCCAAGTGCCCATTTAAAACCCGGCGACATAATACTACTGTTTACTTTCACCTAATGATGTCATTATTTTTTGCTGGTCTGTTGCCAAGCTGTGAATACCGAATATGGATTCGCAGTGACCTGGCTACTCGCATGACGACTCTGGAGGCAGTCATCTCTCCGTCGCAACTACGAGTTGGGGCAGTTTATCACGATGCACGGTGCTCCCAAGTTACGTAATATGCTCGGACTATCTTATATTCAGTTTTAACAACACCCTTCGTAACCCAAAGGCCGTTATTACTAAACACACCACAGTAATTTCGCTATACAATTTTTAACACCCACGTAAACTGTTAGGTCACTAAATCCAGAGGTCTAATGTGCAAATATTTGAAAACATCCAAAATTTAAAATTTTTCGAACATCTCTGACAAAAAAAATAACTTATTTCTTACATACTGTATGTTTCTAAACACAATGGATATTTTGTTTTTATATAAAATTAGCCAACACAATTTTGCCAACGTTCCTAATTGTTTTCTTCAAGCAGATTTTCGCACTAAATTGTTTGTTATTATCCATGTGCAAATACAAACAATTTTGTATGAGGAAAGGGGGGATCCAGTGAGTGCACAAAATACCAAGGAGGAAGGGATTGCAAACGAAATGAATAAAAGTTCTTGCGATCCGTCTGCCGGCCCACAACAAAGGTTTCCTGCTTTTTTCAGCTACACCAGGTGACCATTTCGTTCACACCAGAGTCCTTCAATGCATTCTGGTACGAAACGTCTCCGTAACGCTATGGGAGAGCTTCATATGGGGACCAAAGCCCCCGCGCGGTGGAGCTACGAGTCGGTGAAAGCGCTTGGACGGCGGCGGCCGCATTTGAAGTGCGTTGGAGCGCGAGCTTGCTGGTGTGTGTGTGTGATATAGCTTTCTAACCACTCATGAGGAAGGGCAAACTATGTGAACTACCATGCCTCTGACGTGCTGTGTACCTGGTTGCCGCTCTGGCTATCGGAGTACAACGGAAAAGGCTTGGCTGTTCTGCCTCCAAGCGACCGCGAACGCGACAGGTGGAAGCGAGCCATTCCACGACAGGCGACGGACGCTTTCAGCTTCGAGTCGAAGGCCGTTGGTGTGTTCAGCTTCGAGTCGAAGGCCTACGGACATTATTCGAGCCGATGAGTTCAAAATAGGTGGGAAATCTGTGATTCTGCAGCGCGAGAAGCTCAAGCTCCGCGTCGGTTCCATACCCCGGATATTTGAAAACCTGCCGGCGTATTTTACGAAAACGCCCAAAGTCGTCTGCAAAATGTGGTCGCGTGGACTACAGCTACTGTGATTTTAGTTATCCAATCAGACATTTTGAATTTTGAAAGCGGAGCACGTCTCTCTTTGCCCGCATATGTATTTTTTAACTTGACCGCCGCGCTTGCCCAGGGGCTAAGCGTTGTGCTGATAAGCCCAAGGACGCGGGTTCCCAGCCGCTTTTTGATGGAGGCGAAATAAAAAAAACGCTTGTGTGTTCGATATTTCGGCGCAAGTTAGATACCTGAGTGGTTAAAATTAACACTACGGCGCGCGCCCCATTGCGGTGTAGCGTTGGCACGTTAAACCTCATAATCAATGTTTTTTTAGCTTGCCGTTTGGGTGGGAGGGGTGGTGACATGCACTGAGCGGGCTAGTTTTTATCTCTTGACACCCTATGCCTATGAGGACCGCCGAGAAAGGTGCTCAAGGCTGTAGCATTTACTCCTTACCCTACGTTTCATCGCGCATGGATCATCGCTACAAGGTGGACACCGTCTTTTTGTCGTAGTGCTTTCTTAACTTATCATCTTTCATTCCAAAGACGTCATCAGAGTGGAACACCATCCAGCAGCGGTCATTGAAACTAACAATTTAAAAGAGTTTCAAAATCGGCTGCGCGCGCACTTTCGAGTAGAGGCCGCTGATAATGTTCTGCTTTGCACTGTTGTCATTGTGTACATCTTTTTAGTTTTTTGTACGGTTGAAGTGCCTGATTGTTGCATTGCTTGAAATCAAAAGGGTTTCCCTTTTTTTTCTGTCCTTGTATAGTATTGGATAATAGCCGCTATCTTTTTTGTGTTTTATTTATGTCTGTAAAGAAACTTGTTGAACATTGTTCTCCTGCTAAAAATGTACGCTGTACCACTCCCCTCTCCAATACCCTTGGGGCATTTAGGGTACATGAAATAAATAAATAAATAAATAATAAATACCCTAGCATTCCGCGGGCCCATTATGCTGCTTCCATTTTGTGAGCGTTTTTTTTTTTCCTGCTGTCCACGCTCACTTTCCGAATCTCGAATATTTTTTTACATTATTAGCGCGCTATAAAATAGCGCACACACAGCGCTAACCCAACGTACTGTATGTTTGCACACCTATTTGCTTAGCGCAGCATGTCGCCTAGAGCTGAATACACATTTAATTCTGGCGCTAGTTAACTCAGATCATGCAGGCGGCTGCGAAGGCTAATCAAAAATTGAAAACGTCAGATGTCCGCCTTCTCAAGGCGAGAACTTAGCGGTTCCTGCCGCAAAGAATGAACACTGCAACATATACGCCCACGAGTGGTGTTGCCTCAATTTCACAGCTGAGCTACGCGACAACAACTGACTCAAAAACCTACACACTTCGCTCGCGTTTTTACAGGTGGAAATGAAGAGCAGATGAAAGTAGGCGCGTTGCCGACGGACAAACCGCCGGCCCGCAAGCGTCGTCGCCCGCAAGCGAAGCCTTCACGTTAACAGGGGCGATCCTAGCGGCAGCTTTTGTCCCTGAATGAAACTTCGGCCGGAGTTTCGTTACCAGAAAAAGATTGAAGGACTCTGGTCACACCAAAAAAAAGCAGGATAGGTTGAACCGCTCTTTTTCTCATGGCTCTCCCTCTAAGCCAACAAGCACAGCATGCGTTTCTTTCTTTATACGTTTTAAAGCAAAGCTTTTTACCTCTACCCCCCAAGGGTTCTTTCGCGACCGTTGGTTTCACCAGAAAACTCCAG